>VXBL01009853.1:660086-713971 GCA_013400195.1 Aramus guarauna
TTTCCCCCCTAGTCCAGGTTGGAATTTCTGATACAGAAAGAGAGAGAGAGAAAGAGAAATCATCATTAATCAATAATTAGAATAATCGCTGGTTGAGGTTAAAAGAAAGGCAGGATCAAGTGCCTGGTCTGGCTCACAGAGCGCACATTTGAATCTGGAGCTCCCCCTATCCACTCTCCACAGGATATTGGAGAGCTGTCACTCTCGTGCGTGCACGCACAAACACCCCTGCACCCACCACGTCAAATGATTTTGGTTTGACTCTGGTGATGAATTTGAAAATATATGAAATGTCACAGCACCTTGTGGGGCAGGAAAAACATTTTCCTGCCAGTGTTTTTCAGGCTGACCTGTAGCCATGTGCAGGTTTGCTTCTTGTTGGGTGGGCAGTGCTCTGAATGACTGGTGTCTTCTAGTCTTTGTTTTGTATCGTACTAACAAGCTGTATTCAGAAATTTCTGTCATGCAAAGGAACCACAATTTTTATTACTAACAGTCCTGATAGTCTGATTCCAGGATTCCAGTTCTCCACTCATAGAGAGTAGCATTTTGGCAAAAATTCGACTGAAATTAATAGATTTCAGGAGCAGATAGAGGAGTCTGCTTCCTCACACTTGCAGCATCCTTCGGTTTACAACCCAACAGATAGATCATTACAGTGACACCTGGGGATAACATTGCGCATTTGAAATAGTAATCTGGAACCAGAGGTATTAGAAAGCTGTCTTCTATTTCCTGCACACCTTCTGTTTGTACCCAAGGACTTCAGTCCACGCTCGCCAAAGAGCTGTTGCTCCGCTCCGTAAGTAGACACCTGAGGTTTTAAGGTAAAAGAGAAAGACTTATCAAGTAGCCAAAGCCATAAGCTCAGCCAGTGATTTGAAAGTCACACCACATTCTTTTTGGCTTGTTTGTAGTCACCAGTAATACAAGGTTTGAAAGATAGCCTCTGCCCTCTGTGCAGCTGATCGATTCCTCCAAAACATTGCATTGGTATACCTGTGGGCTTCATTTAATTCAGCATTTAAAGCCAGTTAAAAAACCCGAGTCTACGCAGAAGACATTAGAAAATCCATCTTGTGTTCCCAAGGTCGTAGTGGCTCTGTCAGGGCTTGGAGACTTCCTTCTGTTAGGAAAGCAAGTGAATTTGAACAGTACAGACTCAGAGAGCAATGAGAAGGTTTCACAGTCTTACTCCTCAGAGCAACGTTTTCCAAGTAAAGACCCAAGTGTGGTTCTTACGTGCCTGGGGCACTTTAATGGGCCTCTTTAAAAACTAGCATTGTGCAAGTGGAACGCATGCAGGGCCAGACTGTCAGCTGGCATAAATCAGCTTTACTCTGTTGTAGGCAAGGAACCTGCCCTGATTTATACCAGCTGAGAATCTGGCCACAGAATAAATAATAGGCAACTGTATGTTATGAGGCTGTAATTCCCTTCAGGGGGCTTTTGTGATATCAGTCTTACAGGAGCCAGAGTGATTCAGTTCTCTTTCTTGGAGCAAAAGAGTAATTTGACTGCAGTATTTTGAAGTCCTTAGAACTTTAGGAAGGAGACATTTCAGGCATTTGAGAGAAGGAAGATATTTCCAGACTTCTTGTAATGTGTCATTAAGGATTTTTGCCCAGGACGAATCATGGGGAGGGAATTTGGGAGGATGGAGATTAGTTGATTTGGGATAGGTGGTCCCCCCACCGAGGAAAAAAAAAAAAAAAAGTCTAAGAGGGTTAATTTCTCATTGAGACCAGGCCTTTCCTTCAAAAGCACTTACGTATGTTTCCCAAGCTGTCTGAAAACTGCAGCTCTCTCATCACTGATAAGCTGCTAGTGCTGGTGTAATTAATAAGAAAGCAAAGTGGAGAATGGAAAGTGAGGACTAAGGGGCAACCTCCTCCTCAGAATGTGGATGTGGGTTTTAATTTTGTTTAAGTTTTACCCAAAAGGGTCGTAAGTGAGCTGGTACTCATTTTATTGACTTAGAAATTAAAGGGGGTTCAGTTAGATTTTTCCAAGACTTAACCTGCAGTTCTCCTAAGTCTAGATATTTTAAACGTGAGATGCAGGTGAGCCACCTCCCTCCAGTTTTAATCCTGCTGTGGATGCTGCAGCCCAGAATGGGAGTAAGCACATCACGTGTGTATGGCACCTTTTGGCACGGTTAGGTGGTGCCTGGGGCTTTTGGATGATAATGTTGTAATTTTGTAGATTTCATCTCACTAAAAATGTACTTCTATTAGTTAATGTTGCTGTACAAGAGGGTGAACTTTGAGACAGACCACAGACAATTACTAATGGATTATCACTTCTGGTTATTTTCAGGGAAGGCAACAGAAGCAGCTGTCCAGGATTCTTTTGTTTCTTGAGATGCTGATCTGGTCTGATCCCTGAAGTCTAATTCATAGCTCAGATTCTATTGACAGGCCACTATATAAAGCGGTAGAACAGCAATACTTTTGATAACACGGCTATAATACTTAGGCAACAAAATAAGAAAGGTCTTAGTGCTCAAAGGGAGCTGAAATTTCCTACCATTTTGACTGCTCCCCTCTTTTTGGTGTTAACCTGGCTGTCCTGACTAACTTCTGTATGCTTTGTTTGGGAGCTCTGTGGCTGGAGCAAATCTGAAGTCATAGTTACATCAGGACTTAACGTACCTTGTGCACTTAGAGTGCTCCAGGAGAGTAGTGAGTGTGAGTAACTTCTGTCCGTTGAAGTGCATGCTTGGGGAAGTATGTTAGATGTAACTAGATTTTTCCCTTTCCAATTTTTTTTTTCTCCAACTGTCTAGTCTCTTAAAATATTCCTTCATTAGATAGTATCCATTGTGCAATTTCAGGCCAGTGCTAAAGGGAGGACTGTAGCTACATGTCCGTTTATTTTACTTCAACTCACTGTAAAGCTGCTAATTAATATGGAGTAGCACTTCTCTGGTTTTTTTTGTTGGGCTTTTTTTTACCCTTTACCCTAAAATGGCTGCATTGTAAAAATTACGTGATTAAGGATGTATCTCTTTTTATTATGTTATCAATAGTGATAAGATGGAATGACAATAAAATCACATGCAGAAGTTCAGCATCTGACCAGCCCTGAGTTGCTTCTGGAGTTCACGTGATAGTTGGTCGCTTTGTGCTCTCAGGATGCTCCCTCCTCAGCTCTGTGGCTATCTTAAGCTTTCCTGTAACGTGACTTGGTGGTGACTCCAGCGTGTCCCATTCTTCTTGAGAAACCCATAGAAAGCGTGTAGGAATGAAGAAGTAAATCTTTGTGTGTTTCACTAATGGGAAGAATTTAATGAGGTTTTGAACAGCACAAATTTGTCAATCTCTGATCAGGAACCCATGAAGCTTTCAAGAGAAGAGCTGTCACATGCAGTTGGTTGTTGAGCTTTTATTTCCTTTGGCTGGTTCTGCCTGCAAGCATGCAGCAATTACCCTTCTCATTTGTCTCCTGCAGACAAGGAGATGTGTGATTCTGCAGTGACTGTGCTGTGGCAGTTGGCCAGCTGCCCTGCTGCGTACCTTCTACCTCCTCACAGTTCCCATTACCAATTTTCACGCTTGCATTGCCTCCTTTTCCTGCAGCGGTGAGAGCCTTTGCCCAGAAAGTGGGAGGCCCATGGTCATGCCACTCCTCAGCCTGTGAGTATCTAAACTCCATCAGTGATGGGCTCTGAGAGGAAGGATCCTTGCTGGCTGAGATGGGGCAGGGCTTTAGAGGCAGCACTCTGCAGAGAAGGGGTTAGCATGTGTGCGGGTGGTCTCCCGAAGCATGTCAGAGGAGAAGAAAGCCTGTTCCCTGATGGGTTCATTCATTATTCCAGCCCCTGCAGGGTGACTGATATTCTCTCCAGGGAGTTCACAGCACAACAAAGAGAGACTTTACATACAGAATCTTTTTTTCTTTTTTTAAACTGAAAACAACCATTTCTCATCCTCATGAAAAGATCAGAGAGGACCATGTAATAGTCATGACTTCGTAAGCCTCTTTATTGAAGCTTTCACAAAGTAACTAGGTCAGCGATACATGTTTCTGGGCTATTGAATTTCCCCTCTTCCCCTCAGTCTGTTCTTTTATTTCCTCACCCAACTTTACCACAAGGGAATGCCTTAAGTCAAAAATCTGGGAAGCTGATCCTTTTATTGCATTTGTAGTATTTTCATCTGGTATGTACAGTGCCAGGGCATCAGGCTTGCAAAGCTGGTGTAGCCCAAGTTTGCGTGTAAACAGCAATACCACATTGTCTGCTTGTAACTAAAGCCATATCTGTTCTCTCTTTGTTTCTGGATAATAGAAACAGGAAGGCATTCAGCGGGAGAAGATTGGTGAACTATTCTGGAAAAGGGAATACAGCTAAAAAGTGTTTCTTCATCATTGTTTTCCTTTCTCCTTCAATTCCTTTCTCATGCACTCCTTACTTCTCACATTTTATACTTTTGCCTTGAAGTTTCTGCCTGGCTGGCAGCTTTGCTGTTGCCACTCTTCCCTGAGTACCATGAATATTAACATAACAAGTAGCAGCCTAGAGCTTCCCATATGTGCATGTCTCCTGCCTTTAATGTGTATAAAGAAAGATAAAAGTGCGTTTCAAATTAAATCACCAAAATCCAGGAACATGGGATTCAGAATGAGGACCCAGGCATATCCCATGTAGATCTTGAATTGCTAGGCGCTTGACCCTAGGAGGAAGAATTCCAAGTATCTGTATTAGGCATGAAGACTCCTTCTGTATGTGTTGGAAGGAGTTACAGGCTCATTCCTTTACATGTGAGGAAGAGGCAAGATTTGTTGGTGACTTATAACTGAGAACACCTTTTGCATCTTGACCCATGGTTAAAGCAGTGAGCTGGGAAGTGAGAAGCCTGGCCTCAATCTCTCAGTCTCTGGAGACCCAAACCCAGATCTCCAACTTCCCATGATTTCATCCTTTGTATTGTTGATGCCACCGTTAAACTTCAGTACAGTTATTTGTTTTAGAATTTCCACAGTTTCAACTAGGTGTGTGTAAAAAAATTAATGAGCTTATGTGTTAATTACAATGTCTATAGGCAACTATAGAACTTATGGGAAACGAGCAGAGATTTTTTCAACACTGATCTATTGTGACTGGGAAATTGAGGTTCAAAGAGAGTAATAATGGCTGTTATTTCTCAACAGAAATTCTGGATTAAAGCCCTTGGAGCATCCAGATATTCTCATCAGCCTCAAATACCCTGCCAAGTTCAAGAAGATAAAATTAGCACTTTTTTCTCCCCTATTTTTCTCTGATTAAGAAGCTGTGTGCTAGGAGCTGCCAGGTAATGGTGAGGCACAAAGAAGCTTTGGTAGCTTGCTTCAGTTTGACCATTTAAGGCCTAACTCTTCCCAGAATTGTCTACATATATATTATTCACAGTTCAGCCAGTTTGCACTTTCCTAACTTGGCTTTTTTGTTCTGGTGACTTGTAGTATGATTGTCAGGCACGTACCTACTGGTGGTTTGAAATCAGAAACATACTGACCTTCTCATGGGTGAAGGTGGGTAGCAAATGCTAGAAGCAAGCCACTAATTATTTAAAGTATCTTCCCTTGAAAGTTAATGACAAGGCACGTTTACCACTATCGTAACCACACACCTAGAAATAGAAAACACTGACACATGCCTTTCCAAGCTGTTGCTTAGCATGAGTAGTTAGACTACCTGTACAATCATAACTCTTCCCTTTAAAAGGTGGAATTTTGGTTTAAGTTTCCATTTTGTGCTTTTGAAACGGAGGTGCAGATAGGTTTGACCAAAGCAGTAATTTCCACTCGATTGTCCTTAGGCCTGCTGCCGGTTAGGAAGGAGGTGGTACTGTTTGTTTAGGGCACCGTACTGCCTCTTTAGCATTTTCAGGTAAGAGTTTAATGTTAATGATTGCCTGCCTTTTGAAAATGACAGACTGCGGTGCTTTTGCACATATGAAGGACAAAAGAATTAGGAATAGTACCTACAGCTGCTGGTCCCTGGGTGGGTACAGATTTGGTCAGATATGCAGGCAGTTTGCTATGCTTAATAAGATACCACACATCACATAAACAGCAGTAACTGGGAGCATTTGCCTCGAGGCAAATGTAAGGTAGTGCAACGTAGCTAAATCTGCTCTGCCGGAATGCTAAGCTGTGGGTAGGATTGCTCATGTGGAAGTTCACAGCAGTTAGTTGATGGAGAGTAAGGTGCTAAACTGTGCTAACTTGATATTTTAGACTCTGCAGGGGGTGAGGATATGAAAGGTGAACAAACATGCATTCCAACAAGTGAAAGCTGTAGGTGAACTAAATCACTCCAGAAACAAGGTGTGCATTTTTAACAGCATCATTTCGTTATAAGAGCCCTGCCAAGGGATGTGATGGACTTCCTATCGCAAATCAAGACAGGGTTTTGCTTGTTAAATATATACTTAGATAAGTTAGGACTTTGCAAAACTAGATGAATGGAGTGACTTCACTTGCAGAAGGCTAGACTGGGAATAGCATCCCAGCTCTTCCTGGCATACAGGTCCTGTAACCTACAAATCTGTGATGCAGCACGTTACCACCACCAGGCTGGTATCACTCATGTCCCTCTCAGAATTAGGACTAGCATCTCCAGAAGTAGCAAACAAGCTACTCTACTAACTAACCCTGTGCAAGGATATTTCAAATATGCATGAGTTATAAAATTTTGCATCCAAGGAATTAAAAAAATGTCTCCATTCCTACAGAGCGCTTTCGTCTGATATAACCTATACTATTGCTGCATTTGGAAAGCTTGGAATTGTTGTGTTTTGGGAGAACACTTTTTAAAACATATTGTGTTCTACATGAGTGCAGTATTTGTGAAAGATGCCAAAGTGACAGCTTTAGAGAATGGGCTGCCCACATCACTGAACAGTTACACCAGAAACCACAACAAAGCATGCAACTAGTTCCTGATGTTTAAAGGGATGCCGAGTGGTTCAGCTACTATGGCCATGTTATGCACAGCCTCTTCAGTGACAGTTGTTGAAACAGTATTTTCATTACATAATTATTAATCCACTTGGCATTTGATTAAAATGATCAAGGCATTTCATAGAAGCCCTTTAGACATCCTGCAGATTATTACCAATTTCTACAGTTGAGTAAGTGCCCTCCAGATGAAGGATGATGATGTGCTATGACCAATATCCAGAAACATTCAGTGACTCTAAACTGTTAGACATCAGCTAGTGTAATTTGACATAGCAGGACTCAGAAATCACAGATTAGCATCTGCTGAAGATCTTATCCTATTAAATTTAACTAATACATGTGACAGTAAACATCTTCTGTGCTGCAGTAGCAGGATGAGGAACGTTATGCTTTTGCCAGAAACGAACTGCATCATTTAAAAGTTTGTGAAGTGTCATCATATTTTGCTTTTCATAGTTCTCAGTTGTTAGAAAAAAATCATTGAAGTAATTGGATGAAATTTGAGATATTGAGATTAAAATTAAGAGGCAATGGAAGGCTTGCTTCTGAGCTGCTGCTTGATGCACTCGCTCTTGTGTTTCCATCTTATCTCTTCCCAGCTTTTCTCCCTGAAACAATTCCTTCAATAGAAGTAATTGTTTTGTAAACACTTAAATTTCTTTTTTTTTTGCAATATTTTTTTTAAACAAACTTGTGAGTGTTTATGCTGTCTTGGAGTTCTGCTGAAAGATTATGGTCTCGAGAATGACTTAGGATATAGCTTGAGAACCTGAAATTAGTTTACGGAAACAATGACCATATCAAGAGCAATTGGGAGGGGAAAACCCTAGAAACCCAACTTTGTGTGTATGTTTCACATTCTGAGTTTATTTACAATTTTATTCTGCTTCATCATAAACAAAGTGGAAGAGTCTGCAGTCCCTCACACGTCTTCAGGCAGGTAGACTAAACATTTTAGACTGGCAAGTTCCTTCCCACTGAGGTACATCTAATGTAGGAATGTCCTCAACTTGTGCTGCAATGCCAACCCTGCTGAGGCCTGGCTGCTGCAAGCATGAGTAATATTGTATTGTTGTATGGAGTGAGAGTTGTTGTATTCCTACATGCAGATTTTTAAAGTGTCCGGAGCTCATTTTTTTTAAGGTGGGGGCTTACCTGCTGGACCACACACACATGCAGAAGAGGCTGTGCTTAAAATACTCGGTTTTATAGTGTAATGAATGAATTCTTTGCACGTGATTTAGAAATAATGGCAAACATAAGGACCTTTCCGTGAACTTTCAAGGGATGGATTTAGGGGTGAAACACCTATTTATTTCAAAATGGGCAGGTTTCACCCCTGGCTTTTATTTTCCTTTAAGCCCAGTAAAATTTCAGCCTCAAACAGAAATGAAAGAGCTGATTACTCTTTCCCTTATTTCAGCAGGATAGTATTGCCAGCTACTGATTCGTAGTCTCAGAGGTAACTGGAGGGAGTAATTTGCAAATGCATTAAAAGAGCAGCTAGTACCTGGGGGATATGTTAGCAAATTTACCTTTGGCAGATACAGGAGATGTTGCTTTGTTGGTAGAGATACTTCTTCACCAAGAAATCTGATAACTCTCTAACAGCATGCCACAGCAGCAGGATTTCTGCAACAGAAGTCAGCAAAAGAAAGTTTTCCTAAGGTTGAATACCATTAGAAGTGTGTATTTTTATGCATGTGCCCTTTTCTCAATGCTCAGTATATAACTCCCATTAACAGTTGTGGAAGTTAGATGCATCTATCAAGAGAACATATCCCCAGGGTATTAAATTCTGTTATGCTGCTTCTTTGCATGTAACTTGACAGAGACAAATATAACCATCCAAGCTACTGAATTTGAGAAGGATGTGTATTTTTCTCCATATCCATTCAAAGTGATTCTACTCCCAAGGGATTACATTTGAGTCTAACTTTCCTCTGATTTACTCTTTTAGCTGAGCTGATGGATTATGAAAGAGAGTAATTTCTTTTTCATACTGTTTTCCTGAATCTGTCATTCAAAACTTGCTGTGTGGGGACAGAATGGTTCGTAAACATTATTTTCCTGGAGGAAAATGGCTTCTCACAGTAA
Source organism: Aramus guarauna (assembly GCA_013400195.1). Taxonomy (NCBI): domain Eukaryota; kingdom Metazoa; phylum Chordata; class Aves; order Gruiformes; family Aramidae; genus Aramus; species Aramus guarauna. Next base: position 669,132 of record VXBL01009853.1, read on the forward strand.
AAAGGAGCTCTGAACAGAGCTTCCGCATAAACATGTTTGCCCATCAATGACTGACAGAGAAGCCTCTGTGTGTGTTAAGGATGTGGACTTGTTAAATGAGACTTCTTATTTGGAAACAGTTTTTCAAATAGACTAAGAAGGATGGGTTATATTCAGGTCTAGAGAAAGAAATTGCATTCTGTTTTACCAGAATCTGTAGATTATATTGTAAACTAGTACCATAGTAGGAGCATCCTTTGGTCAGGGGATGTGCCTTAACTTAAATTCCAGATCTCTCAGATTTTCCTCAAGTTCAGAGGTCTTCAAAAGGCTAAGCAAAATTAAGTCTTTTATACTCTTTACATGAGTAAGTTGTCTTTTTATATTAAGCTTAAACCAAAATTCCCAAGTCTTAAATAGTGACTACAAATTTTGTACCCTAAATGCATCCTTGTTTTTGTTTCGTTTCCTTGTTTGTTTGTCTATGGCTGCGAGGGATGGATAGTGGCAGTGAATGCGCTTAAAAAAATCCCACTAATACCCTCCTTTTATCTGGAAAAACAAATATTTATAAATCCCTCTGAATCATGTAACTGTGTAACAATTGCAAGTTTGAAAGCACAGTTGCCTGGTTAATCTATTTAAATGCTTATTTTGAATGGGCAGCTGTGAGTCTTTGTGTGCACACAGTTTCTCCCCGTACTTACTGGTGTGTTATAAAATACCATAGAAATTCTACTTTGGTTCAGTAGCAACCAGCGTACACACATACAGCTTTCTAGTGTACAAGATAGAGACTCTTGCTTAAGGTGGACCTAAGAGCTGTGGCTGAAGCCAGTTTGTTCGGTCCCTTCCAATCCTGGCTGTATAGGTTGCTGAGATCATGCTTAAAGAATGTGCGGGTCCTGGTCAGAGGCACAAAGCACCCCCTAACTCATGACTTGAACATGCTCCAGCAGTTGACACAAAAGGTGCGCTTGTGAAGGGCCAAGCAAGATGGAGTTGTGCATGGAAAAATATTGAGGAACTTTAGTTTGAATTCCTCTACCTAGGTAAAAACAAAACACTGAACAGCAGGACTGTAATTTATATACTCCAAACTGTGCCATTGTACCTAAAATCTTTTTATGTCTTGTGCTATTTGTACCCCTTGTACTTCATAATTATGAAGTATTTCCTACTTGTGAATGTGACACTTAAAACGATATTTAAACAGATGCAGCCCATTCCAACTACTCTGTTACATTTTGAGACTGCTTTTGGTTTTTTGGTTTGGTTTTTTTTAAATCCCAGATCTATTATTTAGGTTTGGCTTAATTTGACTAAGGTTTTGTTCCTTAGTACATAGGATCTTGCTTGCCGTTTACAGAAAAGAAAGTGCAGTCAGAATCAGGGCCTTTGAAATCAAAGGTGGGAAATAAAGTTCAGCAAAAGTTTCAGAGCAGAAGCTGAAACTCAGGCAATACTTTTGTCTGGGTTTACAAAGCATTTTCCCAGACTAGTGGTAGTTTCAGGCAAACGTTCGTCAGACTTTTCCCCTGAAATAAAGCAGAATTGGGGTGACTGACTGAATTTTATTTCTAGGTTTCATATTCCATATCAGCAGCAAAATCAGATGTTTCACTTCAGACAGAGGATATCTGTGCTTCATAGTACTGTCTGTCCCATTTATATAGTCCTTTCTTGTGAAAAAAAGTGTATTCTAAACCCAAGACTGCTCTGACTCCATCAGCATCCTATGAAGAGGAGACATCTGCTAGGTCTGTCTACTGCTGAGGAAACCGTCACAGAGAGTAATACTTGTCTTCACAGATATCTCCCATAAATGTTGTTAACTGACTTGAGACACCAACAGTATTTATTCTACGCTTCAAAGTCAAAATAACCTCCCGTCTGCTTTCATAGTAGATTTAAACAGCTCCGAGGGCCACCCATCCTGAGGTGCCTCTTCAAATATTTCTGGGGAGAAACATCAATCCTTGGAGTACACCCCAAAGTGTCATAACCCTTGCAGACGAGTCCTAGGCAAGTCCCATCTGCCCTTGTGGTGACAATGCCTGGCAGAAAATAATAACTGCAGAACCCTTGTTGCCTCTCCTGGAAGGGCTGTGATGTCTCCTACCTCAGGGCAGGTGGCATTTGAAAGCAAACTGTGCTCAGGTTGGAGACAGCAGCAGAGAGCAGGTCCCCTGTGTCCCTGGCGTGGTGGGCAGCCTGACCGCAGCCTGGGGTGCAGAGCCCTTGGGTGCAGCCCTGCCCTCGGGGCTGGATGCTGGGCTGATCCACCTGGGTGTCAGCAGAACTGCAGGGCTCAGCCAGCTAGAGAAATTGAGCCCACGCTGCCCTGGGACAGCCGTTTAGAACTTGAAATCCCACCAAACTGGAAGTCCTAAAATCTAGAAGATCTTTCCTAGAATCAGAGAGTAGTAGTAAAAATCCGCACCCCTGCGGCTATCTCCTACGGCAAGCAAGCCTGCCTGCCTTTGCTCTCCCATGAACTTGCCCCAGAAGTAACTGCAGCCATAGATCCACTGAGACTTTTCTCTGCCCTCAGCAGTGCTGCTGCTGCTGTTGAAATATGCACTTATGCATTACCCTAGCCGTGGGTTCCCGCTCCTCATACCACATTCTTTATTATGTTTGTGTAGTCAGATAGTTGTCTAGACTGGGGAACCGTTCTGGGTCAAACTGGCCTTGTGGAGGGGGAGGGAGGCATGGTAAGGTGCGGTCTGATTCCTCTGTGAGAGAGGAGAAAGTGCAATGAGGGATGTGAACAAATAACCAGAGCAGAGGAACAGCACTGCTGGTTTTTGCAAACTGAAACTGCAGATATTTTCTGTATGGCCTTACTAGAAAGAAAAGGAAAAGGGAAGATCTTTTGGGTTCACAATGCTTAAGAAACAAATCAGTCATTTTTCTTAAAATGGTCTGAGGGCTTCTCCATGAGACAGACAATTGTTGTTCTCAAAATATGTGTTTCCTTGCATCAAAAAGGAACAATATTAAAAATCAGATGTCAGGAAAGGTGTGTGAGTGTGAAGGAGGCTCTGCAGTGGCATCCCCAAAGGAGGGATCTGCTGAGGGCTCTGTCTGGAAAAAAAAAAAAAACAAAAACAAACCTGAAAAAACTTGTCTGAAAAGCATGTCAGTAGTTTTAGGGGGATATTACTAAAGTAAATAAAATGAAAAATAAAAGCATGAAATGGCAAATACAGGCGTGATAGTTTTTCTGATTCACCAGGCAACCTAGCTGTATCAAATGGAACCTGGGGGAGTCAGGCGTAACTTTGAATTTCCTGTTTTGTGTGATTTGTCACAGTCTTAATGTCTGTGCTTTGCTACTTTAAAAAGCAAACAGAAATCTCCCCCCAAACTAACATATTTCATGACCTTTCCTGGAGGTGCTTCTCTGAGACCAGAGAGGGTTTGCAAGTGCCTGCCAGTCCCCTGAGTGAAGGAGCAGTATTAATAAACATCTGCTCATCTCTATGAACTGACTCTTCATAAGGCCCAGCAGCTGCTTTTAGGTATTATTGAGAGTTTCCTCTACATTTTAGTTACCTTAGCCTGCTCTTTTGAATACACTAGAGTCCAGTGGTCGTACATTTAGCAAGAATTTAACTGTAGCAAGAGTTAACTTTAGCAAGAGTTAACTGTAGTTTCAGGAGGAAGACTTGGCTTTTTGCCACCTGAGTTGCTGCATGCTGCCAGCGTAGAGATCAGTCTTTAAATCATTACCATTTTGTGTTTGGAAGAGATGGTTTTCTGCCGTCTATCTAACCTCCCTTATTCCTGTTGAAAATGCTGCAGATAGATAGTCAAGTAGCATGAAAGCTTTTTCCACATACAGAATTCGCACCTTTTGAACTTATAGTTGATTTCAAAGTAATCGAGTAAACCGCAGCAACTTTGTGTGTGGTAATTCTCAATTCTGATGCTGGCTAGACTTGTTCCTGATATAACCTATGCTGAGGTAAATCAGCTTTAAAAGGATTTGAAGATCCACATGCAAAGTTGAAAAACCTCCACCCCTTTAATTTAATCAGTTAAACTCATGTGGTGGTGGTGTGCATATGCCGGGCCAGCACTTAGTTACTTGAAACCATTTGGAAAGTTAAGCATGACAAGACCATTTATGAAAGATGAGTAAAGGCCCCGTAGGAGTGTCATTTGTGGGTGTTTGGCCAAGCAGCTATGTTACTATTTTTAATTTCTGTGCGGCTTTGGTTGTGCATTGTTCTGTGGGAGCTGAGGGCAGGACTCCATCTACGCAGCGTGCCCTGTGGCTGTCCGCTGTGGTGTCTGGCGATGAGCCGGCATGGCAGCCGTCTGTGTAAGGGAGAAGCAGGAACGGTACCCGTGTGCCCACCGACTCTGCCCATCACACCTACCACAACTGCAATTCCCCATGGGAAGGATGGCGGGGTTTGGCAATGAAGTATAGCGGGAAGCTCATCACACTTTTGAAGTTGGCCTCTTTGACCCTACCGTAGAGCTGTTCTGCTGCCCGGAAGTTTAGCAGAAGATGCAGTCACTTGCCCTGTGACATAGACTTCAAAACTTCTCTGCCTTCCTCCCACATGTAGCCTATCTGGTGAGGATGCTCCTAAAAAGCAGACAGGGTTTTCGTCTTTGCGTTAAGCAGGTATCACAAGATGGACATTTAGGCCTGCTAGTGAGTAATAAAGGGATGACTTTAGGTAAGCAACGCTGATACCTTAAGAATATGATTTGGTTTTTTATGATCTCATGGATTTTTCGGTTCGTATATGCCACCGAGCACGTTCAGTAGCCTTGCAGGTAAACTGAAGAGCCAGGATGTGTCTCTGTGGAATACTTCACGGCTAATAGAAATAGTTTGGTCTTAATGTTACTAGAAAATGTCCTAAAGTACTGTTCCACTTGTACTGGGTGGACTCCTGAATTTCCCTTTTGGAAACCAGGAGTTTAATAAATAGACCCTTGAAAATAGGGTTGAGTGACTCTTTAAGGTGGACATTCCTCATTTCTCTTGTAGTAAGAGGGAGAAAGGGAAGAAATATAAACTAAGCTTTTGGAGGGAATATGTGCCTCTTTCAGGACAATTGATTCACCTTCCCCAGTGCCATTGTGAAGAATGAAGAGCCCTGTCATGTCTTAAATTAGGTTATGTTGGTGCTGTGACTGTTGAGGGGGCAGGAGTGGAGAGAAGCATGTTTCAATAAACAGGCTTTCTTAACCAACTGAAGGGAGAGATATAATGGGTTAAGAAACTCCGTTCAACCTACTTAGAAGATTGAATTGCATGGTTTTGTTCTGGTGAGGCTCTGTAGCTGAGAGTGGAGGCACATTTGAGTTTTTCTGAGTCAGAATTGTTCCTAATTGTGTGTGTTTTAAAATGTTGGGGGGGTTGCCACAGAGACTCTCCTGTCATGAAAAAATCTTTGCTTCCTTCTGTATCACAGAAATAACTGTATAATGCTTGAATGACTGCTGTCTATTTTCAGAGCATATAAGTTGGAAAAATAATATTTGTACAAAAGCTGGAGTGTTTATACTCTTTCAGCTCTGTTTCAAGTGAAGTAATGGCAGCTTTCACTGGCAGGCACAAATACAAAAGGAGGTGAAGTTGCAGGATATGTTTTTTAATGGACAGGTCAGAATTAGCTATGCAAATGTCAGTCCTGAACCACGATTCATGCTTATTCCAACAAAGCTGTTTTTCCTGATCTTGTGAACCAGATGAGCATTGTTGTACTTGGTACTCACGATACATCTGAAGTCACAGAAGGAGTTAACCACCAAAGACAGCTTCCAGTAAATTCCAAACTTAATGCATTATGCAGAAAAAAACTAGAGCCTGTAGTCATAGTTGAATAAATTGATCTTCGTGTTATATCACATACGGTTCTCCAGTGCTGTGTGCTGTTTACCAGCTGTGTTAGGGAGGCTGCGGGTTAAAGTCAGGAGAAGATGAAACGTCTCTTTGAATGCCCTATGGGAAGCCATCATTTAGATTTTTTTTCAGCCTTTTTGCCTGGAGACAGTATTCTTTTGTTCCGCCTACCATGGAGTGCTAAACAGTGGCCAGAAAATGTGGAAGAGAGCAGCAAGTTAAAAATCTGCAGGTAAAAATCCATCTCATTATTTGAAGCATCACAATAATGTTATTTTTACTCCCTGTTTTCAGAATGTGTTTGCACTTCTATTCTAAGTGCTGAACTGGAGTCTCCTCACACCTGCACTAATGTCAGTCAGGAGTCAGGGCTGCCAGCTCCATTCTTAGGCGTGTTTGAGGCAGTTCACTGCCATGCCCTGTACCAGTGAGAAGAACCCAGACCATGATTAAAACTGCCAATGCTAGCTCATTTTGGAAGCAGTGGATAGAAATAATCTTATTTTAATGCTTTAAATGCGAGAATGATTTTTATCTTCAAGATCTCCAGCTTAGTATGCTGTTCCTTCCCATATTTTCTCTGGTTGTCTCCCTGCCCCCAGCTCCTGCCAGATTTGATTCTGTTTCTGTGTCTGTGCCTGCAGCAATCCCTGAAGCAAAGTTTTGCCAGTTCCACTTGCTGTTAAAAGCCGGGCACTTCCACAGACAGAAGAGTTAAATGAAGTTTTCTAACTCCTGCTCCTTTTCCTTTTGTCTTCTCCCTCTGCACATACCTTCCTCTGCCCCTTGCCTGGTGGGAAATAGCATTTTCCCAGATTTCAGCGCAGTCCATCAGTGGTCTTCCTCCTGTGAACCAGGCCTTCTACTTTGGCCTTCCTTCAGCTGTGGGTAGCCAAACTACTTCTGGCTAGGTCTAGCTTGTCAGAATGCCTTACCTAGTCTCCCCTCTTCTTTCCTAGCAGACTTCTTGGGTATGGTTGAAGAGCAGGTCATAGCCCACATAAACCATTCGAAGGCCTATGGGCCCTGCTGAACTGATCTTTCCACCCGTCTCATAGTGTCTGGTTTGTGATAGGATGGGTTGCAGGGGTGTACGTGTGTCTTGTTGCATTCACAGTGGTATGGTTGCTAACTGAGGTGTGACTTGCATTTTTTTCACGTGATGGGCAAGAGCCATTGCGTGTTAGGGAAAAGCCATGACACACGTCTCCTCCAAGTACTTCACAAAGAAGTGTGATCATAAAAAGGAACTTACTTTGGTCTTTATCCTTTGCAAAGCCCTGATGAGGTTTGGTCAGGGCAGGAAAGGAACACAAAGGTCCCAACCACTTTGCAGACAAAAGTGTACTTGGTAGGCTTAAAGGCATGTCTTTAAGCAATGACTAAGGCAGCTGTTGTGCTAGGCCGGAAGGCTGAAGATCAAAAGGAAACCTAAGAGGTGAAAACCCTTCTGAAGACAAAAAAGGGAGTAAGCTGCTAGGGGCAGACCAGGGTGATGTCAGTGATCAGTGACTATATGATACAGGTCGAGGCAGAGAGATTCTGCAAAAGAATCTATAGGAATGTGGTTTTCTGGAGTCCTGCCACAGGGACAGTTACATACCTGGTGAGCTAAACATTTATGGAACCCGTTTTCCTCTGACATAATTTAGTTGTACTTAAAAGATAGATTTGGCTTTACAGAGGCTGTCTCAGCACTCTTGTTAATAGAAACAGTCACAAAAGTCCTGTGCCCATGGTAATCCTACTTGGGTAAATCATAGTTGAGATAAAGGACTGCAGTCCCAAGCAGGGTCCAAGACAGTATGATCTACGTGAGTTAATACTCATGTAGTGAGTATGGAGTATGTGTCACAGAGTGACCATCAGGATATATCTAGGTCTTAAAAGCAAAGCTTGGATCACTCGTTTTCCTTGACTCCTTCCCTCCTGTAGCTGATTCATCAATATCTGTACAGCAAAAAATGTGCTTTTGCATCATCACATTGCCATTTTCGTAATGCTGGAAGTGTCCCCATCACTATCAAAGTTCTGCTGAGGTAATAGATCGTGTACAGAAACAGAAAAACTGCTGTGTTTAGTACTGTTCCTGGCAAAACCTGGTGTCTTTCTGTTGGATGAGAAGGTTACACAGCTTGGACATTCTTCATAGTTGCTTCTGTGCTTTCCAACCACGGAGACATGATGTCATGGAGCTGTGCTTTTTAGGAGAACAAGGACAATCTCCTTCAAGACTTTCTGATAAAGGCATCCTCCTGCTTGCAGATTTCCATGATGTAGCAAAGTTTTAAATTCAAGCTTCTTCCATTGGGTGGAATTCTTTTACAGCAGCTGAGTAGTTGAGTTCCCATCCCAGCATCTCCCTCAGCAATTTTTTTTTTTTTTTTAAAGAGATGGAATCTATCTGCTCAGCAGTGGTGTTTTATATATATACATGTGCCAGAGGCACTGGATGAGAAAAGAGAAATGCAGTAACTATTTTACAAGATAGGAGTAAGAGAAATTGACTGCTGTTTCTGAAATGCATCCTAAGACATAAATAAAGCTTTCCAGTGTAGATATTCCCAAAAATGCAACATGTTGGTTTGGGCTTTATTTAAATGTTGCTGCCTTTTGAGAGTTCTGTAATGATACTAAAAAAATAAGAGGAATGTAAACTATAGCCTGAGGCCTCAATTAAAGTTTTACATCTACAAACAACAGAAACAAAGCGAACAGCTTCAAGATAGTGAATAGACTTTGGGCGAGGCCTACTGTTTAAAAGATCCTGAGAAATCATAAAAAATATGTGAACCATAGAGTAAAAATGTTGTCCTGCAATCCTGGCTCCACCAGAATCCATGGAGTTGATATTTCCTATGTGGCTGCTGTTGTGTCTCTTCCATAATATCCACCCCACGTGCTGCCTTGCATGTTCCGTGCATTTTAACTGTGGCAATTGATCTATGCTGAACTGGTTGGTTGAAAGCTTCATAGCCAGGAAACCACAGTCTTTTATTTGGAGCCCTCTCCCTGGACAAGGAAGGAAGGAAAGCTAGAATTAGGCTTCCTGTAGAAGTCAAAATAAGAAAACAAACATTAGAGAGTAGATGACAAATCTCACATTTTAGGAGACCAACACACATTTTCGGATGGCTTCCTTCAGATGTGTGAATCTGTGTTTTCTTTGTTGACTTTCCCGTTATATCCACCTTTTTTTTTTTCATGCAAAATGAAAGGTTGCTTCTGTCCAGAGTGTTCAAGTGACTTTGGTTGTCTGAACGGGAGAAAACCTTGAGGAGTTGGCTCATGTGGTATGAAGAGTGCAACAGTATAGTCAAGCTTTTTTAGAGATGGACATTCAAGTGACTACCAGAAGAGAAGCAATCTTGCTGATCGGGAAGCACTCATTGCTTGTGGGCCCCTCAGGGAATGAGTGAATACACTTCCCTTGGGAAGAACCCTAACAACTTGTCATTCTCCAGCCAGGATTTTGTTGATTAGAGACAGGTCTGAGTTCATGTGACTTGGAAGGAGACCAATCTTTCCTGGATTTCTAAGTCCTCAGAGTCTAGTAGCAGGCGGTGATCAGAAGAGAGGGATGTTGAGGTTCACATCTGACTCCAGATTTAATCTCAGGCCCTTTGCAGAGGTTGATTGCAACATCAGTCTGATAAGGGAAAGTCAAACTTAGCTTTAGCCTGGTTAGTTTAGAACTAGATGGGATATCGGAGTGGGCAAAGCCAAGCTGCATTAATGAACAACACACCAACACCTGCTAGAGCAGTGTGACAATATCACTTTAAATCAGATGCTGAAGTGTGGAAGAAAGTTTGTCCGCCTGGGCAGTTTATCCAGTACCTTGAAGTGCCAGAGGAATGAAGAGAGGCACTGCACTGTCAGCCTCTATTAAAGAATTTTTGGAAGAAAATTCAAGCACAATCAGTTCTGGAAGTCCTAAAACCCCATTAGCTTTCACCATTAATTTAACCTGATCAGCTATTAGCTAGGTCTAGCTTTTGCCAGTAATTGAGTTAAGGCCTACCACTCTAACTTAGAAACTTAAGGTTTGTGACCTCGCAGTAGATTGCTGCATTCCAGATAGTTGGATTTGGGTTTGGGTTGGTTTTTTTTTTTTTTTTATCACGTTGCTTGGTTTGGAGATCCCTTCATGGAAAAGGTCCAAACATATTTTCATATGTTTGTTCCAGTGGGTGAGTCTTGGCAGAACCTGGCACGGCCAGGGACGGCACAGGAATGAGCCCTGCCTCTCAACAAACATAATGTGCTTGAACCAGTTTACCTAAGGACCCACTTTCATGTGGCTTTTGGCTCCAGTGCAGCGGGCATTAGAGAGGACTGAGTCGAGCCTGTGGCAGAGGCATCCATCGTGACACAGCTGCCCAGTGAAACACGGAGCCATGTGAGCTCAGAGCTGAAAGCAGTGTAGATGCAGGTAAAGTCTTTGCAGTTTGAGCAGCAGATGTCTTTCCCCCGTGCTCAGTTGTGAGGCACTTGGCACCCTGCCACAGGTTTCCTGTGTGAACTTGGGTGAGTCACTTAATCTCTCCCTTGATATTTGTCTGTATTGTTCATCCAGACTTTTAGGACCATAGCTTGTTTCTTACTGAGTAAAGGGACAATCCCTCATTATCAGGTTGTTTTGATCATTACTGGAACCTAGCTATTAGTTTCTCCTCAACATATGGTAAATATGAGGTATCATCCAGAAGAGAGGAACAATTTGCCATAATGATGATTATATTAACACATATAGATCACTAGATTGAAGACCTTTTTAGTTCCTACCACACCTACTTCAATGATGTTTTGTTTATGGCTCCTGGGAGTTTTTTGAAATACAAATAATGGGAGTAATACAAATGCAAATAGTTGGGAGTTTGGCCACTGATTACAATGGCAGTAAGATCAGAGACCTTAGATCAGTACCAGAGCATGCTAGTGATGAGAGGGATGTGTGATTTGGATGAAGAGACAAGACTTTTCTCTCAGTCCCTCACAATGGCTTAGAAATCCATTGAAAATGTTAGCAAGAGGTCTTTTTATTTCCTTCTGGAAAAAAACATGTATCTTTAATTCCTGTAATAAAATATTCTAATGGTAGTAAATTGTGAAGTTCTAGAAAGAAAAAAAAATTATTTCTCAGCTAATGGAGGAGAGAGGAGGAAATTACGAATCCCTGGTTGCCTATTATTGGTTGACTAGCAACATTTGGCCACAGAGAGCAATATGAACATAGTTTTAACGTGCAGGTGGCTACAAGAGAAGGGCTGTGCTGTGTGAAGCCCAGTATCTCCTTAAAGTGGTTCAACCTACTTTTCTAAATATATTACAAAGTGAGGCAGACTGAAACTGTTGTAGATAGTCTGCTCCACTTCAGAGAGTTACATATTCATTTTAGCTTTAGAAAAAAAGTTTATGTTGGCATTTTCTGTTCCTTATAGTCAGGCTGGCTTTTCAAAATAGTTTTTGAACTAAAAATATGTTTCCTGAAATTCATACACTGGGACAAAAAATATCTCTTCCCTTACTGCTACCACACTGAAGCAGATGGTGAGTACTAACACTCAGAACTAGTAAGCAAGTAATTCTTCAATGCCTGGTTGCAGAAATGTAGCTGTTGGGTCAAAGTAGACTTCTACAAGACAGACTGTCATTGCAAGTTAGTTTGAGTTCAAGTTCCCTTGAGTTAGACCAGGAAGACTCCAGTAGCAGTTTACATGAGCTGCACAGATGCCCTATTGCGTTTCCAGCTTGAGTTCACCCACAAACTCTGTCAGACCATCTGCCCTAAGTTGAAAGTCGGTTCCAGCTCTGTGTTTTTCTGTGTGAACAGTAATCAGATTAGAGACAAGACTCAGGTTATGCCTCATGTTAGTAAAGGCAAACTTGCAAAATTCATCATGATCCAGGTCATAATGATGTCACCCACCTAACGTGCATTCCCACTATGGTATCTACAGTTACTTTGGCACACAGACCATGATGCATATATTTTGTACATGGGAGACAGGTGCGCTGCCTGTGAATAACGCAAATGCGTGACTACAGAGTAATTATTTCAGTGCAAACTGGACTCAGAATAAGCTTGATTCTGCAAAATACAAAGCAGCTTTTGCTCCCTCTGAAGTCAATAGAAGTTGATTTCACTTTTCACATTCACTTTGATTAACCTGGTCTTGACATTGTGGCACTTGTCCTGTTGTAAAGAAAATTGGTAGCTGGGAAAGAGCAAAGATTTTCTAATTTAAGATGGGAGGGAGTGTTTGCTGCTGATGAAAACCTTATCTTCATAATAAGCAATAACGCAGTCTGATAATCTGCCATTATTGAGTTTCCTTCTCTTTTTTTTTTTTCCTTAAGCTGAAATTATGTCACCTGTAGACAGAAATAAGGAAAATGGATTGCAAATGCCGAACCTATGCAAATTTTGTGACATTAAAGTAACAACCTGCTCAAATCAACATCAGTGCAAGAGCAACTGCAACATCACTGCTATCTGTGAGAAGAATAATGAAGTCTGTGTTGCTATATGGTAAGTTATTTCTTCATACAGGTGAGGAGGGGAGCACACCCTCATCCATCATTACTTAGTACTTTCCTCGATTGCTTTGATATTCAGAATATCCCTGCTACCTCACCAGGCTTTGCTCTCTCGCTTCCAACTCGTATCTGTGCTCAGCATGCTGAGAGTTGCTTGAGGTTAACAACCATTCTGATATGAAATGTTCCGGGGATTTTTTTCTTTCAAAGCAGTTCTGTTTCAGCTTATGCTGTTATTGGAAAAGAAGCATGTTTTTGCTCAAACCATTAAGCTGCATCCACCCACAGCACTGAGAGTAGAAACAGATTTGAGACTCAGAGAGGATTGTGGTGGCATTTGCTGAAGACAATTCTCTTTCAGGTTTCAAAGTAAACTAGATTATGTAGAGCTATCACAGGAGGTTTATTTACCGTGTACAGTTAGAAATACTTTCTCTTAATGGTAAAAAAAAATCTTCTGTATATGTAGTGACTCTGATGTAAGCGTGGCGTTTTTTATATAGCATATTTCTAGGTTCAAAGAAATCAAGGGTGTGTGAAAATGAGTTGTAACACTTTTTTAGATAGTCTGAAAACTGGGGGTTTGCCCTTCAATAAAAGATAAGCCAATCCTACCAAAGAAAACCAGAAACACTCTTGATGAGTTCATATGTGGACAAAAGGAACAGAACTGTGTATTGGCAACATAGCTGCTGATTTAGGAACATAATTAGAATCACTTACAGAAAGACATAATGAATTCATTTATTGAGGGATTAGTTGTGTCTATTGACTTGAAGAGATGTTCAGCATAATTGGAAGTAGACACTTGAAATGCAGGATCAGTCCAGTGTGCTGTTCGTTATTTGTCCTGTGCTCCTGTAGTAAGTGGTCAGTGTCTATTATTGCCATACAAAGTGGCTGTAGTGCAATTTAAGATACATTCTGGATTTTTCATGCCAATTTATCCAAAAGGCAAATGAGTTGAGAACTGTATTTAAAGTACTCTTTGCCTCTGAGTCTTGTCTCAATAAAATGAAATCTGTGGACCAAGACAAAACACAGGAGTGTGGTCCAGATTATCAGCTGTAAATATTTCTGTGACAGTGAGGCAACACTAGCTTACACAAGTTCTATGGTGGGTTTTGTTTTTGTTTGGGTTTTTTGTTTTGGGTTTTTTTAATTTTAAATTATAAGGATAACTCCTTCAGTGCAGAAATTGTGCTGATTATAGGCCTCAAAAATAGAACGAAAAGGCCAAATCACTAGAAATTCTTTAGATTTTGAGGAAATAATTCAGTATTTATCATAATTTCTCACAGATTTTTTACTGTCTGCACAGTGACCACAAAAACCAAAAGTATGTTCTGAAGTTCACAGCAGTTCATTGAGCATTAGCCTGAATAATTCTGGATGAGATTTTCAAAGGCACTCATTGGAGCTTAGTGGTAATATGATACAGGAATATCTGTGCCATTGTACAAATGCCCCAGTGTGAGGAGCCCAGACACAGCCAAACTTACCCCATTCAGGAAGGCTGGAGAACATATGATACTTTTTAAATACCAGTTGAGTTCTGAAAAGAGGCAAATTTCAGGCAGGCGCAGTCCTGCCTGCTCCTTTTGTAAAATATTGCTTTGATTTCAGTTTTCTCCTTTTCCTTTTCAGGAGACAAAATGATGAAAATGTGACATTAGAAACAATATGTCATGATCCCCAGAAAACACTCTATGGTCATGTGTTGGATGACTCCAGCTCAGAGCAGTGTTTGATGAGGGAAAAGAAGGAAGATGGGGGATTGATGTTCATGTGTTCCTGTACAGGTGAAGAATGCAATGATATGCTCATTTTTCCACCAGGTGGGTTTAATAATTCACCCTGCATTCCTAGGGTATACCTTACAAGTAATATTAACTGTGTCACAGTAATGGACTTTGGAATTGCATTTTGTGGAGGAAAACTTCTATGGGCAGGAGATATTTTGGTCTCTTCTGAGTCTTGCAAAGCCTCAACCTTTCTTTTCTGCATTCAGAGGATATTTCTTTCTGCCAGGCTATCCTCCTTTTGAAGTAAGTCTGATGCTCAGCTCAAGACATTGCACTTAAAAGCTGATGAAAAGAAAGATGAAAGCAAGATGTTCAGAGTTGTTCTGTTGACACACCAAAATGCAATATATGCTAATTACATTATAAAGCATAAACAAGAAGCAAATGCCATATTTAAGGCCTTGGCTCTTCTAAAAGGCTGTACTGCCATAGTGTGGCATCTGCACATACAGATACTACTGAGTAACTTGATAGGATGTGAATTTAAAGTCAGCTTCTCTGTTGTTACTGACCATCTGCACTTGTTCTGTGGTGGGTGTGGAGTAGCTAGAAGGTACCTTTGCTGGTGGATGTGCTGCTTCATGCTTACTACAGCACAAGGACATGTATGTGAGTTCAGTTAAAGCAGTGAAATCTGAGTATAGACTACTATCATAGGTGCATAACCTTCTACTTCATGAATGCCTATATCAACCACTGCAAATACAGTAAAGACAGTGCAGGTGTGTACAGTGCTGGTGGACCTCATGCTGCATACACAGATGTGCATGTGCGCATGCATACACCTCACTTTATTTTCGCCTACCTGCTGGATCCCACCATGATTCTTTTACTGAGATTAAGTCAGGTCTCTTGCAGGCAAGTGTGAGACCTCCTGTGGGGAACTTTGTGTGCACACTTCTAAATGAGTGTGGCACACAGCACCCATCCTTATCATCTGTAAGTTCCTCAGAAAAGGAGGAATCAAATCCTCATTGTCTGAGGTAATGGAGGGCTGGGACACTTTCCACTCCTGGGAAACATGGTGCGTGACTGCACTGAGGTGGACAACTATGTGAGAGGCTTCTAGCTCTTGTTTCCCAGCCATCCAAGAAGGCTAACGAGTTCAGGTTGCAAAACCACACCAGATTAGCCAAGAGCAAGCTAGAAAGTCTTTGCCTCCCTTGGCCCAGGCTGTCCATATCCTTCCCTCTTCCTCATCCCCTCCCCAAACTTGATTGGAAACCAGACAACCTGACTGCTGATCCGTGGTTGTGTGACCAACCCTTAACTTGAGTGGGCTTTAAAAGAGTTGGAGTAAATACTGGTATTGATTTGAGCACAGGTGGTAGACCCAGGACCTAATACTAACAGATTGCTTTAATTTTATTGAAGAGAATGTGCTCCCAGTGAAAAGATCTTACTGTGTGTTGGCTGTCTAGAGTTTTTATACAAAGCGAACCACACCCTTGTGGATTTTGGCTAATTTGTTATAAATTATTCACATTATAGCTTTTTCTCCTGGAGCTATGTAGCTGAATACAGTTGCTCTGACAAGTGTGTGTCTTCTGTGTGTATGGTTATGAAAACCGTACTATAAATTCAACACCAAGTGCCATCATTCCCATCAACTCTGCAGCCCCTCTCACACTTCCAGAGCAGCCTAAAAGGAGCTGTAGGATAAATGAAACCCCAGTCTTTTACCCTAATTCATTTCACTCTTCAGAGTCACTCTAGGTGACTCATGAAAACTGTGCCCTGCATTCACATGTAGTAAGTGAGTAACTACAGATAAAAATTAAAGTAATGTAAAACTTCAGTTTGTAACATTTCCAGTTCATTCACAAACACAAGCATTAGCTCCAATTGGGAGGGGGGAGAATTGAGCCTTTGTCATTCCTTTTTTATTGTTGTGGATTAGTGTTTCTTTTAAATGAAAACAGCCCCTTTGGGTTGCTTGCCTGGTTAGCCATGGCAGGAAGACAAACGATTTTTACAGTATCAGACATGCGGTTTCCTGTCTGTGTTTAACTTTGAGCAGAACATCACAGCCAGCTGGTCCACGGCTCCTCCAGACAACTAGATAATAGCCTGTAATAATTTTGCCTTTGGAATGACTGTCATCCAGATCTATTCTGTACATTGTTCTTGCCTTTTTTTTCTCTCTACATTTCTTGTACACCAGAGCAAGATTTTTTTGCAGTGTTTTTGCACATCCTGTAGTTTTAGAGAGTGGACAAATGCTAGTCAAAAAAAGCCTGATCAGAAAGTGATTGTACTCATTTATGAGCAGAAACTGAGATGATAAAAAAGATTGTAATTTTTACCTGATAATCACAGCCTTTCCTTTCAAGCTATTGCTCTGAATGATCAGTGTTCTAGCTCTTCTTCCTCCTGGGTGCACACTTAAGACAGACCAGATTTAGTTTGTTCCTGGTGTTTCTAAGGTAAGAAAGAAAATTATGGGTAAGGCAACAAGTTCTAATTTCCACCAGAGGTTAGTCACAACATTCCAGTGATTCACAGCTGAGCTGTTATTGCTTATAGAAGAGTTGGTTTATAGCACTATTGGCTTGTATCAGTTTTGACTGTGAAGGGTAAACATCTAAAGGTTTTGGGTAGTGGGAGGTGTTGTGACTCACCAAATGTGGCTTTGGAAATGTTTGAAGTAGCTACATCCAAATCAAATGCCTGTTTCTTGTACGAACTTTCATTTAATTTGCCTATCTGCAAAATAAGCAAGACACAGTCAGACATGTGCCTAAACATGCCTGTAGTTCTGCTGTGTCAGGGGGCTTCTGACCCTGAATCAGATCCCTGGCATTTCAGGCCACAGGCAGCTGGCGGAAAATACTGTGTGCAGAATCATTCCAAACAATGTTCTGTAGTTCTTGGAGAAATAATATAGAGGAGACAGGTAGCCATTGCAAATCTGACTACTCTGTGTTTATTTTTTAATCCCTTTCTTTTTTTGCCAAACAAAATTGTGGGTGACTGGCAAGCAGCTTACACCCCTGTGGTGGAAAAATGCTTCTCATGGCAAAACTCAATGCCAGTCTGTTTTGATTATTATTTATTCTAATGTCTAATGTCAGTGTTACCAGAAGGCAAAGCCAGAGAGCAAAACCACTGGAAAAGATTAGCCAAAATTTGGCGGGGGGGCGGGGGGGAGGAAGGCTCTGGCTGGCTAGAAGTTGGCTAGGTGGCAGACTGGGGCCAGGTCCTGCTGTCATGGAGAAGATGAGTGCAGGACTGGACTACCAGTTTTTTCCTCCCTGATGTCTAGTTGTGTCTGGTGGATCTTCTACATCTTGCTTTGCCTTCTTACATTCTGACCTCTTGTGATGAACAAAGTCTGTCTGTAGCTGTTTGCACAGTTCCAGGCCTCCCTTGGTGTTTGGGCAGCTTTATTCCTCAGCCTTCCCCTCACTGCACCATCTCCCTGCCTCTATTCATCAGCCAGTGTGAGCATGACAAATGCCTAACAAAGTTCTTCTTTATTAACAATCCTAAGCTATTTGGCTGAGGTTAGGGCTTGTTTACCCAAAGGGACCAAGTAGGACTGTGCTTTTTCCAGCCTCGTGTCTGACCCATTCTCCATGGGCAGGGACGACCAGGCACTCATTGTAGCTGATGAACTGGGATACCTGCGTGTTACTCCATGCATGACCTATCTGCTATGCAGCACAATTTCTCCCTGTTGTGCAGGCTCGTTCATTCAGCAGCGTGCAGAAGGGTGACCCCAGCACTGGAGACTGCAGACAGGAAAACAAATCCTTTAAGTAGTGTTGTCATTATATGTGCGGTTGTTATCCTGGGCATGGACTTCAAATCCAAGCAAAAAATGCAGAGACCTCAAAATTTGGAAACAGGGTTTGCAGAGCTGTAGCCCAGCTCCATTTGGTTTAGAGTAATCTCATTCTAAGAATTTACATGGCGATCGTTTTTTCATCCTTACCTCTCTTGCCCTGCTATGCAGATCTTCATGCAGTTTGCAACTGAGGTGCCTGTGGGATTGTTCAGGTAGTCTGTTTATTCCTCATGTACTGCAAGATGAGGTCATTATTTTGGGCATTCCCACTGCACTCGGACTTAATGTGGGAGAAACCTTTAGCAGCAGCAATGTATACAAGTATTAATGATTATCTGAACCATCCAAACAGTTGCCTTGAAATATCAAAACTTCAGTGATAGAGATGACTGACAGGCCAGCAAGAGTTTATGAGAATAATGAAGCTAATTGGGGAAGTGTGTTGGAGGGGGGAGGATGTTGTGCTGCTAGCAATCTTCACATTGATCATGGGTTTACTAAGTTTGCTAATTGAGAGCGTAAGAGACATAAGTATTTGATGAATCAATTGTGGCTGAGTCATTTGCCCCAACAAATTACAGCCTATGGATTTGCAGTGTGCCAAGTGCTGTGATTGCTCACTATGTACAGTTGTTGCCTGGGAGACCTGATCTTGTTCTGCTGCCTGAACCACCACAAGCATGCCTGCGTGATGCCTTGTCCTGTGCCCAGATCGCAGGAGATATGGGTAATGTTTTAGAATTTCCTTAACTTGGTATCTCTCGCTTGTCTCTAACATGTTGCCCCTGTCTTTTCCTTTCTTTCTCTCCTCTTCCTCTCCTTACTAGAGTCAATCACTTGTTAGTGATTTTACTTGACTACATAGGAGGATCTCAGACTTAAGAGCAGACTTAAGACCTGTGCACAAACAGCCGCCAGGCCATAAATACTCATGTGATGAGTTGCCCAGTGCTGAAGGAACAGCAGAAGGGAGATGATTACACCTGAACCGCTTCCAAGTGGATTTTAACAAAGGCTTTCATTAATCTGTTTTTCTGTTATCCAACTAACATGTTCAGAAGGTAACTGTCTTCCAGCTGCCCCATAAAAGAGGTCAGTAGCATTACATA
This sequence comes from Aramus guarauna, assembly GCA_013400195.1. NCBI lineage: Eukaryota > Metazoa > Chordata > Aves > Gruiformes > Aramidae > Aramus > Aramus guarauna. The sequence goes on from VXBL01009853.1 coordinate 688,233, forward strand.
ACGTTGCACAGAGCCTCTCACCGCTTGTATATTGGCATTGTTCTCTATGTTTCCTCTTAGGTATTTGCAGCCACAGCGTCCCACCCAATGCCTGCAGCTGTGTGTAACCAAAGGAGAGGCTGTCTAATACTGAACGTCTGATTCACTTAGTGGGATAGAAAGGAAATAGAATGGAAAGAGGCAAAAGAAGCCAAAATTTTGTTTTGCGCTATATTATTTATATTGTTTGCTTCCTAGGAAAATAACCGTGCAGAGCTCAGTTACAGATTTGTGTAAAAACAAACTAGGCAGAGCTCTTCCAGTCTGGTTGGCATATTTGTTACAATTTGCATCACTTGAGAGCTTAATAAGTGTGGGAATGTGGCCAACCTTTTATCAGGTTGTCATGGAAGAGACTTTAATAATTACAGACAGAAACAAACTGTAACTAACACTGGCAACATAATATTTTGGGAAAGGTTGGAGGGGTGGAACTCAGTCTGAGAATAAAAATAGTGGTTAACGTGTGGCATCTGTTGGAACATATTGAAACTGGAGAGATTGATTTGTTCCAGAAAACCACCAGCAAACAGCAGCAGACACCGAGTTGTGCAACTGAGGCATATATCACAGAAACACAGTCACATCATGTAAAGTTAGAATATGTCGGCTTTCATATCACTGAGTAGGAAAGCTCAGCTGCAGAAGTCAAAATGTGTGAGAGATGCCATGTACACACAGTGAACTGACCTGTTAGAATGAGAGAGATAAGAAGGGAAGGATCCAGGGGCGGGAGATTTTAAACAAATGAGTGCTGTGCCAGCAAACCAAGGAATTACACTTTCTAGCCAGCAGTGAGGGAATAAAACAGCAACAAATTATTTGTTCTGTCTTAGAGCTTAAGAGTTTCTTAAACCTCCTGGGTGCTGAATAACGTAACTTGGCAATCAGTTGAAAAATGAAATTCTGCTCACAATAGATAAAATATCTATTACATCATTGCTGCCCAGCCTTTTCACTGAAGTAAACCACCCAGAAGCAACCAAGTTGCCTGCCTCCCGCCTTCGTGACTAAGATGCAGCCATTCCCGTCAGGCGATGGGATGCACATGCATGACTCTTCCAACATGTAACACATGTAACTGCATCATGTAACTGGGAATTCTCCCCGGGCAGAACAGAGATGTCTTGAGTCCTGATTGTGGGTAGCCATGTGCCAAGGTCCCCTGGGGGCCAGCAGCAGTGTGCGCGCCACAGCTCTCCAAAAGTGCTCATGCCTTTGCCTTAGCACCTCTCAGGAAAAGAGGTAAGTGGGTGGCACTGAGCAGTGGCCTACAGTAAGTGCTCTAAGGGCTGGATCTGGTTTGCCAGCCATATTTTGACTGCAGAGCAACATCCAGGCTGGCAAATAACCAAAAGGTCAAGTGAATGAGTTCCCATACCTTTGAGCAAACATCCTTAGGGCACAAATTCTGAGCCATGAGGATGGCAGTGCTTTTAAAAGACAGCTTTAGAAACAGGCTCTAGAGATGGCTTTACCTTGTCACTTCTACTATCTTTGAGCCCCTGTAGCAGGCCAGGCAGACCTGCCAGCTACCGGAGCTGGTGCCTCTCCAGGAGGCTGCTTCAGCAGATACTGTGTTTTGGGTAGCCTGGCAATATCCTCTTTAGAATAAAAGATGAAGACATACAGCTCAAACACAAGTTACCAGCCTTGACAGACTTGGTTTACCTAGACCAAAAAAAACTGCTGTCAAATTCAGGAACTGGCTGCAGGAATTTAACTTTGAGGAAAGTCTACAAGAAATGTCAGGGTTTATTTTCCACTGGATAGCAAGATAGAGTCCACTCCAGTTTTAAACTCAAGTAATCTCTGTCTTCTGCCACCAGATGGTTCTACATAGAGCTGAGGGATGGGTGGAACTGATTTCCTGCCCCACAAAACTATTAAATTAAAAAAAAAAAAAACAACAACCAAAAACTTCATCTCCAGCAAAGATGGAAAATTAAAGTGTTTCCAAGAAACTGTCAAGATAAAAAAAATGCAGGTTAGTTTGAGGTGCGGCATTTGAATTTGATTATTTCTATTTTGTGTCAAGATCAACCATTTTCTAAGGAAAAAGGCCCCTTACCCAATAAAAAGCTCCCCACCCTCATCCACAAAGCCCAAAAAACAATGCTTGTAAAAATAGCAGAAGTTTTTAAACATAAAAGTTATATCGACTTTCAGACCACTTTTGTCCTTAAGATAGGGGTTTCAGGGAAAAGTACAGGAATGTCAGAAGCAGAGTTTCTGCTTTGAAAATCAACGTTTCCCATCTAAAAATGTTTTGCTGAAGATTTCCAAGCCATTTTAATTCAAAAAAGTCACTGAGCTACAGAATTTTGTTGTCACTTGAGGATTCTTCAATAGAGATACACCAAGTTCCCCCAAACAGCTGCTCAGAGTCTGTGAAACTTCATTTCGCTGAAAATGAAGCTTTTTATGGAATTAGTTTTCATCCAGAAAGTAGCGCTAAAGCGATGGGCAGACTTTTTCATATTTTATTGCCTTGCGTCTTGCCCAGAAATCGGTATGCATGTAAGGTTCAAACTCACATTTTGCCTGATTGAGAATAACCAGAGAGGAAAAGCTCTTCCCTGAATCAGAGAAGGACTTGAACTTGGAGCTCCCATACCCCAGACTAGTCCCTTCACTGGTGGGAATTCAGCACTCACATCTCTTGCCAAATTGCAACATTTGAACAGAATTCTGTTTATGCAAAAACATTCAAAAAGTGTTAGTTTTCCTTCCAGTGTGGAACTGAAACCAAACTTTGAAACCTCAGAATTGCTGCAAATCAGAGTTGTCCTCCAGTCAGCTCAAAGGGCTGCTTTGTGTCTCAGGAGCTTGCAAAATAACTAGATCACAGTCCCGGTTCTGGGCCCATATTTTGCAACTGTGTGTTTCTGGGGCTTTTTAAGGCACTAGACAAGCTTGCAATACATCAGTGTCGATATGTTTAACCTGCGTTCTGCCAATATCAGATATATTCTTGCCCTGCAGCGTGGCTTTGACTCTGCTGCTTTGAATAAGCAGCAACTTTAGGACTTGCACAAGCAGCAAACAGCACTGCAGTAGTTCTGTCAGGCCTGGCTGTGCATTTCTGCTGCTCTGTGCATTAAAGTCCGGGTCTTAATTTTATTGCCGTTGTTTTATTTCTTGCTTCCAAAGTTCAGTGACACCGAAGTTCAATCAAAGGCACCCAGTCCAACCTACAGAATTTGCAGGCAAAGTGCTGTTGTGCTTTGAAGCTTGTTGACTGAACGGGGGCTGTACGGTGTTTCCATTTTCCTTGGCACCTCAGCCCTATTCCCTAAAGGCTTAGGTAGTGTTAAGGGTTGTGCAGATGGCTTGTGCTTAGTTTAAACCACATACAGGAAGCTTTCTTTTAGCTCAACTTCTCTATTGTTATGCTATATTAATAGGCTCTTTTGAAGCTTAAGAAAGGACTGATCTGACTAAATAATAGTTCTGGGTGTGGAAAGTTATTTAGGACCACTGTTTGCAAAACCTGAAAGGCTGTTTCATTTAACCATTTCCTTGCCTGCCTGTGCAGCCAGGTTTTGCTCGTTGCAGTGCTCAAAAAGAGGAAGCTACACTCCCATTTTTTAAATGATGGGCTTCGAGTTATAGGTATTTATTTATAAGCAAATGAACATATTTATTCTTAGATTCCTGTAGTCAAGCCAGAAAATGTTGGCTAGCCACTATGCAAACATACAGATGTGCTCTGAATTTTGATCCTGCCCTGACTTTGTGCACAGATTCCACAGAGAACCCCATCCTTAGCTTGTGCTGGAAGGGCTGATTTTCTTTTGCTCGTATCCGCAGTCAAAATCAGAGGCAGTTCCAGAAGTGCCTTGCTCGGACTGGCCCTCAGTGCCACCAGCGGCTGCCGTCCCCTTTAATTCTGCTGGCAGGCAGCTCAGTCCTCTCTTAAGCTCAGGGTTCAGCCTTGTCAATCCTGACACTCAGTTCTCCCTGTTGGATGCTCATTCTCGCACTTCCAAAGCCCTGAGTGGGACTTGCTTAGTGTTTTAAAAACAAAAATGAGTACACCCTTCATCCCTGTTGCTTTAGGTGGGGATGTGCAGCCATATGCACTTCACCCCCTGCCTCCCTACTTCCTCCAAGGGACAGTGCCAAAGCGGATGTGTCACTTTGCAGCAGGGGTGCAGGACAATACAGTGCTCAGAAGAAGTGGCCAAACTGCTCAGCTTCTGCTTTGATTAAAAACTTCTTTTCATTCTTTTTCAAGTGCCTGTTTGCAACATCAACAGTTTCTCCCTTCCACCCAGAAATTCCCCTGCACCACAAGCGGAGCTTTCTCTCGTGCAAAAAGAGGAAGAGCCAAAGGGGCCATGAAGTCTGCTGGAGACTTCTTAGCTGTAGGCCAAAATAATCCAGCCTACTCTAAGGCATTATAGGAATGATTGGAGACCCTCAGACAGGTAGCCATAATAGTCAAGGACTGGAGCTTTTGGGTGAGGTTTTTCTCAGAGCTGAACATGCACCCAACCACCTCCAACTGCCTGGACTCATGGGGAGAAATTTGAAAGAGAACTAATACATCTTGGGTTTTTTTCTCCCTCATTTAGAAGACATTGGTATTTCAAGTATTTGAGCTACATATTGCAGTTCTGTGGCAAAGAAAAAAAAGGCTTAAAGAGCCCCTAAAGGGGCATGTTCATCTTTATTCAAAAGTATACCACATGATATAGATGACACATTACTCAGTTCCAAGAGCAGAGTCCAAACTTCAAACATGCTTTTCTGTGGTCAAGAAAGGAAAAACAAACAAACAAACAAACAAACAAACCCAAACCCAGAACCCTAAATGTTCATCAAAACTATTTTATCTGATTGTTACAGATCACACTTGCATTCATGCAGTTGTAGCCTGTTTGCAGCCAAGACTCTGAAGCAGCCATCCCACAACATAGTCAATTCTCCTCCACCACAGTGTTTCCCAAGTTCTTTATGAAGCAGATTTTCTGAGAGTGAAGAATGCACATGGGAATAAGTGATGCAAATCTTCTGTGTACTGACAGTGACATTGGACTTTCTAAATATATACCTCCAGTAAAAGCCGTAAACAAAACCATTTTATTCCCCCTCTTCAACATGTTGAGAAGCAGAAAGAGTGCCTGTAATCTCTGACAAATTTTAAAGTGTTTTTTTTTATTTACAACTAAAAAAAAGTGACTAACATTTTGTTGCCAAGAGAAATCACTTTAGAATAAGGATTTGTGGTTTGCATAGCTGTGAAAGAAAGGATTGGTTTAAAAGGGACTGGCTTCATTTTGCATAAATGAAGGAAATTCATTCTTTGTAGGTGCTGCTAGTGAATGCCACTGACCTGTGCTAGCCAGGAATATCAGTGCTAGAAAGGCACTTCCTCTTCCTTGAAACCCTATGAGAGAGGCTAGGATTGAATTACTTGCTCTACAGATGGTTGCTGAACCTTTCAAACAGAGGAAGCACATCCTGGTTCAGAATTCAGGCCTTCTTCCGAATAAAGAATGTACTCTTTAGATGTCCCATCACCTGCCTTTGAATAGCTAATGGCTCCTGCTGTTTGCCAGCTAACTGTGTTTCCAGTGGAAAAGTGATTACAAGGGAATTTGAAGAGTCAGAAGTGCTGCTTGTTCTGATTGTAAACTCTTTCCCCCCCACCCCTTTCAGCATTGCTCACCTTCATTTTGAGAGGCACAGAGTAGGGAAACCAGAGGCTCGTGGCTAATGTAGTTTGTGGCAACTTCTCTTCAGAGCTTGTTAAACTTTTCCTTTCCCTGTTGTCTTATTTGGCCCGATACACAGAACCTGAGTCAGTGGCATGGCTGTAAGCGTTCGCCAGAGCATCGTGCTGCCAACACAAGCCACACGCTTAACTCTGGTTGCAGCTTCAGTTGTTTTAGTCCATTCAGGTTAGACTCCCAATCAGCCCCCTCCCTCATGGAAAGATAATGTAGTACATTTGCTCTGATGCAAAGGAAGAAATAGGCTGGGGGAGTACAGTGCCATGTGTCTGATCAAATCAGGTTCAGATAAACTCTGACCCTCCTTCTTTAATCTATTTTCAGAATAAAACTGTTCCCTTTTAAACTGTTTATCTTCCTTGAGAAATACTGAAGTAGGTCACTTCTAGAGGCGACAGGGCAGCCTCTAAAATAATGTTCTGTACTGTTCCCAGAACATGTCGCTATTCTAGAATATGTCCCTGTTGTTCTTCCATTCCCTGTCCCTTTCTGTTCCACCTAAGAATATGTTAGTGTGTAGACTGCACGTGCTAAGGAGTTTGGAGTGAACCACCTACTGCTTACAACAGGGCAGCCAGCGTACAGCCAGCGAGGGACACACAGAGGATGTTACATAAATCCATGCAAAAAGTACATGGGAGGGGTGACAATTCTCAGAGGTGTCATACATGCCTGATTGTGCCTGCAGGATTCAAACGCCTGCATACATGTAGGTGTTTGAATTCATTCTAGCAACACTCTTTCACGTACATCAAAGTATGAGGATGAGTTTTGTTTTTCAGATGTGTATGCAGGCACGCATACCGGGCCTGAATATTAGCCTGCAGTAGTTGTGTGCAGACAACAAAGGTGTCTTTACATGGATACCACTGAAATGCACTGGTTCTGGAGTGATAACTGGGCAAGTGGGAATTCATATGCTGCATTATCTATTTATTTATCAATCTAGTTCTTAGAAAAATTAATGGGTTTAGTAATCACTGGTTAAAGGGGCAGATCTGTCAAGAGTACACTGACAGAGTAAGTGCAGGAGACTTTGGCTATAGTCTTCAGGAAAGTAAAGTTTCATTCATAATGTATTAAGAGCCTGAGAGAAGAACAAAGCTATTAAATTACATTAGGTTCTTGCTCATTCAGTTCCGGCTTCTTATAAAATAAGCAGACAGGGAAGTCCTGGTAAGTGGAGGCCTATATACAAAACAACATTTTGAGGTAAGAAAGTAATGATAATTTTTATTACTTACTGTCAGTGGAGGAAATAACATATTGCACTCTGGATAAAAATTATAATTACTGACAGCTTCCTGTACCCAGAAAGCTATGATATCATTTAATGTATGTCCTCCTTCTGTTCTTCTTCCAGATGACCCCCATAAGCCAGAGGAGAAAGATGAAATTTCCAAAGTCACAATCATAAGTCTTGTCCCGTTACTGGTGATTTCTGTTGCTGTGATTGTTATCTTTTATGCCTACCGCACTCATAAGAAGAGGAAGCTCAACAAGGCATGGGAGAAGAATGTTAAGCCTAGGAAACATAAGGACTGCAGTGATGTTTGTGCCATTATGTTAGATGATGACCGCTCAGATATCAGCTCTACCTGTGCCAACAACATCAACCACAACACAGAATTGCTGCCCATTGAGTTGGACGTTGTTGTTGGCAAAGGAAGGTTTGCCGAAGTGTATAAAGCCAAATTGAAGCAAAACACATCGGAGCAGTATGAAACTGTGGCAGTCAAGATCTTCCCCTATGAAGAATATGCCTCCTGGAAAACTGAGAAAGACATTTTTTCGGATGTGAACCTGAAGCACGAGAACATACTCCAATTCTTGACAGCTGAGGAGCGTAAGACAGATCTTGGGAAACAGTATTGGTTGATCACTGCCTTCCATGCTAGAGGAAACTTGCAGGAATACCTCACACGGCACATTATCAGCTGGGAGGACCTCTGGAAACTGGGTGGTTCCTTGGCCCGAGGGATTGCCCATCTGCATAGTGACCACACACCCTGTGGTCGCCCCAAAACACCTATTGTGCACAGAGACCTAAAGAGTTCCAACATCCTGGTGAAAAATGATTTAACTTGCTGTCTTTGTGACTTTGGGTTATCCCTGAGATTGGACCCTTCTCTGTCTGTGGATGACTTGGCTAATAGTGGGCAGGTAAGTTAAAAGTTTGAAAGAGGCAGCGGGGGGTGTTGTACCAGTTGGTGTGTCAGTTCCTGGGGCGAACTTAACATTGAAACAACAGTCAGAAATGTGCAACGAAGATTTTGTTATAATCAGAGAGCTGCATATGTATACGATAAAACCATCCTCTTTATAAGCTTATACTAAGTGTGTATGAGCTTGTTAGCTACTCTCTGTGGTGCTGCTGCAATGCACACGCACACACATGTGATAAGGATGTGCTTCACGTTGTGAGGTTGTGCCACAGTTTTCATGCCTGATGGCATTACAGTTTTGTGTGAGTAGACCCACTCTTGGTGTACCCCAGCACAGGTGAAGTCAATCTTCTGTCCTTAAGAGGCGTAAGCAGATAACTAGAGAGATAGATAACCACTTTAAAAGGCCAAACATAAACTTCTTTAAGATTATGGCACTTTCTTCAAATGCAAGCAGATGCAAGAATCTCAAAAAATAATTACCCTGTTGTTACTTTTTCAACTAAGTAGCATGGATAACACTCATCTACTTCAGAAGGATGTCAGGAGGATGTTTATGAATGCTTTGAGGATTAAATTCTTCATGTAAATCTCTAAATATTGGCTCTTCTAATGAAAACTCCTGTATAAATTCAGACCATTTGTTAGGTTAATTCGTTATTATTTAGTTATACATATATTTATACATGTATTTTTCTATTTATATTTTTATACAGGAGTCCCATCAAAGCCTGTCCATTTACACTGACTTTTACTTCACATGGAACTAATATTTTGGTTTGGAACATTTTCAGGGGCATTTCTTCAGTCAGTAGTGCTCCACTGAGTTCACAGGAGCTTTGCTGTTGTTTATCTAATGAGGATCTGTCTTTGAAAGCCTCCTTAGTAAGAGGCAACTATCCTGATCTCATTTTGAGAGGGTTTATTAACCGGCACTGGGAGTAATGATAACCAAGGAAGCTGTATTTAAAATAATACAAACACCACTCACAATTATATATTGCTTCTCTCCAGCATGCCAGACCTTTTTGGAATTCAGGGAAATCATACCATATTTTAAGTCATAAGACTGGTTCCATTTGGAATAAAGTGAAAACAGAGTATTCAGCAGTGTAAGGCAGGGGCTCTGAAACGCAACCCCACAGACACTTTGATTGCTTAAAGCCAACCCATATTTCAAGCTGATTTCTCTGACATTGCTCACAGACACTTGGAAGTAGGAGGGTGGCGTTGATACTGCCACTTCCACAGTCCACACCAACACTGATGACAAAGTGCAGTGCTGCCCAGAGCAGTTACTGCTTTGGAATTGGTGTCCTTGGGCACTGGTGTTGAGGCCCGCTGTTTTACTTTGTTTAGCTTCGCTGAATCTGTTTGAGGGTGACCCAGCTAGTGTGGTTCTTCTCTGTGACGAGGAGTAAGATGGCATGAAGCGGCTCCACTTCAACCTCCACCTTGTTTCTTCTGGGGACACAAGCACCACCCACACAAATTCCCAAAATGCCAACTTCAGTGGTGCAGCTTTTGCTAAAGAGATCTTGCACCAGAATTTGCCTTACGCATATTTTCTATACTTTACCCTTTGACTCAAACCTTTCCCACCAGGAGGTCCAGTCTTTGAAGGTATGTAATGGAGCTGACTCAAATCTTAAATCAAGGAAACCTCTAGCCTCCTATGAAATAGATAAAAGAGTGTAAGCATTTTACCATTTTTCTGGTCAGCCTTAGTAATACTCAAGGCAAATTGTTGGGGTTACAAAGCCATCTTCTTTCACATCTACCCAGCTGCCTTCCCTGTCATGCAAATGTTGCTGTTACTGACCATACAGAACTAGTGCCCTTAGAGACTGGCTGGAAACCATCTTCTTCCCCATTAGAACCTTTGCAGTCTTTTCAGTTTGGCCACCCATTATGGTTAATATTTGCAGACATTACTTAATATGAGTAAATAAATCTGGACCTTTGTCTCATTGTGTTCAAAGGACTGGTAGGTGCCTGCCAGCAGTTCCTCACCTCAGCAGCATCAGTAACCCTGTAACAGATGGTCTCTCTCATCAGATAAAGAGGAATATCTACTGCCCCTCTGACTGACACACTTCAGGGCACAAAGCATCGCTCAGCAGCTTGAAAGAAATATAAGGTCTCCAGTAAAAAAGACCCAAAAGTCACAAAAATTACAATGTACCACAGAAAGAGAGATGGTCCCTCATAGAAATTTTGCAGAAGCAAGAACTGAAACCAGAGTGGTCTTTGCAAAGAGAAAGCATATCCAGACTCCAGAGGGGGCAACCAACTCTGAATTGTTGGAGTTTAAATAACTAAAATGCCTTTGAGACTCAGGACTCAGGTTTCTGTGAGATATAGGAAAAGTATCTTTGACCCAAAGACCTAATAATCTAAATGCAGATAAAAAGACACAAGCAGAGTGGAACACATGATAAATCCTAAGCAGGATGGAAATGGGGTTGATTTGATATCATTTTAAGTTGGGGTTTTGGGGGGGGGGGGNCTTTGCATTTCCAACTGTACTTTTTAGTTATAGGGCTTGATCCTCCATTGTCCAGCAAAGCTGCAGAATAATTTTCACTGCTGCAAAGAGAGTGTGAGATGCCAGACCAGAACAGCACTTTGTGACAATGTTAAGAATCTCTATTTAGGCACCATTAACTCTTGTTAAAATCAGCAGGATTTGGGGGTGTGGAACACAGTAGTGTACATGTAACCCTTTTCAACCTTTGGATGGGATCTGCTTGGGGAAGAAGTTGTGTGTTGGGGAACAGGTGGGGGGGTAGAAACAGCCTCTGCTGCAGAGTTTCCATACGTTCATGTTCTGTAGAGGAGGGAGATGCTGGTCAACTCAGTGGTGCTGACACGATTGTCCCAAGTACCCGTTCTGGTGCTCACATGCTCAGCCTTAAATTCACCACAGAGTCCATGTAATAGGGACTGGTGGGACAACTTTGGGACTGGTCACACAGGTTTTTTTCTGTCCTCTGTTCATAAAGGCTTTGATCCTACAACCATTTGGATATTTTTGACACAGAAATTCTCTGCTCTTGCAGGGTCCTGTGACAAAGCTATGGCCTTGATCTTTCCTGCTGTCTTCTTACGGTGTGTTGCACGTCTTGTGGAACATATTCCCATTTGCCCTGAGCCTGGGGTGATAAGACGTGTTCACAGAAGCTTGTAAAATGGATGTCGCAGGGCTCTCTCAGGGACTGTACATTTACTATGTGGCTGCCTGCAATTGCAGCCCCAGTTACGGAAATGATCTTTTGCAGCCCTGCTCGCTGCTGGGCTCCGGAGTGATTGCTGTAATGCAGTCTACAAATAGCTCATTTGAATCACAGGTCCTACCGCATCACCCACTTGTGCTCGTTCATCTCTGTGATTAACTAGTCTCCAATTTGAAACTGTCTTTGCCTGATCAAAGACTTATTATGTTTGCAATTTTTCAAAGGGGATGAATTTTTTATACCTACCCTGTGAAGAGTTTGTCATTTGAGAGCAACTGTTGAGTGATCCAAAAATTCTTCCTTAAATCCTTTCTTGTGATAAAAACAGACATTTAAACTTTGCCTTCTATAATGCAAGGTCATAATCTAGATTTCAGCAAAGCTGCTAAAATCATTGCTGAAAATTGCTCAGTATGAATAAAGCTTATGAGAACGGCTTTTCAAACAAAGGGGCCAATTTTTGGTTTCGATTCAAATGTGTGCTTCTGCATTCAGTATTTGTGTATTTGCTTTCTTCTGCCAGGCCTGCATTTACCACTTTCCTTTTAAGCCTACCATGAAAAGAAACAGCTAACACTGTAATATGCAGCGCAAAGGAGTACAATGTGTTTCTTGCTCATCTGAAAGACACTCAGTCAGCGGCAATTGCTTCAGGCCTGAAGGGCAGAGTTTATCTGTGAACAGCCAAAGAGCGAGAAAGCTTGTTAGTGTCAAAATTATTTGCTTAAAGAACTAAAGAGAGTTTCCTTTTTTTTTTTTTTTTTTCTTTACCAAGGGAGGTGCAAGTAAGTTAGTAGTCAGGACAATGCCAGATTCCCCTGGCAGCAGAAAATATGACCTCTGCCAAGTATGGCCTGAATTTTTGGATACACGTCAAATGGCACCATTTCTGTGAAAGCTGAAGTTAAATCACAGCAGAATCCAAAACATGAATTACAATTGCAGCTCCTGAGCTCTCCCCGATCTCCTCTCCTGTAGGTTGGCACAGCGAGGTACATGGCCCCTGAGGTTCTGGAATCCAGGATGAACCTGGAGAACGTGGAGTCCTTCAAACAGACAGATGTATACTCCATGGCTTTGGTCCTCTGGGAAATGACATCTCGCTGTAACGGCGTCGGAGGTAAGTGCCATCAGTTTTCTTCTCTCTAAAAGTGTATTTGGACAGACATGCTTTTGTGGTTGTCTGCGGAGGGGGTGATTCTTTTTAACTCTCACCAGTTGTTCTAGCGTACCTGGATGCTGTAAATTAACAGGCCTTCAGCAGCAAGAGACGCACATGTGCATGAGCAGGCTTGAGGGGCAAGCACCTGCCAGCACGAGCAAATTGGTTCTTGATTGGTGTAAGGATAAATCTGCTGCAAGGTAGACTGCTTTTAAAGATAATTAATGTCTGTTTTTTCCTATAACGTCTTGAGTAGCTATGGATTGACTCACTGGTTGACCTCACCCAAAATGATTGGAAACATAAGAATTTGAAATATTAGGCCCAAGAAGTGCTAGCTGCCTCTCATTTACTTTCATGGAATTTTAATTATGAAACCTAATGAGGGCCAGTTACATTTACTCATTGATCATTTCAGTAAGAGCCATCATACCTTCCTGCTTTCCCAAAATATCCAGCCGCTGCTCATCATTTTTTGTGATGTTGCAAGAGATCATCCATATGAGAAATGAAGGGATGTTTGTTGTATGAAGTGCAGTAACAAAATAAAAATCATTGGAACTGACTATCAGAATAGCTCCAGGAAGAGCTGCTGTGCTTGTTCATATTCAGAGTTTGTTCACCGAAACAAAATCTCCATTTCTGCTTTGCCTAAAGCTGCCCCAGAATTCCCAGTGTGCGCCACTGGTATGTGCTAGAAATCAGAAAAGTTGCTGTTGAGATATCTGCATTACATATTGCCATATTTGAAGATTTTCACCTTACTTCGGGGACTAAAATGAGACTTAGTTACATATAAAATTCTTCAGTCTGCTGGTATTGTCTAATATTCATTGTAACAAAAACTGCTGTGCAGTCCAGGGCTCGCACAGGCAGTCTGAGGAGTGGGGCTGTGAAAGGTAACACTAATGTGGATGCTATAGTAGACTCACAACTATGATTTGATTTGTTAGCCTTCTTCCAAAACCACAGAGGCTGCCTTTTAATTGCACTCGGCATAGTTGTGTATCGAAGAACTGCTACAGAGGACAATCTTGCAGGCCAGAGCACTATAGTATGGGGAACACAGTGTACAGGAGGGAAACCAATGTCCCATGAGAAGATGTGCATAGCTGCTCTTTGTTTCTCTGCTAATATCTGTGGGATACCACAAGGGTGTCCATGGAGGTCTCTGAAGCCGCTCTACACAGTGGCTCTGTGGCTGCAACACCGTGTCCCTGTACCTCCACCTCAGCCTCCTCCTATGTCTGACCAGCGTTTGATCTTGCTGGGTGGGCTGGACTGTGGGCAACAGATTTGGCCCTGCTTGCACCCTGCCAGGAAAGCTACAAAGGGAGTATGTGTGCAAACAGCTAGTGCTAGCATAAAAGCATGAAAAAAAAATTATTTCCTAGTCAAACGTTTCAGGGAAAAAACATTGGGTGCTTCAGGAACTGAACCTCAGTCCGGCATATTCCAAGACAAACCTATCCACATTTAACTGTCGTGGTCACGCGTGTTTTAAATGCATTGGCACAACCTCAGCCTTTCATTAGCACTTTGTAAATGTGGCTGAGGAGATTTAAAACCCGAGAAAAAGGATCTTTGCCCTGTCTCTTGAGCTCTCTCTGTTTCTTGCATTTAGGGACTCAACTTATTAATATAAATATGAGCTGTTCACTGTGGAGTCTTTTATCTTTGCGGATGCCTGAGTCCCTTCCTGTTCATTATTTGCTGAGTACAGCAAAATGGAGATTGTGGCAAAAGCAAAACTTACTGCTGCTGTTCTCAGAAGACAACTGCCTAAAAGAGGATATAAAGGGAGTTTCATAAGGAAGGAAAATCACCAGCATGTTTAGCTAGAAGAAACTGACCCACTATAACCTTGAGAAGAAAAGCTGAAGTAATTTCAGGAAAAGGAAAGATTTCTCTGGCCCAGCATCCCCTTTGCTTTCAAGGTGGAGCTTAACCCCCACCCACATCCTGATTTTCCCTATTCATTTCATCCCTCAGTCATCCTCATCTCCAGAAACACGTTTCTTGAGTTTTGTTTCCCTATTTCAGTCATCTTTCCAGGGGCTAAAGTCCCAGCAAAACCACAGGAGTACTCGGGCAGATCTGTAGCGGGTGGAACTTGGGATAGTGTCTCCATCCAGAGCAGTTAAACATAACTCCCAGGATGTAGCTCCCTTAACTCGTCACTGGTACTGAGCTGCAGCAGCGCGGCACAGTTTCTCTCATTTCCTTCTTAGATTTTCCCCTGGTTCGTGCAGTCTGGCTGTCTTTGCAACCAGCTGGTGAAATACCCTTACAGTGATTCACGACTACAGCCCCCCCTCCGCTTTCTCTCTCCATCTGTCACTCGTGAGACTCCCTTCTCTCCTCGCAGCCTTCCCCAGGAGCTGCCTCCGCTCACGCAAACCCCTCTTCCCTTCCTAAACTGCTGTGCACTGAGAGAAATGACCTCATGTGTAAGCCGGAGTAGGCTGACCTGATTGCAGCCAGCCTTTCCGAAGGAGCCTGAAAGACATAGGCACCGTCTTTGCGGGGCAGGCTTGACTGCCGCGTCAGCTCCCCATCGCTAGAGAAAGCCCACGGCAGTTGAGGGGACAGGAGCGTCAGTCTACGCCGGGGCAGCAGCATTAGCGACTTTCATTAGGGAGGAAATCATGGGGGGGGGGGTGCATGTGTGTGTGTGTGTGTGTGCTAGTTGCCATTCAGCCACGTAGAGGTACAGTGACTTATTTCTTGTACAAAGGGAGCTCTCAGGATTCATTTGTCGGCGTGCAGGTGTTCGGTGGGTGTGGGAGGCAACGGAGGCAGATCCCTTCACTACCGCAGCTTTGTCAAACACAGTCTCCATGCTATGCCAGGCCTTCTCAGTCAGCAGACGTTTAAACAAAAATACCCAGCAGCATAATCCATACTGTGAAGCTGCCGTAGTAAATAAGCAGGTGGGGATCGGCTTTCGAGAAAGGCCATGCTGTTCATTGTTACTTTGTTGTGCTAAATACGGAGAAGCAGAAATGGGGCACGAGGGAAAGGCAGATAGAGGCAACGATCGAGTTTGACTGATTTTTCACCGGAGTATAATTTAAGAGGCATATTTAGAAACTCAGCTATACTACTTTGGGGAGAACTTCAACTGCTCCACGCTGCCGTTAACTTGGTATTTCATTCAGCACAACAGCTGTGCACCAGATGCTGCACGTTGCAAGAAATATAATTTTCATCTCAACCACTTGCTTTCAGAGCGACACAGCTTTGACGACTGAGGCAAGTGTAATTTCTCTGACAGCCTCCTAGAAAGAAAAGAAAACCATCTGGTTTGTATCAGAGTTGCTACGGGTGGGGGACTGTTGGGGGTGGCAGGGGAGAAGGAGGGGAAAGGGAACTTCTGGACACACGGGGTTGGTGAAGAGGGAGAAGAGAAACCCCTCGGAAAATGGCGACGTTGCTCGTGCGGGATTGTACTGCCTGGAGCGGTGGCTGGCTTCGGTATAGCAGCAGGGCTTTGTGTGAAATGGCAGCCTTGCTTTACCAGAGCCGTGTTTAATGTGAATAAAATCACTGATTAATCTTATGCTTACTTGGAAAGAGTCAGCCGAAAGCCACACTTTGGTAACTAAACATTTGTGCATCCTGTACCTCGTGAAATGCTCAGCTTTCGTCGCATTGACGTGGAGGGGTGACAGTCTCTGGCAGCAGGGAGCACACTGACACCCATACAGGGGGGCCGTGCCTGCGCATTGGGCCCTGAGGTGGCTGCAGCTGGGGCCTGATTAAAACCTCTCCTTCTGTGGAGCGGACCCCAATTAGGGCATGGCTGCACCGCGCTGGCTTGTGGTGGCGTATAATCCTGAGCTGGTACCTCCACACAGTGCAGCATCACCCCATGGCAGTCACTCATGTCTAGAAAGTCTCTAAGTGTTGCCACAGTACTACATCTAAGGTAGCAGGTGCTGTCCCTCAACAAGCCCAGGTAGCAGTAGATAAGATCGCTGCACTAGGCTCCATGTTGGGCACTGATGAGCTCTGTGCTCCTCTACTTTCCCACCTCAGGATCCAGCACACAGTGACTAAGCAGCCTGTAGCCATACACTGATGGCATATACACTCCCAAACCTTGGGAAGAGTGACTGTGTCTGTGATCATCAGATGTGAAGTCACTTAAAACATGTCTGTGCAAAGGAAGCTGCAGTGAGTTCACCCATCCCAATGCACCCTCAACTGTCCCAGCTAACATCTGTATTCTGAAGGAGTGGAATGGGGAAACCTAGGGAAAATGTGAAGTAAGAACATGACAGGTCCTTAAACTTGGCCATGAAATTGCTTTTGAGCCTCAGCTTTGTGCATTATTATCCCTTTCTGCAACAGCTAAGTAGATCCACCGCCCAAATTCCTCTAGCATGAAGAAAGACACGATCTGCACACGCACGCAGGTATGTGTGAGCTATCACAGTACCTCTACCCCTTCTGTGGCTCTCCCCTTGTAAACTCTAAAGTGAGGGATGTTTCAAAAGGACCTAAAGGTTCCTAAACACAAGCCTACTGCTGTGGACTGAGCTTCACAGTTGATTTTTGCTGGCCTTCTTTCACCTCACTCCAGTTTTGATTCTACAAATGAGCCTTCATCTTCCAGCATGAGAAGTTGTCCCACAGAAATCCATAAGACACATGAGAGAGCGTTGACAGGGTTTGCAGGTGTGCTGGCCTGACCCAAAGGAGGAGAATCTTACTTCAAAGAGCTTAGAATAGAAAAAGATCATATGAGTGAGGTGTATTTTTCATGAGGAACCCATGGCCAAATT
The DNA here is from genome assembly GCA_013400195.1 of Aramus guarauna. Lineage (NCBI taxonomy): Eukaryota > Metazoa > Chordata > Aves > Gruiformes > Aramidae > Aramus > Aramus guarauna. The sequence goes on from VXBL01009853.1 coordinate 705,366, forward strand.
TTCCAAACCATTCATCAGGCACAACAAACAGATTTTCAGTAATGTCTATGTTTGGGGCTAAAAATCCAGTCCCAGCCTTTCTGAGAGTTATGGCCAGGCCAATGTCAAAGGAAACCAGAGGTACAGTGATTATTAGTGCAAGGTGGCTCACAACTGTAAAGATTAAATGCTGGAGGTTAAAGTTGTAGGAACTGTGCCATTACTGAACGCTAAGGGTGCTGTAGTTCACGGTATCAGAGATATTTACGGTACTTCAGCCAGTTGTCATTTTTAGTGCCTGACTGGTCTAAAACCAATCAAAAGAAACATATAAGGCATGAAAAATAGATTCAGCATCTATATACAGCCGTGCACAAGCATCTAGGCACAAACATCTTAATGTACCTCAAATTGACATCTGTTACATCTACTGTAGCGCGTCAACATGATCCATGAATAACCCCAGCTATTACTGCAAAATGTGTCTGGCACTTGAGATTCCACAGCATAAGGATGATTTACTGCAAGAGGATTCAGTGGGCTTTTCTTTCTAAGAGAAAGAGAAGCAAGACAATAAATAGAAAGAAGATGCGGCATGCTTTTCAAACTGAGGGCAGGCATGACTGTATTACTGTAAAGTTGTTACAGCGAATTGGCATCTGGCCTCAATTTCTCTCTCATTACCATTAAAAAAAACACAAAGCCCCCAAAACAACAACAACAAAAAAAACCCCAAACCTGAAAAACCTATTCAGTCTTCATATTTGGAAGTGGAATGCTCATAGCATAGAAATAATTTCTCAAACAGGGAAAATGGATTACAAACCTATAGATTCCCTAGTAAGGCTTTTCCTTCCCCCACATGAACCATCTCATGAACCTGAATGGCCTTCGGCTTGAGCTCAGCGAGAGGCAACAGGTCAGCACCGCAGCACTGGCTTCCCTCTGTTGGACATTCGGACTCCTCTGACTCCTTATACCGCAAGAGGATCTCAGAGCCTTGGCTGGTGTCCACAACCACTACCACAATCAAACCGTGACTGATGGAGATGGTGTAGGAAATGACTGTCTAGGTCATGCTATTTAAATTTTCCCAGCAAACTTTAATATTTTGGTTAGCTTTGAAAGTAGAGGTATCTGCTTTGTAATCATTGTGCATCCGCTGCCTAGTAATCCAGGTCTGACCAGCAAGATGGCAACTTCCCAATTAACTTCTAGGGCTAAAGCCTTGTAAATTTACTTTGGCTGAGTAATCTCTAACTCAGATTAATGCGGGTGGAATTGGTATGCCTTCTTGCAGAGGAGAAAAAGCAAAGCAGACTTTGGCTCTTGAGTCCTAAAGAAAGCGTTACGTATGAGAAGATAGGAGTTCCGTTTCGCGACTATAGGCACGCTCCAGAGCATGGTGTGGACAGTGGCCAGCACCAGATGGTTCAGGAGAAGGCAGGACAGCTCTGCAGGAGGCATCTGTGGGGTGATCTGCTGCACTGCACACACAGTTGTTTGCAGCTGGATCTCGTAACTCGGAACATTTGAAGCACAAAGTTTAATATCCCTTCCCAAATGTTTGTTATCATAACTTGGCTATTCTTTTTAAGCATTAGAAATTCTTTTTCTGTAGCCTGATAAAATCTTCATCTTGTGGCCATCACATAGAAGTGAGATCTACAGCCTGACTCTAAGGTTTTGGAGAGAAGTCCACCTTTTAGCTAGGTTTGGTTCTACCTTGTTTTTATCCTGAGACATGACAGAAGGATCTGACCTTTGTTACCTTGATCATTAGTTACTTTCAGTATTTTATCATATGACCCCTTACCTTTCTCTCTGAAGTAAACAAAGGCAAGCTTTAGAGGTTCTTCCCATTTTTTCTGGGCCTTTAATCATTGTTATCACCCTTCTTGGAGCTTCTTTTTATCGAAAAATGCCCCTTGAGATGAGTCAGCAGCACTGGCCGCTGCATTTGAACTTTGGTTGTAACATTACACAACAGTACTGTGTCTCCCGTCTCGTTCATCTCTCTTCGCACATCTTTTGGGCACTCGCATGTATTCTTCAGACTTGTAGATTACACTTCAGTTTTTCTTGCCCTCAATTAATTCCTAGAAAGAAATAAGAGGCAGCAGAACAGGCCAACTTCATAAATCTTTATCTAATACTAGCAAGTCATTAGGCCTGTAAGTAAAGTCTCCATCTGTTCCCAAAGAAACCACAGCATTTTCTACACTGTGTCAGCATCTACTATAATATTTCCGCTCTCAGAGATTTCTTGAGTTTTCTCCAAAGGTCCCATATGTCTGCCTCTTCCTTTCTCTCTCCAAAGAAAAGCAAAGAAAATATGCAACATGCAAACAAAAACTAGAACGGCAGCAGCCCCTTCAGGAAGCTGTGCCCCCTGCATCATGGGCCAAAAATGACCCATTTTGGGAAAGAGGCCTAAAATAAGAGCAGATTACTACTTTTTGCAAAGGAACGCAGCTCAGTAATAAACAAGGGCAGCATGGCAGCTTCCAGCACTGCTCCTTAAGTGTATCTTTGTCCTTTTCAAGCAACTGTTTCCTCCTAGCAATCTGGCACATTAACATCTATCATGACTGAGTTAGATTTCAGTTTATATTTCACCTGGTAAGTGTGTGTGGACTCCAGGGAACCTAAGGGGGGGCCAGCTCTTGCAAGCCTTGCTCGAGCAAAACTCACCTTGAACCTCCTGTGTGTTGTGCCTCAGCACAGATTGAAAGGCTCACAAACCATTACAGGTTACTCTGCTGCTCTGACTGTTGCTAATATGATTATGTACTAAAGGGTTTAAATGAAAATTGTTTAGTTGGCTAGGAAAGAAAAGGGGAGGGAGGGGGCGTGTGGGAGAAACACATTTGAAACATTTTTGAAAATGCCAACTGGCTTTGCTTTGTTTGGAGCTGGTCAAGCAGAACAGTGGCACTGAGCAGCTAATCAGTAGCTCCTACTCCTCCAGAGAATAGCCAGCTCCCTTCACACTTGGCACCGGCGCAGCCCAGCTGAATACCCTTGTGTTTGCTTATTCTCTTGGCAGAAGTGAAAGAGTACGAGCCCCCGTTCGGCTCTAAAGTGCGAGAACACCCCTGCGTGGAAAGCATGAAGGACAATGTCCTAAGAGACAGAGGGCGACCCGAGATCCCCAGCTCCTGGCTTAACCATCAGGTAAGAGCACCACGTGTGGGCAGCTGGGAGCTGCTGCCTGAAGCCTGAGCCCTGACTCAGCTCAACAGGCTGGACCTCTCTTTTGCACGGGTTAGAGCTCTGTCACACGGTGACACCGGCGCTGCCGTGGTTCAGACACCACAGTGCTCTCCACCATGACTACCCCAAAGGCCTGAGATTTCTGCTGCCCACCAGTGCAATCTAAAAGTGATCAAAACAAAAAGACTGGAAACCTGAGATCCGACAATTATCCAGCCAGCCTCAGAATAATTAGGGCTTTAAAGCGTACTGTGTGCAGGCTCTGAAAGGTCAAAGAGAAGAACTTCGCACATGGGCCCCTTCAGCAGAGAAAACAAATCTCAGTATTTTATCATGGAGAGCAGCCCTAGTTGTATCCCAGCTGTTGACAGGTTTAAGAAAACAGGAAATGAGTCTTCATCAAGCCAGTCTGTTTTTATTCAGGTTGCACATTAGCAGTCCGTTTCCCTTGCATGTCGTGAAGCACTCTGTCAGCTTGCCCATTCACGGACACCACAGTTGCACTTCCTAGGTGATAGTTGCAGCCTGATTTATCAGTAGAGATAAAACAAGAATCGTATCAGGGGAGAAGTGAGGCTTGGTCATTCCACTTGTCAGTGAAATATGTTGAGTGGTCTTTACAGAGAAGAGGAAAGCATCATGAACAAGCCCAGCAACGAAGATCAGCTAGTATTTCTATCAGGAGCAATGTAACACTCCCTTTTTCATTCCATTTGAGATGTTAAAATCATAGCCTAACACCTACTTAGGAAAGGCCAAGTGAGTGGCCAAAATCAATCATCTTTCCAACTTAGAACAACACATCTGCCGTCTGATGACTGTGGCAGAGTGCAGCCCCTTCCAGGACCACAGGGACTTGCTCCTTATGTAGTCATCTATGATGAGTAGGGTTATTGAGGTGGGGTGCTTTAACTGGGGAGGAGAGCTGTATTTTGAGGGACACCTGGATATTTGATGTCAGTAGTACTAAAAAGCTCTTGACATTTCTAGGAGCCATAGATACTGCCATCTTCTCAATGACAAGTTGAGCTGAGAGATTATACTAACACTCGTCTTTGTAGAAAAGAAATGGTTGCAGAAATATTATAAAAATTGTGGATGAGCTGGTAAAAGGGATCATGAGTTGGCTGCACTTGTTTGTTTTCCACAAAGCCAAAATGAAGTCCAAACTGGGAATACATATGTGGTACTTTAGAAGAGCCCAATTAACAAAGCGGAAAAGAATCCTGAGCCAGATCATTTGGGAGAAAAAAACAGTAGAAAATGCTTAAAATTAGTAACAATGTGAGAACATGTCTTAGGATATTCAAAAGACATGGTATTATGTGTGAAAAAAATTAAAGAAGGGTAAAGAACCGATAAGGGAAACAGAAGAACAACAGGAAGATCTGTGGTCAGCAGACTTCAGGATAATGACCATTTTCTCAAGAGCAAAAGGAAACCTAACTTAGTACCAATCTGTTGCTGGATACGAAAGAAAGATACTGCTTATGCTAATGTGAAGGCAGATGTGGTCAGCAAATATTTCTGTTCTGCATTTGGGAAGAGTCAGATGATGTACATGTAATAGAAAGTGATGAAAGCCCCTGTAAAGCAGAAGTCATCGGCACTTAAAGCAGGCCGGGGGCAGTGTGAGGCTGCCCAGAGTCTTGTCCGCGTTCGGGACAGGGCTGCTCCCGCGGGCACTGCGTCAGGGCACCGCATTACGTGGCGGTAGGAGTGGGCAGGACCGCCGGTTACGCCTTGGAGGGAAGTGTCTGGGAGCTCGTTTCATGCGCAGCCAGGCATAGCGGCAAGGTGTGCCGGCATGCCCAGGGCGCCGGGGCAGGGAAGCGCTGGGCTCGGGATCCCTGTGGTGCTCAGGCACGGGGCAGGCCCGCCGCTGCTCTCGTGGCAGCAAGCCTGAGCGTGCGGAGGGCTGCAGCTCGAGGTGCTGGAGTGGAGCTGTAAGATACTCTGTGAATTTCGTCACCTCTACTTTACATAACGAGTAAAGTGATGGCAGAATTGGACCCAAGTGTCCTGCGTTCAACTTCCGAGATTTCTTCCCTGTGTAAAAGCCAGACCTCAGTCTGCCCCCCAGTACGGGGCACCCCACCGACTGGGAGAACCATGCGGCTGCACTTGTGTGTCACTGGGACGGGCACAGCTGGCTCCAGCAGGGTTCAGCTAAGAGTCTAAGGCAGGAAATGGATGCCTGATAGCACACTCACAGGACATTTAATGAAGGTGGATTTAATTCCCTTCGTCTGAATCCCTTCAGCAGTTCACATTGCGCTATCTAAAATGCAGTGACGCATCGGCTTCCGCGGGGCTGTGACAGTTTGCAGCAGCTGAGGATCTGCTTTGAACTCCATAGAAGTTGCTCTTACTGTAATGGCTCTTCCATATTCATTTCCTTCCTCTGCAGTCATGTTTTTGTAATGAACTCATTATTCATCGTGATAAAATTCTGGAATGGATTTACATACTACAATTTTTTTCTCCCTTAATGAGATTTGTTGCACTATTGATTTCAAGTTAATGTTTAATATTTAATTTAATTTACTGCTTGTAATTTCCATGCCAGCAGAAAACTAATGTTATTTGTATACAGACAATAACGTTCTGCTATTAACATTGACATCAGTCAACATCACCAATTAGGTAAATTATGCAATTAATGCAGTGTTGTGAAATGTTATTTTTTTAAATAAGAAGTTTAAGATAAATCCTACTTAATGGGCTTTTAGTGTCATAAAGCAAAGCACACAATTTCCTGGCAAATACCTCATGTTTATAAAATGCATTACAGAGCTGCAACTGTTTTTTGCTCCTGTAAACATGTGCATCAGCATTGAAATGAAGGTTAAATAGTTACATCTGTGAGTGACATGTGTTTAAGTGTTTGTGGGACTGTGGCCCATATTTGCACATAGATTTAGTTAGTCTGCAAGGAATTTATGAAGGGCTGATGTAGCGCCTGATATTGCTGGCAATCAGAATTTTGTTCGAAAAACCCAACCAGAATTCCACGCAAAGTCATGGGTTGTGCAGGAAGTCACCTTATCCAAGAATTCTGATCATATTTATTAAAAAAAAAACAACCCTACTTGATTCTATAGTGCTAGTCCAAACCATCATTTTTCTCCTTATAAAGTATCAGAACATATGCCCAGAAATGACAGTACCAACTAAAGCACTGAAAATATTGTAGTGGGGTTTCTTTTTATAAAAAAAAAAAAAAAAAGCATGCCCCCATGACAGGAGTGGAAGAGCCCTTAAAGCACCTCCAGTACACACATGAATAACGCCCTGAACTTCGGAGGGCACTAAAACCACTCTCCCACGCGAGCTTTGGTGGTGACCGGCCCCATCACGGCTGCTCTCTCTGTGCTCCCTGCAGGGCATCCAGATGGTGTGCGAAACTCTTATTGAGTGCTGGGACCACGACCCCGAGGCCCGGCTGACGGCACAGTGCGTGGCGGAGCGCTTCAGCGAGCTCAAGTACCACGACAAGCTCTCGGGAAGAAGCTGTTCGGAGGAGAAGATCCCCGAAGACGGCTCCGTGACCACCGCCAAGTAGCACGCACCCTAGAACTCTGAAACGGAGGGAAGTCACTCCTAGATGTGTTCACCTTGGCAAGGGAAGAAGTCTCGATCGGTGCCTTGACTTGCTTCCTGGAGGACTGAGGCTGTCACTACTCCCTTTAGGCTCCGGCTCCGGACAGGGAGATGTATTCATGGGAATTAAAAGCCAGGGAGTAGGTGTCATACCCTAGCATTGGCTGCCAGCGTTATGTCATAGGAGGAGCTATGTATGTTAGCACTTCCTCAGGAAATGAGATTTGAAAATAGCCAATAACATTATGCACTTTATTAATGCCTGTATATAAGTATGAAATTGCTATTTTTATATATATATATACATATATATATAAAAAATGTGTGTGTATGTATATATATATCTATATCTCTAAACCAGCCATGCTCTGAAAAAAAGAGTTTGTAAGAAAAAAAAAAAAAAAAAGTCCTTCCAGGAAATTACGGTGCATTAGAGATCCCGCCCTTAGGGAAGGAGCCTGGGGAGACTGGCATAGCACCACACCAGCAATTGTGCACTAAGCGCTCTGCCAAAAAGATAGGAATGATATGCAATAAGAAGATGGCTTGCAAAGCATGTGCTGTGAAGAGCCGGCTGTGGCCCTGCGGTTAACAGTTGCGGGAGCAGTCCCGCAGCGGACAGGCCGATTTGGCTTTACAGTTGTACCTACGTATTCCCGTCTGCAGCACGTTTGGGAAGGTTCAGGGATGCCTTTGCCCTCTTACCTTAACCCCAATGTCCTCATAGTGTCCCAGAACGGGAGTGTGAGGAGGTTTGGTCCCTCCCACACATGTGTTTCCATAGAGAGATCATTAATGTTATATGTTTATTGCTTTGAATCCACGCTGTTTGCAAGCAGGTTGCAAAATATCAGCGGGTTGAATTTTTCCCCTCCTCCCATCCCCACCTCCAAACCGTACAAAACAAGACAGGGCCAGCAATAATCCAAGCAGATGTTTTATATTTGCTGTGCATTCTGAGTACAGGCAGTACTTTTTTTTTTTTTTTTTTTACCTTCCTGCTACCTTGATTTTGTTGCTGTAAGAGCAAACATTTTTTTCCCCAGCATGTCTAATTGCTTGACACGCCACAGCCTGACTCTGTTCCGCACTTCCTAGAGAAAAGTAAGGACAACGGCTAATGCCTTTATTTTTGCAAAAGGACCTTGGAGGTGAGGGAAAACTCCATAGCATTAAGTTAATGGCATATCCTGCTTGCATTGCCCTCAGCGAGTCAGCAATTAACAGAAAAACCCCCAAACCCAAGAAAGATCATTTATTCCAAAAGGATCCCTCAGACATTGCTTACATTCTTTACATTATGCAAAATGTTTAAGACAGTTGCCATCACATTGGGCCTATATAAATGACAGCAATGTGTTTAGTAAGTGCTAACAATTTTACCTTCAGGAATTTTGAAGTGATTTTTCCACTTATTTCTTCCCCACAGCATGTAGGCGGGTCTTGGAAATTAGAAATTCAGCCAGCACAAACCAGTCCTGTACTGATGTATCTGGTGTCACTTATTAAACACCTTTGACAGATAAACATCGATATTTCTCTAGAAGACATTGCTGTGTAAGTCAATAGGAATCATGCTTATTCAGATAGGAGTTAAGATTTACGATGACAAATATTTTATTTGAAATGGTCTTGTATCTGTTGTTTATTTTAACCAAACTACTCAGAAATATTTAAACAGAGCGGGGCAAAACCTCGACAACTACAGTGGAATGCAGAGGATACTGTATCAAATTTTAGGGGAGGGGTGGGAGGTTTTTTTTTTTGGTAAAAACGAAAAAATAAAAGGGAAGGCGGGCAGGGGCTGG
>VXBL01009853.1:713988-752894 GCA_013400195.1 Aramus guarauna
GGGCTGGGGGCTGCGGAGGGACCCGCTGCCCTCTAGCGACGCTGCCGCCGCCTCGGCTGCCCGGAGCCGGGGCCGGGGGCCGGGGGGAAGGGGGATGTCGCGGCCCGTTTCTCTTCCTCCATCCACGCTGAAGGTCAAGAAATGACGTCTGGTAGTTCCTGACAATACTGACATTTTTATGGGTTTTGGGTTTTGTTGGTTTTGGTTTTTGTTTTTTTACTACATGTAAAGGAAAATTTTTATTCTTTTAAGGAATATTTCACCTGTACATCATGTATGAAATAGGAATGTGAACAATATATACTCTTGTATATCAAATGTTTCAAGCACTTAACTTGCTTTGTAAACAGTTTTGGGGGGTTTTTTTGGTCTGTCTGGGTTTTGTTTTGTTTTGTTTTGTTTTGTTTTTTTGTATAAATCAAATGTTTATTGGAGCAAATAAAATAACACTGACTCAAGTGTGTCTTTCGTCTTTGGAGCATCCAAAATAGGGAGAGGGCTCTTCCTAAAATGATCCCTCTCCTCAACTGATTCAGGCCCATTCCTTCCTGCCAGAGGCCAAATGTCATGGTCAGCGTGTCCAACAGCCTTTGCGCGTGTCCTGCTTTGCTAACGGCACCTTCCACCAGTCTCCACCCTGCCCCTCAGCAGAGCGGCACCAGCAGGTAGCCAAACTTACTGGCCCGTTAGCCCCCACAGTGTAAAACCTTGCCTAGTCTTAGGGGAGGGAGAAGAGGGTTCACAGCTGACGCTCTACTACTTCTAGGTTGCTCAGTTCTCAGTGCAGGTAAGGCCTTAGTTAAACCTCAGTCATTTTGGTACTGGTATTAAAGTGAGCCAGAAGACAGCCCACTAAATCTGTGTCACTGAGAAGTGCATGATTAATGGGCTTCTGCCTTATAGCTACTGCTCTCCGCTCAGCGCTTTCACCTTTTTAAGCCGATACTCCTCCCACAGAAGACATGCAGAATACAAGCAGCACATAAAGAGCTCACCAAAAAAAATTGCCTCAAGTGTCACTTAGGTTGAATCTGACCTTCACACAGGATGGAGTCCACCAGCGCCTGATTCCAGCATCAGAGACTCTCCAGTCATCACCCTTTTTTTCAGGGAGTATATTTTGGTGCCAAAACCCCCACCAGAGCTTATGCTTGGCTGCATCGAATACGTCCTTTTTAACCTCCAAGTGAGGATTCCCCAAACAGGCACCCAGATGTCTTTTGTTCATAAGTCAAGCAGAATTGGATAGTAACAGGCTGGCAGGGACCTCCAACCCAGGCGCTGCCTGGTCCAGGCTCCCGTTCAACAGGCAGCTTAGATCAGGTTGGTCAAGACCTTGTTGAATTTTGAGTGTCTTCAACATTAACAATTTCACAACCTCTCTGGCACCCAGTGGTCCAAACAGAGCAACACGTGTAGCTGAGATCAGGTGTGGTGCAAAGCACAGTGACCACATCTAGTCTAAAATGGGCAAAATGGGGGCTTTGTGAAGACGGCCCTGCCTTGGTGCCCCTCAGGTGCAGGTGACTAGCTCCTCCTTCAAGCCAGCTACCCTCTGCCCCTTATTACCAGACTAAACCAAGCTGCACAGTAAGGCTGCTCTGCAGCCAGCTGAAACCACGGGGACACCATGGAGGGGCTCGCAGGGACCCTTGTTGTGGGGCAGCCGCTGAGGGTGCAGTCAGGACAGGCCCCCCACCAGCTGCAGGCAGTGCTGCCAGCACCAGCCTTGATGCGGTTGCTCTAACATTGAGGTATGGCGGGATGCTCCACAGCCTCCCCAGCAAGCGCTGACAGGGCAGCCTTCCCTTCTCTCCTGTTCCTTCAGCAAAGGGCAGGTACAAAACACCCCCCAGCTTCCCTACGGGCATGCACACACCCTCGCTGCCCACACCTCTGGGGTGTCCAGCAGCACCCTGCCGAATCCTAGGCAAGCCCAGCTGTGGTCAGCCCCAGCATTTGCTGGTGCACTGGTGGCAGTGCCACCGTTGGCTGTGTATTGGCAAAGATCTTCAAGCCCTGACCTCTTGTTTATACTGGCTCTAAGTCCTGCTGGCATAACAAGGCAACCAAGTGTTGCAAACGCCATAGACCTTCCAGTCTTGAAGCACACAATATCCTTGAAATAAAGTACTCTATATCCTTTAATTTTTATTTTTTTTTTCAGTTAAGGCTTTTGTCCACCTTTCTTATCCTAAATATGGTATTCATCAGCATTCTTCTGTAAGTAGCTCTTAATTAGCATGTCAATCAGCATTTTATCGCCACGGTACACAGCGAGGAGGCTCCAGCTGTGCAATGCAGAAGGCAATCCTTGGGTTTACTACTGAGCCATGCGCAGAGCTACACTGGATGGCAAAGTTTCCCTGTGCATCCTGTTACCATTTCATCCAATTTCCAGCACCATGGGGATATTCCCCCCTTCTAGGATATTCCCAACTGCTACTGCAATAGACATGAATGATAAAAGAAGAAAAAAATCATGACCCATTGCCTGGGGGGGAGGGGGTGGGGAGAAAAAGAAAGGCATTAAGACATCATTGTTCTGAATGCTCCTGGAAACAAACTGGGCCACATGTAGAGCACCTGCTATATTGTCTCTTGTCAAGCCAGCTGTGCTGGGACCCAAGGGCTTCCTTTGCTTCCAGAGGAACACTGATTAATTTATTTCCTGATCCTTAGCTCTTTCTCTCTCCTGCTTGCCTTTTTTTTTGCCTTTTTTTTTTTTTTTTTGGCATTATGTTTTTAATAAAATGCTGCCTGTGGCAATTTTTCCCTTCAGCCACAAAGAAGATGGAGCGAATTCTGTTCCAGACTGTCTGCTTCTTGTTCCTGAACGCAGTTTGGCTGTGTTCGTGCTGCTTATTACTTGGAAAACATTCATGCAAGTGGGTGCACACCACGTGCATGTTCAGAAGGCTCTCGCCAGGGATTGTGCCAAAAATTCCAATCTCATCCCAGCAAACACGGCAGGGATAACTGATGCACCTCACTGCAGGATTTTGGTGGGTTTTTTTCAGGCACCTGTGCCCTACTGGGTTACATTTCATGCACAACCCACAAGACCCAGTTGGCCTGAGCCCATGGTGTCCCAGCCTGGCTGTTTGGACCCCATTTCCTCACCGCGCCTTGACCTACTGGCAGGTCTCACCTATTTTTGACCTCTGGCAGCTGAAAGGCCTTGCTCATGGGCAGAAAGCTGAGGAGAAAGTCAGTGGTTTATTTGAAATACAGCCACATTGTGAGGCTCCTGGGAGGACCAAGCCCAGGAAATAGATTTTAAACTCTTGACTAATGAATACTTTGAGCAGCATCTAATCACTTCATGAAGAAGCAAAGGCAAAAGGCAGCTCATAAATTATCTGCTGTGAATTATTTGCTCAGTTATAATGGTGATAAACCAATCTCTTCAGACAGTTGCATTTAGGTAGCTAAATTCTTAAAAAATAAAAATGGTCAACTGATCAAATCGGCATGATTAAACTCCCGCTGCTGAAATGTCAGTTTGGCAAACACGCTGCCATGTGAAAGCAGGTAGAGCAACGATGCCTGCCACGTCTTCCCAGATTAGCCGTCTCGTGTGTGTCACAGGAGGGACACACACAGCTGAAAACACTCCTCCTCTGCTGCAGCAAGGCTTTCCTGTGGGAGAAGAAACAAAAAACACTTCACCCGGCTCTCTTCTCTGTGGCTTCAAGCCCAGACTGCCACTGTCCCCTCCCCGCCGCTCCTCTCCTCCACCCAGGCACCTTTGGGTGCCTGAAGGGGGGCTGTGCAGTGCCGTCCTTCCTGCCTCTGGTTTTGGATCAGGGTGCTGGCATTTCTCTCATGAAAGTAACTCATTGGTTTTGTGGTTCAGAACAAGACTTGCATCAGATACTAGGGTTTAAGCATTGAGCTCAGCTCTGCATGACCTCCCGAAGGTCACCTCACCATCCCTTCTGCTCTGTCTGGAGCTGTGCTCTTCCTCCTGCATCCCTCTCTCTCCTGGCCCCCTCCTCTCCCCAACAGGGACCATCTTGAGCAGCGGGGTCTGTCATCCTCCAGAAACAGCACCTGAGTACACCTATTGCATACACCTGTTTCATACGCCACCACTTTGCTTCTTTAGGGCAGGAGTGATGCAGAGGAAGCAAAGCCTGAAAGAAATACACATCATACGTGTTTCTAAACAGCTTGCACGGAGATGGCGGTCAGGTCTCCGGCCAGGCTTGCTGGCTTTCTGCTCCAGTGTGAGTGGTTGCGTGAAGCCGCCCGGGCCAGGGCTGTCTCCTTAGTTTTCTGAAGGAGAGGACAACCATATCGTCCCCTCCTGGCACCCCCGTAGTGAAGCTTCCACCAGTTTGTCATCCACACGTGTGATTCGCCTTAACCCTCCTTCGCCCTCGACTCTCACCTCCCTCCCCATGAATCCCACCCCCTGAAGCAGGGATGAAAACACCCCTGCAGCATTTACAGCCCTGCTGCAGCAGGGTTTTCTGTAGCGTACAGCTCAGTCCTCTGCCAGTGTAACAGAAGGACCTTCGAAATGTCCCGGTTTTTGCAGAGTGCCTCAGCTACCAGCTAGCTGTGTGTGAGGTTTAGGGGAGTGCTTTATTTAGGATGAGTTAAACGGCCGTAGGATGCAGGGGGTGTTATCCGAGCTGTATGGTGAGCTACAGAAGTTGGAGCTTCTTACCCACCACCCCCCTGCCCCAACAAAGCCCAAACCCGCTGCTTTCTGTCTCACACAGAGAGCTCCAGCAATAGACTGCCTACTGTCAGAAATATGCCAGGGTCTTCACACTTCAACCTTGTGGGAGACCATTTAAGGTTAGAAAATGTTTTGCAGAAGATACTGATTGCATCTAATTCCTGCTTTCGCTTGAAGGTGAAAACTGTCTTTCCAGTTCTCAAACAGAAGACAGTATAAACTTCTGAGATAAACATCTGTCTGTCTGTGGCTGCAAATATTTAGCTCTTAAAGGCTGGCCTTTATCTGCTGACTTCCTTATACATGTATGTGAAAGCTGAGAGAACCTCTGAGCTCGTCTGGCAAGGCTATCCATGCTATGATTACCCAGTAAAATATTGATATTAAATTGGGAATACACAATTTGGTAACGTATAAGAAATGCCTCCCCAGACTCAGAGCGCCAAAGATTGTTGCTTCAGAGACTGAGGTGAAAATACAAGGCCTACTCTGGGCTCTTTCAGTGCATCATTGCAACAGTTGTTTGAGAACCATTTCAAGTAAAAACCACTCTTTTTTTGAAAGAGCAAAGCCTTTTATACAGGGTATACGAACACCTGGAATGACAAAACCGGTGTTTCATCTTTGATCCGACAAAACTGAGCTAAAGCTGTCAGAGCCAGGATCCAGTCAAAGGAAGCACAAAGCCCATCTGCTCACACCCCCCAGCAGAACACCTACGTGGTCGGTGCTGCCACCAAGGAGACCGATAACTTGCAGCACGTGGGGTAACAGCGTATTCAGGAGCTGCTCGTCCCTAAGAGAGGCGATTAGGAAGCAAAAGATGGTAACTGCTGATAGTTGAATCCAGCCTTATTTCTGGAAAGGTGAGGGTTTTCTCCTTTGGTGAAATTAAAGCCAGAGTATCAATTCTCTTCAACCGAGACGCTCGCTTTCCGTCAGCCATCCGGTGCTCCTGGAGGCAGAAGAAAGTAGGCCGTACCTTTAATTAGCTAAAAGGTTTTGAACAGGACATAAACCTTGTACCAAGACTTTTAATTTTCCAGTTGTTAAGCCTTGTACGCTTTCACACAGACTTGCTCTTGTGCTTTGGCTACAACCACTTTTGCTCATCTAATCCCCACGTGAGAAGCGGTAGCAATGTTTCTGTAACATGACAACGTCACCGACACTTCAGCCTCACCACTGAGGAGGAGTTTGGAGAAGCAACTTGCAGGGGATTAGACTGAACTTTTTTCTTGTGATGCTTTGCACGGCATAGCAAAATGCTCCCATGTTTTAAGGCATTAAGGGCATCTCCCATTAAGCAGCAGGTTGTTTAGCCTGAGCACTTCTGGAAAGAAGATGTAAGCCTTATAAAATAAGGGGGAAAAATTAAGGCAATTTCATTTTAATGTAGGAATGTTAAAAGTAATTTGCTTGTCTTGAAATAATTTCTGGAATGGTTGCTTTAAGAACCTAATCTTAACAAAGCCATAGGAAATGGAAGAAAGAATTTAAATTAACTTACTCCATGCATTTATAAATTGTTTAGGTTAATCATAGTAAACCAAACAGGATTCAGCCATACTTAAACACAGCCTTTGCCCAAGTATAAACTGTTTATTATATCCATGACACACAACCAGACAAAATTCATTCCTGATCTGGGGAAGAGTCTAATTTGGTTTTATTAGCTCTGGAGGAAAACATTTTGGCAGAAGAAAGTTCGCTTTTCAATGTAAAACATTCTGAAGCGATGCAGCCGTGCCTCACCACCTTCACCGCATTAGCAGCTTGGCCTAAAATTGGCTCCTGAGGCAGGACGGGCCCTTCCCGGCGGGAGCGGGGCTGCGCAGGGAGCCACGAGGGAGCCTCGGCACCGGCAGTGGCCGGCTGGAGAGCTGAAGCGTGGAGAGATAAAGCCTGCCCTGTGTGCTTTCATCTCCTCACGTTAAGGGCATCCCTTCGCTCCACTCTAACACCTCTGAAGTCACCAGGTTTAGCTTCAGCGCTGTGATCTATTGCATCTATGGGTTATAGGCAGACTCAGTACGGACAAAATGCTTTTCTTAACAACAACGTATGGAGAATGGTCACAGACTAGCTGGTGGTGGTCACAACAACCCCATGCAACGCTACAGGCTTGGGGAAGAGTGGCTGGAAAGCTCCATGGCAGAGAAAGACCTGGGGGTACTGGTTGACAGCCGGCTGAATATGAGCCAGCAGTGTGCCCAGGTGGCCAAGAAGGCCAATGGCATCCTGGCTTGTATCAGGAATAGTGTGGCCAGCAGGAGTAGGGAAGTGATTGTGCCCCTGTACTCGGCGCTGGTGAGGCCGCACCTCGAATACTGTGTTCAGTTTTGGGCCCCTCACTACAGGAAGGATGTTGCGCTGCTGGAACATGTCCAGAGGAGAGCAACAAAGCTGGTGAGGGGTCTGGAGCACAAGTCTTACGAGGAGCGTCTGAGGGAACTGGGGTTGTTTAGTCTGGAGAAGAGGAGGCTGAGGGGAGACCTTATCGCCCTCTACAACTACCTGAAAGGAGGTTGTAGTGAGGTGGGGGTCGGCCTCTTCTCCCTGGTAACAAGCGATAGGACCAGGGGGAATGGTCTAAAGTTGCGCCAGGGCAGGTTTAGGTTAGACATTAGGAAAAATTTCTTCACAGAAAGGGTTGTCAGGCTCTGGAATGGGCTGCCCAGGGAGGTGGTTGAGTCCCCGTCCCTGGAGGTATTTAAAAGAAGGATAGATGAGGTACTTGAGGACATGGTTTAGTGGTGGGATGGCAAGGTTAGGTTAGTGGTTGGACTTGATGATCTTAAAGGTCTTTTCCAACCTAGATGATTCTATGATTCTATTCTATGATTCTAAAGAATAATTATTCTTTTCTTTACGTATCCTCACATCGCTGCTAATGATACAGTGTATCAGGTTCAGAAATCCTAGTGAGAAATGCAAGGGATTTTTACAAAGACATTTTTGCCTTTCAATTTTTTCCAAGGAGAATCTGAATCCTTGGTGAGTCTTGATTGCCATGTGGGCTGGCTAGGTTGGAGCTCTGTATTTTTTTGCACTACTTGCCCTGATGTGCAAAATCAATCATATTAGCTTCTAGAAGAGATGGAAATTTATTTCGTGGACAAATGCATGAAATAAGCTTTGGATACAGGGTCAGACAGGTCGAATGATGATGTTCATCTTTTTTCATCTCCTTTTCTATACATGCAGCCAATAGCAATTGGAATGTATGAATGTTATAGAGCAAACGACTGCTCTTGCCATCATAGCAACACATTTCTTGCTTGAGCCACACATCCTGGCAATAATGAAATTATTAACTTGAAGATATTAAATGCTCTGATTAATACCTTGTGTATGTCTGTGACTCCATTTTGCTATATTTTACAGTAAGAATTGCATTTTTAAATAACTGCTTTAATTGTCTTCCAGAAGTAATTAAAATTAAATTATAGGTATTGTGAGCTACATGTCGTGCTTTCGTTAAGACAATAATTATGAGGGGAACGGCACTTAAATGGGCAGGGGGGAGGAGCTCTCTTATTTTAATAACTTCTGCAAATATCCCATACATGATTGCCTCATCGGGCTCAGTACTCCAGGACCAGACCAATGTCTTTGTCTTCCAGTTCTAAAGAAACCCAGCAAACTAAATAGAGAGGGTATTTTTTTATGAAGACAAACATTTAAAAAAAAAAAAAAACAACAAAAAACAAACCCAACAGAAAAGAAACCCCTTCAGGAAGAACGTCACAACTGAAAAGAGGAGTGGCTGGGAAGGCCAAAATGTTTAGTACTTGTTTAGTTGTATCAGTCTTCTCTCTAATTACCATCAAACAATAGAAGATTAATTCTCAAACTAGCATGAGATAAGACAAGGGTAGAAAACACTTAGTATATTGCATTGGTTCAGGAGGACTGATCCGGATGAAATTCGTCCTCGCAGTCTCAGCTCCATTCATGCTAGCCTTTGGCTGCTCTCACTCTCCTGCGTACAGCAAGAGTACTTGTCCGACTCCAAATCCACACGCACGTTCCAGCCACGCCGTGGCTCTCTACCGAGACAAGACATTGCTGCTCACCCACCCTCCCCTTCCCAGACCCCTGCTTTCCCGTGGTGTCAGCACCCAGGCACGTGGCCCCGACAGGCCTTCCAGCACCCTCCAGCCTCAGCTCCATCTACAGACAACCTGAGCTTCAACTACTTGAGGACCAACTTCTCGGAGCTGCAAGGTGCCCCAGAAAGGATTCCTGCAGTTGCACAGCTTGCTCCCGCATTGCCAAAGCGGCAGAAGTGGTACTGACTGAAAGGGGGCAAGAGGAGCTGGGGACCCACTCAGGTCCCTACATCTCAGGAAATTACAGACAGTGGGTGGGAGGAATGAAAGTATTTCAAGGCAACTGGAGAAAAAAGAGACGAGGGTAGCAGTCAGCATGGATTCTTCATGGGTTGTGGGTTGGTTGGGTTTTTTTCCTACAGGGCAGTAGCTCTTGTAAAATGGAGAAATACAGTAAATATATTGCTTGAGCTTAGAAAGGCTTTTGCCATAACCTCACGTGATATTACTATTAGCAAATTAGGGAAGCGTTGTCTAAATTCAAGTACAGAGTGGGTGCAAAGATGGTTTGAAAGATATAATAGTTACTATATAGATCCCTAGGTCCCTAGGAGGCATTGAGTACAGTTCCACAGTGACCCAGGTCTAGCTCCTATTCAGTATTTTAAATAATAGCCTAGGTGATGGGTTAAAATATATGCTTATTAGATCTGCAAACTGTATTGTGCTGTGAGAGGCTGCACGTGTGCTGCAGGACAGACTGATAATTCAAGTTGTTCCTGACAGATTGAATAAATCATAGAATCATAGAATTTCTCAAGTTGGAAGGGACCCATAAGGATCATTGAGTCCAACTCCCTGCTCCTCACAGGACTACCTAAAACTAAACCGTATGACTAAGCCCGTCATCCAGTTGCTCCTTGAACTCTGACAGAAGGCACCGTGACTACTTCCCTGGGGACCCTGTTCAGTGACCAACCACCCTCTGTGTGAAGAATCTTTTCCTAATGTCCAGTCTGAACTTGTACCCTGGCGCAGCTTCATTCCGTTCCCTGCGTCCTATTGCTGGTCACCAGAGAGAGGACATCAGTGCCTCCCTCTCCGCTACCCCCTTGAGGAAGGTGTAGGCTGTGATGTGGTCGGCCCTCTGCTTTCTCTTCTCCAAGCTGAACGAACCAGGTCATCTCAGCCACTCCTTGTAAGTCTTGCCCTCAAGACCTTTCAGCAGCTTGGCTGCCCTCCTCTGGACACACTCTAATATTTTGATCTCCTTCTTGCATTGAGGCACCCAAAACTGGACACAGTACTTGAGGTGGGGCCACAGCAGTGTGATGTAGAGTGGGACAATCACCTCCCTTGACCAGCTAGCTATGCTGTGCTTGATGAAAAAACATGATCCTCTTTAGTGGAGACACTTACAAAGGAGTAATTAAGCATACAGAAGGAGAAAAGCCATGTAGAGCAGTTGGCCAAAGAAGCTCTAGTGGTCAGAGTGGATCACAAACCTGACGAGAGTCAATAGCAACTCACTGTTACAAAAGATGCTGATCACACTGTGATGTATAAGCCAGCAGTGGTGGCTGAGAGATGTGCAAAGGAACCCTGCCTCTCTTTTAAACCCTGGCAAGGTTTCAGAGGACTGCTCTGTCCTGTTTTGGACAGCAGAACAATCAGAAGACTTAGAAACATGGCCTCTGAAGAAACATCGGAGGAATGACTGTAATTCAGAACTAGAAAAGAAGATAATTAAGGTGCAGTAAGATAATAATCTGTGAATGTGCAGAAGTTGCAAAGAGGAAGAATATCTTTTGGCCCTAGTCATGGTGGGTGGATCAAGCAGAGCAGGGAAAATCTAGATTATTCATTAAGAAAACATCAAGGCAAGGCTGCAGGATGTCCAGCAATTCAGGTCATGAATTATAGACTAGGCAAAGGTTAGACACGAGTTCTCTGGTATCACTGATCCCGTCTCAGGATGAAGGTCATATTGTCTCAATGACATCTTGAGACCCTTTCCTGACACAGGAAAGTATTTTTACCTTCAGTCTGTGTCTCCAAAGGTCTGAGTTCAGGGTGGTCAAGAAGCTGGAAATTTTGTTCTATGGGAAACTCCAAACTGTTCTGGGGCATGGTAGCAGGTCATCCTCTTTTGTAACTCACCATAGACCATGGACATTTCTCATGGGAAAAACAAAAACAAAAACAAAAACAAAAAACAAAAGAAACAAACAAACAAACAAAACAAACAAACAAAAAAACCCCACACCAAACCAACTAATAATAATAAAAAAAAAAACCTAGACATTTGGGTTGCTTCAGAATAAAATCAAGCCTGGAAGCTCAGCACTCTGAGGTCATGCAGCTTAAAAGTGGCTTGCATGTTCCTGACTCCATTTTTAACCTTGGTAAAGAGCAAGATTAAGGAATCACTGCTCTGCTGAGGGGCTCAGGGTTGGGGTAGAGCATTTTTCATGGCACCCTGAGCTCCCCATTGCTCATCTTGGGTGCCCCAAACACACCAGCGTCATCATGGGTTACACAGCATGGAAACACATTCCCATCACTATTTAGGCAGGATGACAAGAAATGATCACAGGTCTGCATGCATTTCCCTAAAGTCCATTGAAATCCAACGTTTTCACAGGAGACTGCCTAAAACAAAGCAACATTTTCTGACATATCATCTTTGTCTGAAAAAAAACCCAAGAAGTTTTAGTTCCAATTCCCTCCCTGCCGCATAAGAGATGTCTGAGAGTGTGTGGCACGAGTTGGTTACCAGAGGACACACCAGTAGATGGAGCACACGACCAGGCAGCGCTGCTCTTTGGCTGCGTAAAACCGATTCATATTCTCACTGTTCACTGCTCGCAGCTTGAGACAACAGAGCCGGGGGACAGAAGCCTGGACCAGCCACCGAGTCTGCTGCCCAGCTAGGGTTTCCTTGCTGTCATGCTGCAGAGGAGAGGTTAGATCTGCTCTGATGTTTACCACCAAATTTCTTGGCTGACTGACTTTATTTATATGGCATTTAAGCTTAGCTCATACACTGCTATTTATGCCATCATTATACTAATCCCCACGTTTTTTTTTTGTTTCCCAAGTGTTTCCCATCCTAGCTCTAACCAGAAAAAGTTCTTGCACCTTTTTGCAAGGCTCCAAAGATTTTGTGCTTTGTTTGACTGAGTGTCACCTGCCACGAGCTCTTAAAATCACTTAGTTCTTCATGCATCTCAAACTCTGTAAGTTCCAGCACAGCTTCATCAGCAAATTTCATGAACAGATCTCTGATCTTTCTGAAAGGGTTAGTGATGACAGTATGAAGTTAGATTAGCCCAGAATCAATACAAGTACTTGAGTGGCATCTTCCTTTCTCCATCACTTGTTTTCATCTTTCACTAAATAGTCCTACTCACCTTACATTTTCTGTCCTGCTTCCCATCACATCAAATACTGTGAGTCCAGTCTAGAAAATATTTTTTTCCCCAGAAAGCTCCCTGGTTAGCCTAGCACCATCTCCCTCTGCTAAGCCCATAGCACACTACGTCCACTGCTCTCTCCTGGTAGTGACTCCTTCAACAATTTTTCTAAAGCCAGAAAACGGTGCAAGTTTTCACAAAAACAGAAGTTTAAAGTTCCTTGTGCATCATCCATCTGTAAAACAGGACAAATGACATTTCTTTCTCCCACTCTGTCTTAATTTCCCAAGGCCAAACTGGTCTCCCACGTTGTACGGTGCACAGTGAAGCCCTGATGTTGGTGTGAGCATGTGTCTGACGAGCATTGAGTGATCGTCATCTGAGCATCTAGACAAACCCATTGCTGAAAAAAAGAAGGCAAAATGTCACTTCAGGATACCAACCTGAGCACTGCTTTTGCTTCACCCTTCAATCTTCCCCCTTCTGCCACTCTGACATTTTTCCTATGGTGGCAAACACTGAATATCTCCCTCTGACAACACGTCCAGGCATGAGGGAGGGCACGGAAGCAGAGGAAGAGTAAAAATCCGTATCACCTGGCACGAGGGGGGCAGGATGTATAAAGCTGCTGGTGCCAATGCCTGCCAGATTTAAGGAGTCACTTCCCAGAATGACAAGCTGGGTGAAAGTTTCTTGGAAGAAGTGTTATGCAGAGGACAATACAGACTGCACAGTCCCAAAGGCAGATGTTATTTTCCATGGACCTCTGCTATTTCATGGCAAGTGCTTTCATCATACTTTCCATTTTTAAATAGCTCTGTAGAAATTAAGGCTCTCCAAGTTACTTACGAGAAAGAAATTACTTCATCAAAACAGAACATCTGTGTTTGACAGAATTGTTAAGGGTCCATGTCCTTCACTTTCTATTATTTGCCTTTGTCCTTCATAAAATAAAGATTTTACTGAGTTTTTTTTAAATAAAACTTTAAATAAAAATGTGATCAAGTGTACTTCAATTGTACATGAGCTACTAAGGCTTAAAGTGGTCATCTCTGTCAAGATTATCCTTTCAGTATCACTTTTATTATTAAGGCTGCTTTAAAACACACTTTACCCTGATGTATACAAAAGTCATTACTATACTACAAAGTGTCCTGCCTCCTGCAAGGGCCTCTCTAGGACCAACAGATGGACCGGGCTGTACTGGGGCAGATTGCTGCAGTGTCAGGGTATACGCAAGTTCTTTGATGACTCCGTGGTGGGTACTACTTCACTGCTCCACTCCTGCAGCACAGCTATGCGGCGCATTCAGAGGTTAGTCGGTCGCATGACCGTTGTTTCCTTCTGCGGGTTTGCCTCGAAACCTTTGACGTTCTCTTTATTGTACCTCTTGCTGTGCAAATTTCCTTGTTTTGTTTTGCTTCTCAAAGTAATGTTTGGCTGATTATTGTGTAGTTACAGAATTAGAGTAATAACATCTAATTGTACATCTGAAGCAAAAACATGTAATTGTGGGAGAGTAGATTCAATTTAAAGAAAGAAAACCCCTCCACCAGGGTTTTGCGTGGTTTGCACAGTGCATTTGCCAGACAGTGCTGCTTTGATTGCATCTAACCTGCAATTAGCATGTGCAATTAAGACATAATGAATGTGTGCAATTGCATTATTTCAGGACGTAACAGTAGCAATATTTAGCAGTTACTGTACTAGATACTGCGCTTATAAGCTCAAATGGTTCATCGGCATTCACCAATTACGCCACAGGAAGGAGGGCGGGCGTGTGGGCCTTACCTAGAAGTGATTTCCAGGATGAACACCCTTCACTCTCCCGTTGAAAGCCCATGGAACTAGCCGGCAGGGAAGAGAGGCTGGGCAGATTTGGCGCTGTTGAAAATGAGGGATGCAAATGACACTCTCATCTTACCCTCGGCTTGTCACAGAGCTCATGCGTAATAGGAGAAAGCAGGCTTTGCATTTAGTATTTCTGAATTATTCTTCTCCTCTGCCTTCAACATTTCATATCAGTTTTGTCAGCCCAAGGATTTAAAAATAAAAATTATTTGAGCGCGAACTAATGCTGTGATGTGTGTGTATGAGGAAGCCTCGGGCACGTACCAGGTTTTTGCATAGCTCTTACCTGGCATTCTGGGAATGCAACTCTACCAGCTCTACCGGGCTTCTCTTAAAGGACATTACTTGTCCTTTAAGGGTCAAATGATATTTGAAAAGTATCTTAATGCATCATTGAACGATACAAATGAAAATACATTTCAATTCAGTCTCACAGAAATAAAGATAAATCTGAATCTCTAGGCACGAACCTTGAATAGATAACTGAGATGTTCTGAGTGCCAAACTGCTAGTGTTGAAATGAAAGATCCCAGCGATAAAACTCAGGGCCCAATCCAGCAAGGTTTTCCAGTTAATTCAGTGGGAGTTAGAAGCACTAAAATCACACATAACCAGACTCTATTGATTTGTATTAATCTATGACAGAAAATTATATTTGAAGTCCTGAGACCAGGACTGCTTGTTTCAGGCACAATGATTTCTGTGAGTGATTTTGCACATGGACCCAGCACAAAATGCCCACATTTCTCACAAGATACATCCACACAACTACGAGCAAAAATTGTCTCAGCATCCCTTCTCAATATTTCTGTCCTTTCCTAGTGAAAAAAAATTATTAGAAGTAGACGCAAGAAATTACAAAAGACTGAAAGAGCCAATGGACCAACTTCAACAATGACTTATACCTGTACCTCATTACTTCTAGAACTTGGATTAGCATCCTGAGAGATGGTGCTTCTCAGTAACTAGGAGAGGGAGCTCATGGGCCAATCCCATCTAGTAGAATAGTAAAAAAATAAATAAAATTGCCATTTCTGAAAGCAAAAACAAAACAAAAACCCATTTAACTTCTGCATTTGAGAGCAAGAGTAAGAAAAACTGTGACACATTTTCATCCAAGATGTTTATTAAAGACTAGATGGGCACAGCACACAGATAAACCACGTCCTGAACCGGGGTTAAACCAGGTTTCACATTTTAAAGCTGTGCTGGCAGTTTGTTGTTTCTCTGTCTGGCAAGCTCATGGGTACCTTCTTTATATACATCACTGCAGGTTTTGATTGACAAATGACAAACACAGCCTGTATTTATAAGGATGTCATTTACTTCACTTTTTATTAAAATCACCAGCTACAAAATAGACAGTTTGTACGTACTAGTCCTAAATAGGCAACTAGGAGAAAATGACATTAGTCCTGAAATGAAATCATCATATTGTGCACCTGGGAGGTGATAAGGGATCAGAAATAATAGAAAATATATGGAGATTAGATAAGGTACTCACATCACACTGGAAGGTTAACCTATATCTTTGAAGAAATCAGTGCACATGTTGATTGGAGACCTATTTTCTGCAAACGTTAATAATGTTCCATTTGCTCTCACTTAAAAATACTTTAGCCACTACCGCTACAGAAAGGAACCGCATTACTTCAGTCTGACATGTGCCATAAGAGTCACAGTATCTGGAAACAGAAATACACTAACACCACAACGAGAAACAAGACAGTAACACTTTTTCAATTGCAGTGGTGTCACGAAACACCACGGACCAAATTCTTAACTGACAGAAGGTGACATAGCTCCCCCTGAATGAAAAAATCAAGTACTCACCAAGAATCTGGACCACAATCAAAACATCCTGACACTGTATTCTGTCTTTCCCTTCAAGGTCAAAAAAAGAGAAGGAGAAGGGATAACAGTCTACCTCAAGAAACAACAGCAAAGTTATCCCATCCACCCAGCACCCCTTGGGAACTCTGCACTCCACTTGGAGTGGCTGGGAGGCTGAATAAGCTTTACGGGCCCTGAATTTAGTTATGGGCTTTCCAAGATCATGACGGCTGGTATAGGCAGAAGCACAAGGCAATGAATGATAAAGTGATCTGTGGGTATTGCAGGCCAGAATCCAGGGGGTACATTGTGATACTCATTTTTATATTAATATCAGTGTAGGGTTTGGCTTAAAGTCCAGTGGATCACTATAATAGCGCAAGAATATTCACTTCCAGGACACTGTTGAAGGCATCTGTCAAGTGCTGCAGGATGACTCTTGCTCTTATCTACCGCTCTGCTAGTGTGACCTCCTTGGTTATCATGACCTTGTTAAACCTTCCGCACCATCATCCTGGAGATTGGAAGTAGGAATGTCACGCGATGTTGGATACTAGTACAATGTAGGAAATGAAACCAAGAAAGCATTGTGTTTAAAGACAGCTTTCAGCAGGACAGAAAACATCATAGCAGAAAGGTTCATATTGGTCAGCGCTACCTCAAATACAGAATAAGGAAGAAACATCAAAACAGGAAAGTTAAGTAGGTGTTGATTATAAGGTGAAAGACATGGTTATTTCCAGTAGTTTGCTGCAAGTACTTCACCCTTGAAATATATTTCTACCTTTATAAAACAGATCATCTTATAGAATAAAAACAGATTAAAAGTATACTGTAATTCTTAAAACAAAGACAAAGCTTAGAACTTAATTTTGCAACTTAAGATTGACCAAAACATTTAAGCTGTTCATACCCGAAAATTACAGGCAGCCCTTCTCTGATCACAACTACCTTAACAGCAGTTTGAAAATATAAATGATACACTGATAACATAAGATCAAGTCATCTCAAATCTGTAGGAAAATACAAACAGACAATGACAAATAAGTCATTTCACTATATTCTTAATATATAGTCACCATGCATAAAAAATACATATCTTTCAGGTAAATATTTTTTCTCTGTTATAATTTTAAAGTGCATCTAAAAGCTGCTAAACAAATCTTTGCACTTTAAAAATAGAGGAAGGTGACCAGCAGTTCAGAAATGATAGGAAACTCCTGTTAACAGAGAGGTAAGAAGTGCTAAGTGCTATTCCAGTGTTCTCAGCTCTGCTAAACTGGTGGTGCTATTTTGGGTGGGCAACATTGGCAAACACTGACTGGGCCCAATGACTGTACTTCATAGAATTACAAAATCCTGTAAGTTGGAAGGGACCTTAATAGGTCACCTAGTTCCACCTGCTCAAAGCAGGGTCAATATTGCTTGCTCAGGGCTTTGTGCAGGTGGGTCCTGCAAAACTCCCAGGATGGCGACTGCACAACCCCACCAAGTACCTGTCCCGCTGTCTGCCTGAGCTCATGGCGGAAAACCTAGACAATCCACCTAGTTAGGGACCTTGAGGAACTCTTCATATAAGTCCATGATTTCCAGTCTTATCAGTGTAATTACCAACCAGACCTCTACCCTTAAACACACGCCAGACTAAAATATTGACAGAGTACTAACTAGCATTTTAAAGCTCACTGAGCTAAATGCACTCCTAACAGTAACTTCAGAGGAGTATTGCCTGCATGTAAGTGACCAGTTTGAGCTACACTGTGCATAGGCACCCCACAAATAGCTGCCCTCCCTGGGACACAAACACCATTTTCAGAAGTGCTCCCTTCTCAAGGAAACACTTCCCAGAATGGCAGTGGTGCTGCAAGCACCGGTCTGCCCCTGGCCACTCTCAGCCCTCACCAGCAAAGAGTTTCCTGCGAAGGGCTGTTCTACCTGCAAAGCTCTCAACATCACTCTGTAAAATGACAGTTTCCAAACTATATGTCAAGCTTTTTACTACTTTTCACAAAATAGCACCAGAACGCTGCTGTCATTCTCTCTCCATAAATATCACACGTGAGCAGCACCTGGTGCTGTGGAGCTACAGCTACAAGTCCTTAGCAAGCAGTTCGATTTCATCCAGCAAGAAGTCCATGTCCTCTCGACTAACTTGTGGGCTGATCACCACCTGGCGGAAGAAGTTGACTTTGCCTTGGTGAGGCTGGTACCCAAGCATCATGCTGCCCTTCTTCATCATCCTTTCTTTAATTATAGGAGCAATCTGAAAGTAGAGACAAAAGAGAGTTGATGTCACACTCAGAAATAACTCAGATTTGAGCAGGAACTGTATTTTGTGACTTAACAAAAGTTTTTTTGAAGTGTCTAAGTTTTGCACCTCTTGCCTGCCTTCCCACTGCCTGCCCCAAGAAACACTAAAGCTCAGAACTGCAGGTTTAGAGGCAGACTGTGCATTGGGACCCTCAGGTACTGGGACTCCTGGAAGAATCAGACCAAGATCTAAAACCCTCAAAAGCCCGCTGCTTGGGCCATTCATCTGTGACATAGGAAAGCTTAGGTTAAGGTTCCTAGTCTTCCTGATTTACATCAAAGATTTGAACTCAGGAAGAACAACTGCAGCTGGTAAAAGGCAGGTTTTTCTCCTTGCGCTAACCAGGCTAAGCCTTGACTACATGCCCTTGATGGCCCTTCTCCCACCACATCTGCAAAGCTGCTCTCCCTAGAGGACACTCTCCACTGAACCCGTGTGAAACTTAAGCTGCCAAAGAAGTCAGTGTGATGCAATATTAAGAGAGAAGGCCTGATCCTGGAGTGTAAGATTTCATCTCTTAGACTTAAGGTGTAAGTAGCATTTGGCTACACCACTCTTGTGTCAAATGAGATGAAATCTCATAGGTGTCGCACTGCAGAAAAAACCATGAGTAAGATTGGCAGAGTCAGGTCGTTATAGCTGAACAGTTGATCTCAGCCCAGCAGGGCTATTAACCTTGTCCAATTAATCTCGTGCTTAACTTTAAGCATGTGAGTAGTTTTGTGAAATCGGTCTTAAGCTTAAATGCATTGCTGGATTAAAGAGTGTATTCCTTGGAAGAATAAATAAGTATTTTGACAGAAGTACTATTTTTTAAAATGTGTTGCCATTTTAATATATTACTAATAACACTAATGTATTTCAGAACAGTGCCTTCCTTTTTTACCTTTTGTGATGGTTTGACTTTGAACTAAGCAAATAGGTGTACGACCTAACCTTGGTTTCTGCATTAATTTATTTCAGCTCTAAAAGTTAGTGCCAGAAACTACCACCTGATCTGCAAAAAAGAAAAATGATGCCGCCAACCTTGCCTTAACAGCTTTATTTTTACATGGCACATTTTAGCAGGCAAGTCCCATACACTTTGCTTGGATAGAAACAGCTAAGCTTTTGAACACTAACAGCCTAGCTTTCCCATACTTGTTTAGTGGTACATGACTTAATTACCATTGTTTCAGAAAGCAGACTGAATTCAGAGGAGTGTTTATGGTTCTAACTTAATTTTCCTCTCTGATTTTGGTTTATCTTTGTGACAAAGCTACGTGTTTTATTTAGTGTTTGTTTTTTAAGCTGTGAGAGTGACAGAGTCAGAATTCTAACTGAAGTCCAGAGTGTGACATCAGTATGAATTATGCACGTGAAAGCAATTAATATCCTTTCAGAATGCAATGTGCAATCAGAATTTTATTTTTTTCATATTGCTGCAAGCAAAAAATTAGAAATAAGGTGTGAAAGTAGCTCTGATAAACATTTGGGGAACAAGATGATAACAACAAGGACAGGAACACTCAGAATTACAGCAGAAATGTTAAGAGGCATACTGTGATACCTTCAGTCACATTCAATAGCACCTTTTTCCATAAAATCCATAAAATCTAACGTGGAGCTCCAGGTGTTCCTCCTGCATAAAGATCCTAATGGAAGCTACCAATGACATCACAATTCATCGTGTATCTGCAATGCGTACATCATTTAGAAACAGAAGTCATCAAATATATCCCTATACCATCACCCACCTGGGTTTCTATCTGCCTAGGAAATGGTTCAAGGATTCCTCAATTTTGTTTTATAGCTCAGAGTTTCTTCAGACTAACCTCATTCAGTCCATACTCAAGAAAAAAATAAACAAACATTGGTGTTTTGCTTGGATAGTGATGGTAGCTATTTTGCATGAGACAGCCTTCTTCATCCTGCAAAGTATGTTACTCAGCAAACAAACCTCTCTGCTTCCGATCAAATATTCCAAACTGCATCCTAACAAACCGCCGAAGGCAGTTCTGTGCAGTGCTAACACTAGGGCAAAATCTGGGCCTTATAATCATTCTTGCACAATTAGCCAGTGGTGGAGTCAAATGGAAAGACTCTTGGTTGGGAACACTCCTGGTTAGGCACACTAGTGAATGGACCTGCATGGTCTCTTCAACAGTGAGTAACTCCATCATGATAAAATTCTCTTACTTGTAAAGTTTGCATGTGTTGAACCCTTTAACAGCACACGAGGCTATTCAGAACTCTACTCTTCCATTTTTGTTCATGCCAGCTAGGGGCTGAGATAGCAACGACACTGTGACAAAGCTCTGAAGACATTGTGCCCAGGAGGCATAGTGCGAGGCACCATATACATACAGAAAAGGAAAAATTCCTCCACCCCTGTATTTGACAAGAACCCCCAAGTGACTTCTGCCCATGGAATAAAGACACTAGTGCAAGGGGAGAAGCGAATGCTTCTTAATATACTTTCTCAAGCTTTTCTTTAGGATTCAAATCCCTATGGCAACTTCTAGCCTTTATTGATGTTCCATCAGAGTTACTTCATCTTTTGTATCACACTATTGATTCTCTTTAGCTCAACACCCAGTGCTCCACAATCCATCATCCCAAAATGTGCAGTAGCACAAATGGAGACCATGAAAGCAAAAACATTTAGAGCTTCAGTAACTTGAAGACTGTAAATATACTGCAATTCAGTAGGTCTTCTCTCATGGAAAGGAAAGGTAGAAAAATCTCACTTTCATTATCTCATTATCTCATTCATCCTCCATGCTAATGAAGTTGTCCTCTTAATTTGAAGTGCATCCATCCCTTTTTGAAGGCAAAGCAAACACTTCCTACTTGAAAGAAACAAAACAAAACATAAAACTATCTTATGGGCTTTTGACAGGATTCTTTTTCAGAAGATTTTCCATCAAGTATTTTGCACATTCTATTTGCCAACGTGATGCAGTCGGGGTAACAAAACCATCAGGGACCCTACCCACAGAAAGCAGTAAGGAAGAGAATGTATGCACAAATGCTTAAGTACATGTCTCACAAAAGGACCATTAAATGACACATGCATGCTAAGGCATGGACTTGAGGAGCACAGGGAATGACTGCTAACTGAAAGTAAAGGCAGCTACTACTTTGCAGCAGAAAAATTAGACCTATAAGAAACTAATTGCCTAGTGAGGAGTTCAATGAGTTTAATTCCCACTGAAGTCAATGAGATCTGAGGATGCTCAAATATCAGAAAAAGCTGCACAGCCCCATTCAGGATAGGCTCCTCGGAAAGCAATTTAGTGAGAGTGAGATTGCTTCACCAGTCCAATTATTTTACTACGGAACTTACTTCAAATTGTAAATCTAATTCTTTATGTGGCCCATCAGTGGAACAGTCTCAGAATTTTAAGTGTAGTGTATCCTAAAACTGAAGTCATCTTCTCTCCTTTGCTCCCTTCATCTCCTCCTTCCCACCGCTGGCCTCCCCTGCCAATCCACCCTGGAGATTATTCCAAACACTCACTTCAGCAGCGTATTAGCTATCAGACATGCCCTGCTTCCACCTAGGAAGGTGGGGAGGAGGTGCAGTGCACGGAAGGCCATCCTGCAGCAGAGCTGTGCACATTGCACTGGGCTACCAGAGGCCCAGGGATCTGCTGCTTTGTTCTACTTGCTTCAACTTAGGAATCAGCACCTACTGGGTTTAATTAGCCTCTTATTTTTCTGCTCTAATGTTGTCTCTGACAACTGCAATTAACAGATATGCTGAAAGTGCAAGAAAGCTCAGGTTGAACAACTGCAGAATAGCTTGCTGATAGTGGAAGACTACGTCCAACCTTGGTTATGAATTTCTTTCTCCATGCCCTCCCTTAATCTTTAAGGGATCTCATTTTAGACCTAATCCCGTCACTTCAAACTGTCCCATCACAAATGATTTTCTGTGCCTCTGAGACTGTACCTCTGTTACCTAAATGCTGCTTGTACTGCTGTCATTCTCACAGGCTCCAGTTGTATTACTCTAGTCATACCAGATGTTGACATATTGCAACAGCTTTTCCAAACTGTAGGCTAGAGGCTATACTCTTTAAAAGCAACATTTTGTAAATTTTGTATTTAAACACTAAGGCAGCAGGAATGAGTTGTAAATTGATAACAGTGCTGGGTAAAAATATTCTGCTAAGCAATGAATTTACAAAAGTATTTTGCTTCAGGGGAAAAAAAGAGGAATTGTGAATTTGACAAATAGCCCAAGTGAGAAGATAGCATTAGACACAAAAATACAGAAACTAGAAAAGCCTAAAGGTTCTGTAAATTTTTAAAAGAAAAGTATTTAGAATATTTGTTTCAAAACACTGTTTTCAATTAAATCTTAAATTCAATTGGAAATTGATCTATTTTTATTGCACTAAGTAAAAAAGGACTGGGGAAACAGAAACTAAGCAAATTGTTTCATTTTAGCTTGTCTGAAAACTAAAATTCTTTCTGATCAACTAATACCAAGAATTGCTTCCAGTTTCTTAATTCAATGGCCAAAGCAAAAAATCCATTATTTGTACAACCATAAATATGTAGGATCAAAAGTGCTGACACTGCTTAACTGAAACATCTGTAGAATTTTTGGCTCCCAGAAAAAACAGCAAGTATGGGAAAATTCACGGGACTGCCTGTTCTGTCGGCACAAATTTGGCTGGGAATCTCACGTGAACAGCTTTGAGTAGAGTGGATGACGAAACATGCTAGCCCAGCAAGTGCTACAAAGTCAGAATACTTATAAAAAACTGGTCTTAACTTATCTTAACTACTATCAGAAACATTTTTTTCCAAATCTTTTGGACAGTCTCTAGGTCACTGAGCATCTATGCAACATAAAGCTGAAGAGGTATTTTCCAGCTGCTGGCAGCAGCGACTCCTAGTCACCAGAACCCCATTCTGCTCCTCCTGAAATTCATTTCAAAATGGCCAGGGTCTTCAGTGGAAGCAGAATGCAATCATCTAAATTTCCCCCTTATGTGTCTGCTTCAGATGGCAGTTTGCAAACAGCCTTCAGCTTTTGCTCGAGAAAGCCACACTTGCAGAAATCAATAACCTTTCCAGGGATCCACAAAAGCAGGCTAGACAGTGTTGGAAGGACAGGAGCATATTAGCAGCTCAAACTATTTCTCTCCCTCAAATACAGCCTTGATGAAACTTTCTGAAGTACTGAATACTGCACTAGAAATTGGCTGAAGATTTGTAGCTAGAAGAAAAAAAAAAAGTTGCCCTTTTGACAAAATGGAAACATCACATTCTCATGATTTCATAAAAATGGAAAACACATTTTGTGTTCTTACCTCAATTATTCCTTGCAATGGAAGACCAGTTTATAATGAACAGTCTCTCTCATCTAACCACAAAAATCTATTCTGGCTACCCCAGAAGGGGCAAATTTTCATTTGGAAGTTCATGATTGTTACTTAAAAGGCAACTTATTGCCTATTCAAAGTCTGACAAGTTATGCTTCCTGCAAGAAACGACCAGTTTGGATTCATGTATGTTCATAAGAAAACAACTATTGTATAGCAATTGCCACCCAAAAAAGTAAACAAACCCCCCATTCAGTGAAGTATTTGGACACAATTTTAAACTTTTACATATGGGCTATTGAGTTCAGTGGGTCTTCACAATATTGTTTCTTATCTTGCCTAAATGACAGCACAGTGGTTGAAGTCCTGGATACAGACTCAACAAAGAGGACTGGTCCCTAACCCTGCCAGAGGCTGTTTGGACAAATCACTTCATCTCCTGTGGGTAACAGGTTTCTTCTTCCCTTCACAGGAGGCATCTAACCCTTCAGGGCAAGGAAGTCTCTATGTGTTCATACATGTAATTGTAATCGGCCCTGATACCTCATGGGTGCTCTGTATGCTGCTGTGATATATATTAAATAATTGGTGTGCCAAATAGGTCTCACAAACATCTGTCACAGCATATCTACTGCGTTTCCCAGTGTGACTGCAGAAGATAACTGTGATATCAATGATACCAGTCAGTATTAAGTAAGAACAGTAGCTGGCATTTTAATATCGACGATTGGATGCAATACAAATGAACAAAACACCTTCCTTGGTTAATCCTTTTTACAAATCTAGCTAAACACTATAAACATTTGGAAGTAATAGTGCTTTCAATATATTATAACACTGAGAAAGTATACCCTCCACTGTTAAATATCTTTTCTTGCCTTGTGCTGCAACATAAGTTGCTGGCTTTAAAACAACAGGCTTTTTCCCTTTTGGTGATAATTAAAAACAAACTCAGACCATTTGTCAGCTGTCATCCCAACCGGGACAATCGAAATACCAAATATTTGCACACCCAAACACAGCTTTGTTCCTGTAGCCAAGGCACTCTGTAAAACCCAAACATGTTTTTCTTTTGTCTAGAATTTGTTCTGGGCCCACATCCCTAAACCACTAATAAATTATTGCTGTACACTATTGCGCCAGTGTTCCCCTTGTGCCACACCAGGCAACAAAAGGAGAAATAAGCGCATTTGTCAAAATAGCAGTAACCGCTTCCACATTCTTTGGAGCAGCTAACATATCAAAGGAGAACAGATGCTGCTGTATTTTTGTCCCGATACCGACATTCTCCATGTACCTTCAACTCAGGGCTGTGCAGTATGTCTACACTATCATATTTTGCACATCATCTTCTCACCCGTGGCTTTTTGCCAGAAGACACATTCATGAACCCCACAAATCACTGAAAATGATCTAATAGGAGATGGTGGGTTGGCTTTGGATTTTGATTGCCTTAAATTACTTATTTAATTGGTCATTTACACAACAGAAAATAGTCTTCAGGTACAGGCATTTACGCTAATGGTACGTACCTCTGAGAAAGAGGCGGCAAAACAGACAGCACCCAGAACAGAATCAGCACCTAAAAATGTTTGTGTATGGTTTTACTTACAGCTAAAAGATACACTGGTGAGCAATGTGGCTTTCCAGGTGCATGGCCCCACGTCCCATGCTGTCTGAGCACACGTGGCTATTCAAGACAATTCACGTGGATTTCCTATTAGTTTTCAGTCATTTCTGTGGTGCTTTACCGAGGTCTTATTAACAAGCCAGCGTAGGCATTAAGAAAACTCCAAAGACTAGCACACAACTTTATGGATCCAATGCTCTGATCTGTTTAAACAGTAGCAAGAGAGTTGAGCGCTACTGGTTTTATAAAAATAATTGTTTTAAAAGCTTTCAGAGTGTACACGAGGTTCTTCTGTGCAATGTTTTGTTAAGTCTGCATTTTAGTATCTAGGTTTTCCAGTCTTTCAACCCTGCCAAAGACAAGCTCCCTTTCTCCATCCAGGATGAAAGGGTAGCTTTGTTATCTTGAAAGCAAGAGTAACTAATAAAAAAAAAAATCCTTTTTAGTTTATATGCATAGGGATGAGCTTCTGTTCTACTCCATTGGGGGGAAAAAGAAATCACAGTGCGATGTGAACGTCTGGGGCTGGGAGGAGTACTTTACACCAGGAAGATTACATTATATGGTGACACAAGTTCCAAAACTTGACACACTTCAAGTGTAGAAAAAGGAATGTCGCTTCAGAAGCTTGAAATGATTCCCAACTGTTAAGATCTTATTTATTACTTGCATCAGTCAGCTTCCGACATAAGGTAGCAGCATCTTCTGTATTTGCATTACAGTAAGGATTAAAGAACAGTAATGCATCTTTGTTCATATTCTTTAACCAGATCTAAAGAAAAATGAACATTTCAACAGAACTAGATTTCTTTTGTGTCTTTTTTTTTTTTTTTCTCCTTAAAAACATCATAATAACCTCCTCAGAATGTGCTTACAATCTATTGGGAGGGATGAGGGGATGAATGGTGTCTACCATGACCCAGACTGCTACCACAAAACCAAGGCTGCAGTCTGATCTGATCACCAAATTTAACAAAGAAAATGATCCCCTTTCCCCCTCCACCCAGTGAAATACAGGACTCGTAACTGCCAGTTATTAGAATTGCTTTTCCTACCTGAGACTCATTTATTTAAAGCCTGATCTGACCATGAAATAAAGGCCACCGAACCCTTCCACGTGGAGCCCTATCAAAGTCAAGAACACTTTTCCCATGTACAACTTGTCCCAGGAGAGTGGTCATTCCAGCTCAGCCTTCCTCCTCTCCTCATCCCTAGTAAGCATGTTTTCCTTTTTTTTGTTTGTTTTTTTAATCCACAATTTAAATGCAACATATGCTACAAACCTCTGTACTTAAATGCACTTTCAGGAAATTGAAAGAACAAAGCAGGATCCCTAGGGTATCCAAGTTCACAAATTTTCTTGTGGTCCAAAAGGGTGGAAAGTGAAGGGAAAATAATGATTTGCACCTACAAGTATTTGCAAACCAAAGAACCAAAATATAGGTAATTATGATTCTTAAAAGTTTTAGCTAAATAGAACTAGACTGCAGTGAAACCCTAGATAATTTAAGGGCAGCTGGAGGGGGAAAGGCACACCGGGCTCAAAATTTAGCATCTGTTTTGCAGAGATTTGTAACAATATACTTTCCTCAAAAGGAATACATGGAATAAAAAATTTTCTAACCTTGGGCCTACCCTACACCTTATAGATATGTCTTAGCATTCAGAGGCACAGATTAAATCCTCTAATCCTGTACATCAAATTGCTTTGAGAAACTTAATCTTTTGCCAGTCTGACCAGGTATTCCCTCTGGACCATTGCAAATGCCATAATTTCCCTTAGTGCCACAGCTACCTATAAATCACACCAAAAAGGTAAAAATGGTACAATTAGAAGGAAAATAGCAGGGTGAAAAATGGTGAAAATCTTGCACGTTTTTGTCAGGCTTCCACACCAGCATAGATATTTTGAATAGAGAGAGCGAGCAAGCAAGGACAATCTTTTGATTTTTGAAAGCAGTTACGATCTACTATATAAAACTTGTCTGCTAGATTTCACTTCCTTTATTGAAAAGGTTCTGCAGAATTCAATAAATATAAATAATCTTCCTACAAAATTTATAAAGTCTCCAATTGATCAGTGGCTCCGGAAAAGACTCTACATTAATCAACATTCACCGACAGAAGTCTGCCATTGAAGTCACGGGGAGTTTTATAGCTGAATTCACCTGCAGTAGAGTTAGAGTAACATATGTTTCCTTATAACTCTATTAAATTTGAAAGGAAGGTCTAAATAGCTGCTGAATGGATATAAATCTCAAATATTTTCTACTGCTTTTAGAAGAACTCTCCTCAGTTATAAGAAATTTTGTAAGACTTGTAGATATTTCTGACCATGCTGACACCTTTGGACAGTAAGAAGGAATTCTTCCCTTATAGGCATGAAAAAGAAACATATTCCATCTCAATCCTCTCGAGACACCTACAGTTAGAAAGGAATCTGTGCTTAAATATCTGAAACACAAAATGAAATCTGAAGCTCTAGAAAAAACTTTGTAGATCAGTAGACATGAAGAAGCAGAATTTCCTCCCATTCACCCCCACAAATATTTTTGATACCACTCACAACATTATACAAAATATCAAGACTGCTTAATTGAGCAGATGATGCAAGCTACACACTTTTTCTGTGGCATTACTATTAATTGATTTTTTTCTGAACATTTCTTAAATTTCTTAGCAAGCAACAGTAAAGAAGGGCAGTTTTACATGAAGAAAGGCCAAAGAGTTCAGGGTCCAACCCTTTTTTTCCCTCTATTTGCAAATTCAATGTTTTCTTGCCATTTCTTAAAGAAGCGTTTGATGCAGGAGGGAAGCGCAGCTCCCCTCTCCTCCAACTTAAGTTGGTGATAGGAAACAGAAGAGTGCTAACATAATAAGTAGATACTCATTTAAGTGCAGGTAAGCTTAAGATTTATTGACCTGAGAGCAAGAGGTCAATATTTATTCAGAGAACAATAAATCTTGATACTTGGTTCTAACAGATGTTAATCCAATGTATTATTAAATCCATCCCATTAAAGCTAATTAGATTGTGTGTCCTCATGAGCCTTGTTGCCAATAGTCGTTAGTATTGCATGGGTCATAATTACTGTGCTTTGATAATTAAATCATATAATTTCCAATAAAATTAAGTATCTGAGGATAGAAATACTTATTTTTCTCTACCATGACTAAAATTGTACATTTCATTGGGTTCTTCCTTCATGCTGCTGTAGACCTTCCTTCCCTTCTTCTGCCAGGATCAGCACAGCTAAGGAATCAAAAGCTCGGTTTGAACTACCCCATTTTTTAACTTCCTCATTTGTCTTAAAAACCTGATACTCCTAAAGCCACATCAATCTACTACTCATGCACTAGGCAGGTAAGGAGCAGGGACACAAATCAGTAAGTAGATGCTGTCAGGGGAAAAGAGAAAGGGAAAAGAAAAGCATTCATACTCCTAAGTGTAAGTGAAAAATTCCTTCTGTTTTGGAGTTTTACAGTGCTTTCCATCTCCACATTTCAATGTACTTCATAAGAGGAACTGCTATCATTTTCATCTTAATCTCTGGAAGGAACTGAGGCACACAGAAAGGAAATAATGACCAAGATCTTAAGCACTCAGGTACATCAGTGAGTTAGTGAGCAGGATGGTATTTTAAGTGCAAATTTGTCTTGCAAATACTCTTGCAGAATACACACAAAGTCACTGCCATTTGGGTCAAAGTGGTTTCCTTCCTGAAGGAATCACAGCTGAACTCAGGCATCAGGGTGCAATGCACAGTGCCCTGTAATCAAATCCTGATCACTCTGTCTTCTTTATGCCACATACATCAGTAAAATAGACCACAGTTCCCAAATTTCAGCTCCGTATATTGACTTATATTGATCCTTGACAGTATTTTCCCATCAGGACCTGCATTGTTGACAGAAGGTAGACATTTATTTCTGTGTCTCACACTTAAGGGGAATAATAGCTTGAGAGGAAGTGTTAGGTGCATTGAACTGTACATCACATGTTACCCAGAGACATGGCCTCCAGCACTGAAAGTAAAACATGGAAAGTAGAACTCAACTCCCAGCATTTTGGCAGTCTAAAAGTTAAACATCTAGCCTAAGCTAGTTAGCTAGGCTTTGTCTTTAATTAATGGAGAAAAAGAGGCACCTCTAGAGAGTGATTCACCTCATCCTAGAGTAGGCATCTAATAGATGGGCTCAATTTAGAAAAGCTTCTCTCCTCCTCCATGGACTTCAGAAGACCTCTGCCTAAGTTTTAGATGGCTAAAACAAGGTAAGATGAAGTCTATGCAGACATTTTCCCTGAAATCAAAGATAACTAAAATCCACATTCCTCTGCTGCTTCTAGGCTATGGAACTGCTGGATAGGCCTGAGAGCTACACTGGTCACAGCATAGAAAGAAGATATCCAGAGTACAAGCAGAATCAAGGGGAACCAAGGGCTCCTCTGATGACTAACATGGTGAATGTGCATTAGGTGATGTGATTAAAGGCTAACCACAGAGAACACAAAGACCCAGCAAAGATTAGAGAAACAACAAGCAGAGGAACTCTAGTAACCTGGTCAGTGAAAATGGAGCACATCGTATTGACTACTCCTCTGACTGCCAGAGGATGCTTGCCCCTCATATGGAACCCACAAAGAGAAAAATGAAAAACTCTCAAAGGAATGCCAGGCAAGGGGTGTAGTACTCATTATGGGATGCAGAGCCATGGAAATTCTGGGACCGTAGAAAACATATACATCATGTATTTTTTGTGCGTACGTGCATGCACGCACATGCGCACCTATCGCAATATGTGTACTCGCTGGACCTTGCACAGGGAACCACAGTGGCCTCATACATGTTGGGCTGGACAAAGAGGAATGCTCCTGGGTCCCAAGGGCACCTGGATTTAGCCACCTTCTGACATTGTACTTAATTGCCACTGCTCTGAAGTCTTTTCTGTGGTTGACAATTGACAGTTGACAATTTTCACTGAAATGGTGAAGATGTGCTTTGAATCATTTTCTATATATAAGAACTCCTTTGCATTTGATCTCGGGAGCATCCCACTGGTCGCATACATGCATACTGACCATTAGAGAGCTCTGTCTTCGGGGTGGAGGTTCATCTGACAGGAACTTAAACTGGGACTTCAGACTAGGATTAAATCCACATATGCTTTTACCTCGTTATTGTACCATATGTGAAGTTCTTTAGGATCAAAAACTGAAAATGCACAGAATGAGACAATGTGAGGTTTGCATTTCTTATTCTGTTTGAGGAAGAGCCATCTTTAATGAAGAACAGTTGTGAGAATACGTGCTAACACCATACTGAGGGCGTGCCTCAGCTCTCTTGACGCTATTTCCCTTCTACATCCAGAGCCAGTTTTTATAAATTTAGTGCACACAAATCCCTTTTTATGCACTGTTGCCAAGCTGGCCATGTGTACATGCAAAGATCCATTTTTCACGCATACACAGATTACTTGCATGCGTGTATTATATGCATGCAAGTGTACACATGCAGCTGTGTAGGACCAATTTAGAGCAGAAGTCAGACTTGCAGTGGACTCCAAAAAACACAAACACAAAAACCACGCCAAGGAAAAAACTCCATCTAGTACGTGACACAACCTCCATCTCATCAATGTGCTACAGAGCAATTGACTCTCCACATCTAGCATGGCTACAGGCTACTGCCCTCCTACAAGCTTCAAACTGTTGTTATTTTACTTCCCCTCAGATGATTCTCATTATAACCGGGCTGAGTGCTGAGTTAAAAAGTCAGTGTATGAATCATATCATCAACTCAGTTGTCTGGAATCTTGCTTTTCCACGCATTTCCTCATTGCTACACGGATCAGCAGTGTAAAACATGTTGTAGCTGCATCAAATTTCCTTTTTTTCTTTTTAACCCTAAAATTGCCTGTGAGCAGATACTTATTGACTGTTCTCCAGCTTCCTAACCACTGATGATCTGTGCCTTCACTGCCTGCCTCGCAGAAATTGCAGAGTTACAAATATTTAGCATGAGGTTATTGCCCAAGGGGGATCTCTTTATCCAGCTTCTAGGATAAGGCCTCAGCATTGAGTGTGTTCTGTTCAGGAACAAAAAAAAGATGCTTCTCAATTTAAGCCATGCCATTGCTCCATGCAACATCACGTCTCCTCCATCTTTCCACACGTGAAGGTGGCTCCACAGCACCATATCTTTTGCCACAGCCATGCCCTGTGAGACCTCCTCCCGTGCTGGAGGGTTGTTTCTATTAGCTTTTAACCCTGCCAGAGGCAGGATGTATGCACGAGAGTGGCTCTGAGCACTACTCCTGAGATAGGCTTCTGCTGCCTTACTTACAGACATACACAGATGACAAAAAAACCCCAAAAAACCTCCCAGCTATTAAGACTCACTATTTATGTGGCACCCTCCTTCTTTCAACTATTTATTGGAACTACTCTGTTGTCCTGTAACGGCTATAGTACAGTCCGGTGTGTCGTACAATGGCATCTTACAGTCCCATGTGTAGTACTTTCCCCTTCTACTATCTAAA
Organism: Aramus guarauna; assembly: GCA_013400195.1. Taxonomy (NCBI): domain Eukaryota; kingdom Metazoa; phylum Chordata; class Aves; order Gruiformes; family Aramidae; genus Aramus; species Aramus guarauna. The sequence goes on from VXBL01009853.1 coordinate 745,639, forward strand.
CACTGCACCGATATTCTCTACCTACCATCACTCTACACAGTATTGTACTAGCTTTCCCCATGTCCCTAATCTGTCTAAATCCATCTATCAGCCTCCACTCCTGAAAACTGCACTTTCATTTTTTAGTAAAAGGAGTATTTTTGACTGATTCTCTTCAGTGAAATGCATTTTTCCAGTTACAGAATGAAAAATACATCTTGCAATCTTTCCCTTTGAAGCCAGTAGTATTCCCAAGGTACAGGATTAGAGTAGCTTTTGTAATTTCAGGGTGGGCAGTATGGAAACAGTTCCTGTTTGGTTTGTTTTCAATCTTATAAAAATCTGTAATCATGTTTTCAGAGTAGTGCTCCCCCTTTTCTGTTACTATCTTTTATTATCCTCTGGTAATCAATTTGCACATTCAGAGACCAATTTTCAGTCCGTAGCAACTATTTTAAGAACTGGTACATTTGAATTCCTCTATTGTGGAAACAACACTAACTCCAGCTTGAAATTATGGGACATTTTATGAATATTTCATGATCACACAGACAGAAGTACTTCCTATGTGTTTATCAAACAACTGATTTAAAAATCACAGTTCCAACAGGATATATGACTTTAGCAGCACCACTAAGCACTTTCATTTCTACCTGAATCTTTAAGAAGATTCTTCTAAATAGATTAATCATTCATGGACAGAGGAAAAAAAGTTTAAAAGCTTGGCAGGAAAAGCGGTCAGTCTCATGTGCTTTCATTTTCCGTTGTCAGCTGTGACTTTGGGAAGCAGAAGAGAGCATAAAACTTGGGCTGCTTTTGATCACCATCTAGTGCATGAATTAAGGAACTGCACACGTTTAAGGAGTGACTTCCCAGTTTAAAGTTAGCAACAGTAGGATTAACAGTTCTTTTCATCATTTTTAGAAAACCTCAGATAGGCTTAGCGAACTTGAAAAAGCAGGAATTTCCAGATGCCCCTAGCTGCCTGATAAAAGCCAGATGTTTTATGATGACACTGTTTTCTGTGACTATGATGGTCCAGGGATATAAAGAAAGCAAGACCTGCATAGTGAAGTAGTATCTTCTTCAGGCCAATTACTTAGTGAGAAAAAGCAACATCGTTTCAGGCAAGGAGTCCTTTCTTCAAGTCTCCATGTCTTTTCTAGGTGCCTAGATGTTACACTAATTTCATTGCTGTCTGATATTTTGTCAAGATTGTCAGAAATACTATTTGCAAAATTTTTCACTTACAAAATGAATTGAGGGTGTTGTTATAACTAAAACCCACCAATTGCACTTCAACTTTCATCCATGCAATGGGGACTTCAAGGCTCGTAAATAGTAAGACAGCTGGTCAAAGGAAGACCAACAGTACCACTGGGGATGAAAGTCCCTGGCAGCTTTAGGTTTTGATCATTGCAGATGACTCAGGATAACTTGGACAAGGCTTTCCAACAGCACTGGCCAAGCCAGGCCAGACCTTGGCTAGTAGCTTTGCCTTTCAGAAAGCATGTTGTGACTCAAAAGGCAGAAACTCACTAGCTTCACACTGAGGAACTTAAAACAGAAAACAAATCTTTACTGATGAAGGGTCATACCTTCAATATTAAATAATAATACTGTAAATTTTCACCACAGATTAGCAGGAGCAATTTCAACAGATAGTTGGAAGAAGCCTTTGCCTGTAGATAACAGAAAAGCCTTCTTTTTAAATGGAAAAATACTACTTCCCACCCGTTTTCTTGCGAGGCCAGGTCAAGGAGCAGGCAAAGATACTATGACACCAGTAGCCTGTAGTCATTGTTATACAATATCTACCCGTGTTAAAATCCACATAGTGCAACTAGTCAGAAGAGATGTCTTTAGGTATCCCTTCACATCTGAAATTCAGACCATCAGCTGAATTGTCACTCAGGAAAAAAACTGAAACACTCAAGTGCTGTTAAAACTGTATACTAACTCCTCAAACATTATTGGATTCAGACCCTGTATAGGACACTCAAATACCTAGGAAGGAGACAACTGTAAAATCTTTACAAGCAGTTTCATATTTTATTAGACACTGACCTCTCAGTGATAATTATTCAAAATATCTTATGCAAAATAACTTTCTAATCTAAACCTTGTAAGTAATACATAATTTTATACAAAGGATTTAAAAAAAAAAAAAAAAAAGAAAGAAAGACAAAGCTAGTGCTGCCTGGAAAGTAGGAGATAACTCATGCTTGCTATAGTTTATTCTTTAACAGCTCATGCTTTCAAAACAGAGCTGGAAGTATGACTGAGGAAATTACGTTGATTTAAGAACTGGAAGAAATTTCCCCCCCCTCCTCAAACACCGGGTTTTTTCCCCGACTGCACCAAAGAGACACGAACAGCGTGTGCACTGTTTAGCAGTTCCAACATATTACTGTTGTTCTGGTGCCCCCCAATGGTCACCTGGCTTTACTACTAGCTACGCCTTAAAAACCATTCTTGGAAAAGCTACGATCCAGAGGTAATCCCCAAATGTACGTGCAGGTCTCCATCTGGCTGGACCCAAGCTCCAAGCCCTGACACAGGTACCAGCACTGCAGATTTCCCATAGGTGGTACCCGGAGCTGGGCATGCAGGGCAGGTCCTATGGCCAGATACTAACCACCATCCCTAACCGCTTCCAGCAGAGCACGTTGGCAGCTTGGGCAGTGAGACCTCTAGGTCAACTAACTACCTCATAGCTACTGTTGATTGGGAAAATTAACCCGATTCACAAGCACAGATGTTACATCCAGGATCTCTGTAGAAAACTGCATTATACTAATCAAACTGAGGCATCATTCAAGCAGCTAAGACACACGGATACCCAGCGCTGGCTGCGTCTTCCCTCCCTTCCCCAGTTGCCACATCCTATTATCACACACACTGGCCGATCATGTCGAGACAGTCCTCATCTCAATACAACAGTCAGTTTTGCACAGCAACCCATCCTGTCCTGCTCACCAGCAGGGGTGGCGCAGACCCCATATGATACATCTTCATTTCCAACCATATCGTGGCACAGAGAAATTAATCATTGGTCTATAAATCAGCACTTCCCTCTGCGAACTGATCACAACCTGACTATACTCACTGCAGCCAAAGGAAAAGGATGGTCCCAGTCACAAAGGGTGTTTCAAAAGACTTAATTTCCAAAAAACTTCAGGTGAGAAAGATAGATGAAATCTTAAAGCTCCTTAAGAAGAGATTAGATGGCCAAAAGCTGCAATCTTTCAATCAAGAAAGAAGACAGCTTTATCTAAAAGCCCATTTTGGTTTATGGGCAAAGTGAAGATAGCAAAGCAATATTTAACACGTTGAAAGGGGGAAGTGGATCAGATAGCAATCAATACAAATGTGACATGGAGAAAATTTATCAGAAGGAAAAGGAATCCTTGATTGACGGGACTAAGGAAAAAAGAAACACTTTAGTATGTACATTAGAGACGAGTGAAGCCCTACCTATGGTTAATTGTTAAAAATGCAGGCAAGGCAGAAGTGTCCAATAAGCTTTCAATTTCTGCAGGGAGGAATTCCTATGACAAACATGATAAACTTTCCGAGCCATCAGCAGCTATTGGGATGTTAAAGATCTATTGAGGGCAATTTTTTAGACCTACAAGCCTGGATGGCTTGTACCGAGATTAAAAAAGGCTCACTGAATCTTTGCATAATTTTGGGGATACCATGGAAATTTCAGAAAATGAGCACCAGTATTAGAAGTGGTAAGGAGACAGACCTAGTGAAATAAGGATACTTAAGCTAATATGAACAGAAAGTTCAAAAAAAGAGAAACACTTGTACTGTATTTAATTTATAATGAATTAAAGGGTAAGAATATATAGTCATTTTAAAATTGATAGAAACAGATTTAAAATTTAGTCTTTTGTGTTCACTTACATTTACATCTTTGCCAAACACCATTTTTTTGGGTCAGCCTGCCTTCATTATTTTGCTGATAATACAAGTTTTCTTGATGATTTACTTGCACTTAGAGCATTAATAAGAAAGCCTTACACAAGCCATTTAGATGAAAAATAGCAGGAATAATTCACACAGCAGCAGCACAAAAAAATTAGGACCACACAACAGCAATACAGTAAAAATAAGCAAGTTTGAATAATTAGCATATCTCCACATGTAGTAAATAGGGCGTCAATCAAATGGTGCTGCTAGTGAGGTTCCCAGAGATCAGGATTAGTCTTAATGCTAATCCTCATTGTTGGTTTCCTGGAAGTCAATAAATGACAGCTGATATCATCTGTAAGTGAGAGACTCACAAAGGGAAAACACTGCGGAAGACAAGCCATCGCACAGACCTGGACTGCTTGTCAATATGGCCAAAAGGTAAGGTGTGCATGTAGGGAAAAAAACCCAGACAGCTCAGAACAGACGACTATCCTAAAAACAGTGACTCTGAAAAGACTGTAAGAGTCAACGATAAAACAAAAATCATACAAGCTTCCAGGTCACATATCAGAAATGAAGAATCCTTCCTGGCAAGAAACTGACTTCTCTGCAATTGTTTTCACTCTACATCAAAGCCAAAATCAGCTTTAAAAAGTTCTGTCAAGAGACAGACTCCAAAGTTTTTACATTAGGTCATTTATGTGGATGCTTTAAAACAGTCAGGGCTGCTCTTAAACACAGATCCCCAGATCCTAGGACCACTAGTTAATCTGGAATGTCAATCGGTTTTCTGTGGGCCAATGGGAGGAAAAAAAAAAAAAAAAAAAAACCAACAAAAAAAACCAAACCAACAAACCAAGATGTCTTGTCAATTTATTTTGTTCATGAAATAGTCATTTATACACACAAAAAAAGTTTTCATTTCAGCATTCATCATCGCAATATATATATTTTACAAAGCCTCATCAGCTTGAGCTCCCAAAGAAATACAATAGAAGAAAAAAAGTTAATATGACCCACAATTTTACAAACAAGTGCACAGGCATTAAGGAGACAATTTTGTCTCCACATGCAGTAGTGGAAACTCAGGTGCTGGCAAACAATTCATAGTTCAGATGTTCACTTTTTTTTTCCAAATGATAATGAAAAACTGGAAGGATGCTGATGACAGCCGCAGAAATGATTCAATGGCTAATGAAGACTTAAAGTTGTGAATCTATTTAATTTATAAATAAAAGAATGAGAGGTGGTTTGATGATAACTTACAAGCAAGTGAAAAGGAAAAACAGAGAAGGCTATTTTAGTGTGGAAAGGTATTTTTTCACCTTTTTTCCTCCCGTCTCAATCAATCTCCTTTCATACAGGAAGGCTAATTAGCCATTGAAAGAAGGTGCCAAGGAAAATAGTAGTTTTACCATTCCTTGATATTTTCCAGTCAAGAATATATGCCTTTCTAGAAGATATGCTTATATAAAAGTCACAGGGCTGCCCAGAGAAAAGTCCCCAAAATACAGAGACGGCCAGGTAATTTCCTTCTGTCCTTTAAGTTATTTCTGATCATAGGCTTCAGTTTTACGGCAAGATGCAAATCAGCGGCAAACATGTAAATTAATTTATTCATTTATTTTCCTAAGTCACATGCAGCACCCCGAACCTTGTTAAAAAAAAGCTAATACGTTCCTGTCAGGCAGGCATAATTCAGTTTACGGGTATTTTTAAGGGAAAAAGGTAGAGCCAGCTGATGCCTTCCTGCAGATCTCTGGACTGACTGTGGCTGGTTCATCTGATCTGCTCAAAAGAGGGAAAGGGGAGAGGAACCGCATCCCCTGTCCAGATGCATCTGTCCCAGCACACACGGTGCAGTTCAGACAGTAAGAGCACAAACACCGTACTGGTAAAGAGCTGCTGCTGCAGGAAGCGGCACGAAAGGGCAGGAAAAGTACAACAGCTTCATCGCTCGTCTGCAGCAGAGCATCAGAGCATGCTTTTCTATGTGGTACTTGCACTCCTATTCTGGTGCCAAAAACCCCTAAACATCTTTTGGACTATGAGGAACAAAGTAAAGATGCTTCCACGCACTACCACTCTTCCACAAAATCTACATCAGCTGTCCAACAAAAGCAGAAGTGTAAAGCTGTAAATGTTTCATTCTTACCATAACAACCGCTAAACAATTTTTTGATCAAATACTTGTAACGCAGGTATGTTTGTCATTCTTTTCTAGAAATGCTGCATATGCCCAAGTGCACACATCCTTGGCAACTCCACCCAACATGGGAGTTCCCCACTTATACCCGACATAACAAATGTCATTAAATATTTCCCAGATAGGTTAAGCCAGTGCTGAAATTGTCACCCCTATTTCTGGACTACAGCAGAAGTTTACTTTTCCTATGAGGTAAAATAAAGGCTTATACTGTTAAGCAGCTTCTGTTTTCTGGGTGATAAGGCAGAAAGATATCTTATCTTGGTTTTCCATCAAATACATAGTAACTCATGCTGCAGGGTCCATTAATTAAGGGTGAAACTCAAAGATTTTATTTTCCTTCTGTCCCATTTGCTATAAAATGACCAAAAAAAAAAAATAAAAATCACTGTGCTATTTATCCTGTAATCACTATTATTGCACTACAGCCAATTCATTGCTGTTATTTATTAAGCATGCCAAAACCAACAGAATGCTAGAAAACACTTGGTTCATTTAGAAACCACAGCAGGTACCAGCTGGTGGAGCAGAATGGTCACAATGCCACCAGTAAGATTTGTAACTGGAGAAAACTTTATTGTATAATGTAGAAAGGGATCATTTAAATAGCCACTACCAACAGACCACACTAGCACTCATTATTCATGAGACTGTCATGTAGCCGATCTGCAATTTCTGATATTCAAGTACCTTTATAAGATATTTAAAGCATTCAGAGAAGCTCCTGTTACCACACCCTTGCAGAGGGAGAAGCTGCACTTCAAAAGGAGCCAACCAAGAAGTGGTGCCTTCCATTCCATGCTGCAGTTTTGCTGTGTGCTAAAGCAAGAAAAATCATGCACTAACAATTAAACAACTGCTGAAAATAATTTTTGTTCAGCCACATTCTTTGCTTTCACTCTCAATGAGATTCATCGTGTGCAAAGGACCAACGGGAGGGGCAGATGTTACTTTTATCCTACACGTATCCTTCAGCAGTAGTTATTAGCAAGGTAAAGCAATATATATAACCATTGTGTGCGTGGTGGGTTGACCCTGGCTGGGGGCCAGATGCCCACCAGAGCCGCTCTATCTCTCCCTTTGTTCACTAGACAGGGGAGAAAAAGTATAACGAAAAGCTTTGTGGGTCAAGATAAGGACAGGGAGA
>VXBL01009853.1:753308-772716 GCA_013400195.1 Aramus guarauna
CATTGGCTCTATCAGACACAGGGGAAGCTTCTAGTAGCTTCTCACAGAAGCCACCCCTGTAGCCCCCCCTGCTACCAAAACCTTGCCATGCAGACCCAACACAGTGTATGAAGCCAGTGGCTCTGCTGGGCCTTCACCTAATCAATCCCCAGCACACCCTAAAATGTTCACTGCCCAGTGCTCACCTACAAATTACCTGTTATTCACTCATTTGCATTCCTCAGTCATCAACCTTGTTCAGTTCGAACTCCCACTGTACAACAGAAAAGACAAAACCCCTGATCCTCTGAACTGCATACCAAAATCCTCACAGGGATGGGGAGCCACAGCTTGGACAGCTGCAGGAAGGGCAATTCTAGGAGCAGCTTAGAGGCACAAGGTTAAACAATGTGGTGAAACAATGATGGTACTCAAGGAGCACCATTGCCCACCATGAGATGGGACTGATCTGGGCTGCACAGCTGCCTCTCTACCTCTAATCCCGAGGTCTCCGGATCAGAATTCATGCCCTGTACTAGCCCAATTCTGCTACAACCCCACAATGCAGCCCTGGCAAAAGAAGCCCTGTGATCACAACTCAAGAAAGGCCCCAGGGTCTCAATTTGGCCAGGCTTCCTACAGTTTCATTCCAAGGTTTTTTTCTGTCAGTAGGATGCTGCAGCAGTCAACCTTCCTTCCACCACCTTCACATAGGAATAGAATTTATCCCCGGTGCAAACCACAGAGCACCGAGTCCACAAAACCCTTCAGTGACTGCTGTTTTCCTGAGATGAGACTATACATCCTCTCCATACCCACACAAATACCACCTGTGCAGCCCCAGGGTTGCAAATGATTGCGTTCTCATTACCAAGGGACCAGTTACGATCCTTCAGAGAGCCCCAGGGGCTTCTCATATATGAAAGGAGTAAATTCAGAGCTGGTGTGCAGACCAGCTTCACAGACCCAGAGACCATGTTCACTGCCCCTGTGGGACCATTCTGCAGACACCCAGCACAGAGAGGAGATAGCCGTGAGTCGAGTGTACTGGAGACATTATGAAACGCTAATACCTCTGAACAACTGTTTTTCTCATTTCACAGAAAATTAGGCTTCCGTAGGGGAAGAAAAGGGAATTCATTATTCCCCAAAATGCCAGATAAAATAATTTAAGTTAGTGCATTAAAATATGATTAGTGTTTGTTACAAAAAGAAAAGATGATGGGGGGAAGAGACAGCTTTTATTCAGGTAAAAACTGAGCACAGAATGAAGCTTCTAGTGACCTCACGACTCCAGTACTTAGACATTCCTGGGATGCTTCAATTATTGAGTTCCCCTGTGATGTATATTGGGTTTCATTTTGATCCACAGGCTATTAAACATGATCTATGACACTTTCAGAAAAGCTGTAGTTTGGAGTTCAGCCTGTAACTCAAACTTTTTTTTTCTTCCATCATTGGTTATTAATGTGCATATAGCACTGAGAGAGAGCATAATGAAGAGGTGCACAGATTTGCAGGAGCACAGTGCTGCTTTATAAGAACATAGTCAATAGGGTCAACTAGAACTAAATTAACTGTGTTGAGTGTCTTCAAACTCTACTTTCTTATTAAAAGCAGTTCTCATCACAGACAGGCAGAAAAGGCCATTTAAAATATTAGTCAATATGTTCTAACTCCAAAATGAAGCAAAGGAAAGGAAGAATAATTAGTCCTATTTAAGTAGAGGAAAATACATGCTGTTTGGGTAAACAAGTACTATGTAATCAGGAATCTGGATGCACTAGCTGAAACCAACAAAATACATCAAGAGTATAGCAATTTTCCATAGCTTAGAATGGAAAATATTTGACTGTAAATAAGCTAAGAATGCATACTGTATTTTTGTCAAAGAACAAACCACAGATTTAGAGGTCACCATTTCTTGGAAAGCATATATTTGCAAGGAATAAGACTGTGTTTGCTTTTGTAGGGTTGTGGGTTGGTATGGTTTTTTCCCCTAAAAGTAGCCAAAGACTATTAAGATAGCAAAAACATTGACCATGTTTAAGAGAAACTGGAACATGCAGACAATAAAGACTGGACAAATGGGCTGACAAGAACCTCATGAAGTTCAAAGGGAAATGCTAAATCCTACACATGGGGATGAACAACCCCCCTGCATCAATAAATGCTGGGGGCCACTCAGCTGGAAAGCAGCTTGAGAGAAAAGGACGTAGGGGGGCTGGTGGACACCAAGTTGCATGTGAGCCAGCAACGTGTCCTTGCCACAAAGGCAGCAAATGTAGTCTGGGCTGCACTAGATAGAGCACTGCCAGCAGGTTAAGGGAGGCGATCCTTTCCCTCTACTCAGCACTGGTGAGGCCACACCTGGAGTGCTGTGTCCAGTTCTGGGCTCCCCGGTACAAGAGAGACATGGACATACTGGAGAGAGTCCAATGAAGGGCCATGAAAACTATTCAGGAACTGAAGCATCTCTCCTATGAGGAAAGGCTGAGAGAGCTGGGACTGTTCAGCCTTGAGAACGAAAGGCTCTGGGGAGGGGATCTTACGAATGATATAAACACCTGAAGGGAAATTGCAAAGACGACAGAGCCAGGCTCTTTCCAGTGGTGCCCAGGGACAGGACCAGAGCCAATGGGCACAAACTGAAACGCAGGAGGTTCCCCCAGAACATCAGGAAATGCTTTCACTGTGAGGGTGGTTGAGTGCTGGCATAGGTTCCCCAGGGAGGTTGTGGAGTCTCCATCCCTAGAGATATTCAAAAGCCACCTGGACATGATCCTGGGCAACCAACTCTAGGTATCCCTTCTTTGGGGAGGGTTTGGGTAAGATGATCTCCAGAGTTCCCTTCCAACATCAACTGCTCTGTGATTCTGTTAACTAGTTTTTCTAAGAATCTAGATACTTCAGTGATACTATGCCTTATTCCATCCCCTCCCTTTTCAAGAATAATTTTCTTTTACATGATCCTGATACGTAAATACATAATCATATACATGCGCACACATAAGCACACATACACACTGACATTCAAAAAGCATAGATGAACAATTCTAAAATGTCTCATAGTGTTACATCACAAAATATTGAATTTTTCATTTCTATAGCAGTAATGAACAAAAATACAATACTGTTCTGTGTGGTAATGTGACTCCAAGAAAGAAATTCTTATTTTTATTATGCTATTGGGAAATGACGAAAGGTACAATGTTAAAGAGCTCTTAATACAAAACCAGATGATCAGCTCTTACATCCATACCTTTTTTTCCTTATTTTCTTTACCTGTAAAATATTGATAATTAATCATTAATTTACCTGCCTTTCAAATATGTAACAAGCATTCACTAGCAGGACAGATTCAATGTAAATTCCCTCCAGCTTCCTATACTCTGAAAATAGTTTAATGCCTGCTTTTAAAAAATGTCATAGAGTTGACTTAGTTTTTAGATTAGCTGGTTTTGACTATTAGCATAAGGACAGGCTAATAATAACAGAAAATGTTAAATTATTCTTTGTTCCTGTCTTCACAGCAATGATCACTATCTTTCTTTTCCACCTTGGTCATTCATAGTAGGGTATACCATTCCAATGCTTCAGTTCACATTAGTATAACCATTTAACGAAGATGAACACTATCTCCAAATTAGGAACACTTAGGTATCTTCTTTTTTCAACTCTTCAGAAACAGAGCGAGAACAATATTCTGAGGTATGTCACCATCTACCTACTTAATTTATATGAACTGTGCCACTTCCACTTAATCCCCCCAAAAAATCACTTTTCTGGAAAAGAAATGGGGTTTAGTTTTACCATCTTGGTACTTCTACAAGCCGTGAGACTTGTGACAATGGATGAAAATGTCCACTGCTCTGGGTAACATGCTGTACAAATTAAATAGTACTGTCTTTGTTCACACAGAAATAGCAAGAAGCACTTATGCAGTGCTTAAGCACCCTTTAGTCAATTGAATCTGTAGCAATAAAGTGGAGAATGCAGTCCCACTGAATCCCCATGGCCTTTGTTTCTGTGATCTTTCAGTTAGAAAATAAAGCTTTTTAGACGCTTCCTATATATAAACAGAAAGCTTTATTATGTGTGAAGCTTTTAACAATGCAAAGGTTTAAAGTTAGCTTGTTTGTTTTCTCTAACTGAACTGAAAGCTGGAATGACCTTCAGGTTTTAGCAAGACAGTATGCAAAATTTTTAAGACATTGGACAAGTGGAACTCATGCTTCCCCCGTAAGAAGGGAGTACGTCTACAGAAAACATACCCTATTATCGAGGTAATTTTCTTGGGTCCTGAAAGAATGGTCATGTTAGCTAACTAGTCCTAGTGAGATATTTTTTAAACTGAATTAAGTACCATACTTACATATGGCCAAACCACTCCTAGTAGCTGAGGTAGCTTCACAGAGTATCGCATACTGTGATGAAAATACATCTTGCCTTGATCTCCCTGGAAGGTTTGGTCCTTTACTTTGAATCTGTCAGTCTCTCATGATTTTATTTCCTCACAATATTTTTCTCCACTTTGTCTATCCCCCCCCAGCTTCATTTCATGCCATTATATGTATTACCACACAGAGAAATGACTGGACCCTCCATTATCCTTAAAAGGATTTCAAACAAGAAACAACTAATGTGAAACCTACTTTACCTCTGGAGATCTGAGCAATCTTGCTCTGCAGGTGGCTCAGGGAAGATGAAATCCTTGTTCAGACTAAAAGAAACATACAGAGCTGCAGCAGACTCCCTCCCCACAGCTTCGATTGTTTCTATAGGATGAGCACTAGGGATCAATAGCCCTCGGTCCCTAGTGGATCTTGAACATGCACGGCTCAATGTTAAGTCTCTAACAAAAGTTGCAAAGCACTCTCATCTAGTAAACCATACAGCAGCAAAGCCATTTGGGCATCTTCTCTTTGTTCCAAGAATTGAGGCATAGTTTTAGCAGCTGTGTAACAGTACTCTTACAAAAGAGATGTTCTGCTGCCAGATGTGTTGTTATTGCTGGATGGGACGTAAATATTGTCAGTGAAGATATCACCTGATATTACAAGGCTGGGAAGGGACTGAGGAGTTGAACAGAAATAGTCAGCTATCCAAAGGTCAGAACTTAGATGGTTAAAATGAAGTGAAAGGTAATTTAGTGATGTTGATTCTTGCCGATTCGCCTGAATTGAAACAGTACCACTGACCTAAAAACAGGGAAGATTTCTGCATGAATAGAACTGCTTTTAACTGGTGCTACCCACTCCTCAAAAGCCAGTATGGAAGAGAGTCCAAACAGAGACCTAGAACAGAAATCTCCACAATGGACATATCATGAATTACCAGAATTTCACTTAGGACTATTACAGAAAGCATGGGCTGGAAGCAGTTCACATCCTTGCCTTGTCTACAGTCTGCCCACTGTAACAGAAGACCAGGTTCGAGAATATCTAAGGAACCTGAAGGTGCACAAGTCCACAGGACCTGATGAGATTCATCTGCGGGTCCTGAGGGAACTGGTGGATGAAGTGGCCAAGCCATTCTCCATCATTTTGGAGAAGTCCTGGCAGTCCGGTAGAGTTCCTGCTGACTGGAAAAGAGGAAACATAACCCCCATTTTCAAGAGGGGAAAAAGGAGGACCCAGGGAACTACAGGCTGGTCAGTCTCACTTCCGTGCCTGGCAAGATCATGGAGCAGATCCTCCTGGAGACTATGCTCAGGCACATGGAAAATAAGGAGGTGGTTGGAGACAGCCAGCATGGCTTCATCAAGGGCAAATCATGCCTGACAAATTTGGTGGCCTTCTATGATGGGAGTTACAGTGCTGGTTGACAAGGGAAGAGTGGCGGACATCATCTACCTGGACTTGTGCAAGGCATTTGATACTGTCCCGCACGACATCCTGGTCTCTAAATTGGAGAGACATGGATTCGACGGATGGACCACTCAGTGGATAAGGAACTGGCTAGATGGTCGCACTCAAAGAGTAGTGGTCAACGGCTCAACGTCCAAGTGGAGAACGGTGATGAGTGGTGTTCCTCAGGGGTCGGTACTGGGACTGACACTGTTCAACACCTTCGTCGGAGGCATGGACAGCGGGATGGAGTGCACCCTCAGCGAGTTTGCTGACAACACCAAGCTGTATGGTGTGGTCAACACGCTGGAGGGAAGAGATTCTATCCAGAGGGACCTTGACAGGCTTGAGAGATGGGCATGTGCAAGCCTGAGGTTCAACAAGGCCAAGTGCAAGGCCCTGCACATGGGTCGATGAAATCCCAAGCACCGCTATAGGCTGGCAGGGAATGGATCGAGAGCAGCCCTAAGGAAAAGAACTTGGGGGTATTGGTGGATGAAAGGCTCAATATGAGCTGGCAGCATGCGATTGCAGCCCAGAAAGCCAACTGTGTCCTAGGCTGCATCAAAAGAAGTGTGACCAGCAGGTCGAGGGAGGTGATTTTGCCCCTCTACTCCACTCTTGTGAGACCCCACCTGGAGTACTGCATCCAGCTCTGGGGGCCTCACTACAAGAAAGACATGGAGCTGTTGGAAAGAGTCCAGAGGAGGGCCACAAAGTTGATCAGAGGGCTGGAGCACCTCTCCTATGAGGACAGGCTGAGAGTTGGGATTGTTCAAGCCTGGAGAAGAGGAGACTCTGGGGAGATCTAATTGTGGCCTTCCAGTACCTGAAGAGGGCCTACAGGACAGATGGAAAGCAACTGTTTATCAAGGACTGTAGTGACAGGACAAGGGTTTTAAACTGAAGGAGGGTCAATTTAGATTAGATGTTAGAAAGAAATTCTTTACTGTTAGAGTGGTGAGGCACTGGAACAGGTTGCCCAGAGAGGTTGTGGAGGCTCCATCCCTGGAAGTGTTTAAGACCAGGCTGGATGGGGCTTTGGGCAGCCTGGTCTAGTGGAGGGTGTCCCTGCCCATGGCAAGGGGGTTGAAACTAGATGATCTTTGAGGTCCTTTCCAACCCAAACTGTTCTATGATTCTATTACATCTACTGTATGTTACAATACAGTCATACAAATATACTTCCGTTCTACTCCCATACACGTCTGATATGCCAGTCATCCCATGAAAGAGCAAGCATGAGATCATGTCAGTCTCACAAACCATTATATGCGGCTGAAAGTTAAGCAGGTGTACAACCCCACCAATGTAAAATATATGCTGAAGTGTTGCTAGCACCTGGGTCTAATGCTAAGGTGAGATGGACACCATCAATGTAAAATGCATTGATCCCTACTTCTCCTGATGGAGACTTTAACAGTAAATTTGTCCCCTTAGTCCAGCACTACTACTTCAGTATTCATGCAAGAATAAATATAACAGAGAACAAAGACATAAATTCCAGTTATGGGCAGATATAGAAACCAAAGTATTGTATTTTGAATTACATTTTTTTAAAAAGACGTGTTATTATTGTGTTCTTACAACTCAAGCCTACAGAGGAGACATTTAAAACAAAGTCATGCTAAATATCTTGTTCAGTTAACAGCTACAGACACTTTTGTACTGATAAGTTATATAAAACTGCAGAAAAAAGTGTTAAAAGGGAAAGTGTGCAAATCCCTCATTAACAAGGTATTGAAACACTGCTGTAATTTTTCTCTGCTATTATGTTCCACTGTACTGTTCCTTCTCATTTATCAGAGCTCAGATCTCTCTGCTTAACAATAACAGTCATTTACATGCAGCTAAACTACAAAGATTTTATTCATTTGCTGCTGTATATTATGTACTATTAGTTGCAATATAAGAGATGTTGTTACTCTAACAAGTGATTGCTTATCGTACTATTAAATTTCTGAGCACCATTCTCTGCTGAGGAATGGTCACACTACAACATAAGTCCTGGTTATTATTCTATTACTCATTTTGTGGTTTCAGGGCTTATTGGGCCTCTCTCCCCTAAGGTCCCTGCCTGCAGCTCTGCCCCCACCAGGCCTCCTGCTCTCGCGTCTCCAAGAATGCTGCATTTCTGTCCCTCTTGAACACAATACTGAGAATTCTGCTGTAAAATAGGGGTCAAAACCAGCACAGAGCACGCTCACGATTCAGTGTTGGGTTCTTTGTACTTGTGTTTATGAACTAAGGAAGGCGAGCTGCGATCCTGGCATCCCTGAAGTTCCCCTCCTGAATAATGAAGCCAGACAAGTCTTTCCCAAGGGTGGTTCTGATACTAGGTTGCCTAAGTCATGATCTGGGAGTTCCCCTTCTCCTTCTCCATGTTAAAGATGGAAGGAAACTGTGCCAACTTCTCCAGTAGCTTCCCTGGATAAGTGCCTGAAGTTATATAGGATGAATCTGGAGCTTTTGTTGACCCTGAGGATTTCCCTGACAAACAAAATTTCTTCAGACAAACCCTTTGAAGGTTCTCATCTGATTCCCTGAAATGACAATCCATGCCCTGGAAGGCCTTTCTTTTAGACTTGCCAAAGCAATCTCTTCTACTTGTAGATTTTTGTTTCTTGAAGTCCACAACAGATTTGTAGGTTGCTTTGAGAGAAAGCAAAAAGGTTAATGGATGGCACTATCTCTTAATTCTTACATGTTTGCAAAAAAAACAGAACTTGACCTACTCTTTTTCTTTCTGTTCTTTTCCAAACACATTTCTACATGATTACATTATTTCAATGCAACAAGAAAGCACTTGGGATCAGAAACAATTTGTGACTACAGTATTCACAAATGACTGAACAGCTCCAAATCTGTCAGTCACAATGATTTAGTCAATCTAACTCCTATATACTTTTGTGTAAATCTTCCCATTGATTTTCCTGTCGTTTCATGTGGCCCTCCACAGAAACTCATGACAAACAGAGCTAGATGCTAGAGTCAGTAGGCTACTTGTTATCGTAAAAATTACTCAGGTAAGCAAAATTCACAGAAACGGGTCTCTACCATTACTCTTCAAATACACACATTTAAATATTGTTGAATTGTTTTCTTGTTCAAGTGTAAGAAAAACTCGAAGTATAGTATACAAAGATGCCAGGCATTCAAGTAACAACATTTTGCACACAAATCCCGAGTGGAAATACACTTGCAGTGACATCTTGGGGACTTTTCTTGTGCATAAACCTGGGCTCACTGCATTGAATGTTGTGGTTATAATCTATGTCATTTTCCTCTTGTTATTCCAAAATATAAAGGGCAAATATTATTAATATAACCAATTGGAGGTCTTGTTTTCCCTTCCCAAACCTCATACCATAGTCAATAGATATTTTGAATACATAAAGAATACTGAATCGGGTCCTTGATTAGTGTTTGATTTATACCACAAAGACCACAAGACTCAGAGGTTGCCAAGGCAACACCACTTCAACCTCCTTACATTTCTGCTTTGATATGAAACCTCTCATTATATAAATGTATCACAACACCAGTCAGCATGACAGGCTATTTTACAAATATGCCTTCAGATAGCAGACAGCTATATTCTTCTCTTAAGTGGTGGGGGGGAGGCAATAATAAGGTTACCTTTTACTAAAGGGGAGAGGCAAAAATGACATTCCAAGCTACACAGGCTTTGTTATGAAATTGTACCCTGGGCCTTCTAATATAGCCAATAAATTTTGTATTATTTGGCCAAAAATCCACAAAAAGGCAGGAAGCAAACAAAAAAACCCCAAACACACCACACAAGTAGAGTCTGAGACTGAGATGCTAGAATTTTGAGTAAGTGCAACTAACAACTGCGTATAAAAGTTTTACTGAACCATTGGAAATCGGATACTCCAGCATATGTTGTTTACAACTACAGATTTGGCAAAGTTTAGTAAAGCATAAAAGACCTACCAGGAACCTACTGACACTTTCTCTAACCCCAGTTTTGAGGTCTAAAGTGGTACTTCACAATATACCACTAGCCTCCTTTACTGAGCAGGATTCAATGCGCAGCAGTCTACCTACAGTTACACTCCAGGATCCTTCAGCAAAGCCAGGCTCCCACAAGAGGAGGGCTCCCTTAAAGATGGTTACTTCTCTGTCTCCTTCTTAGTCTTCTAGACCCCACACAATTTGAGCAGACTACAAGCTGATCCAGAATGCGCATGGTATGGCTGGCTGGGTGGGTTAGTAACAGGATGGCAATAGTTCCAGATACATCGCTCCAACCTTTCTTTGTGTCCTAGCATCCTTTGTGCTGCCAGCAGGCTTTCCAGAGACAGTATTACTAACAATCAGCTAATTCTACATCATCTGGAGACACTTCAGCATAAGCTGAGAAAGATGACCTTTCTAAAGAGAAGATTGTAACAAATAAGAATATACATAGATATTTGGAGTTATGGAAAAATATGAAAATTGGATGGTCTGGACAATTTTTTCACTTCTTCCCTCACTTCCATTTTTGGCTTGTAATTTCCAGCTACACTTTTCTCACTGTGACCCTGTGACATTCTGACCATCCTAAGCAGTAAACAAAGTAAATCTTACGGTGTGGTATAAGAGGAAGAGGAGCAAAAATACCACTAGGAAGCACATACAGTACTAGCAAAGGAATTGTTCCTTCATCCCATCCATTATGTCAGTTCCAGGTCAGAGACAACAGCCCCCAGTTTGCAATGACAAAATAGCACCACTTACAAATATTTCTAGTTGAATGTAACACTAGGTGCCCAATTACCACAGAGTGCCCGTTTGTATGGTTTCTACAAGAAGAAATCCCTCTTTACTTACTTGTGAAGAATATCACTGAAAAACACCTTGCATCACAGGTTCCTTTATGGGTTATGCCATCTGCTATGCACTCAGAGTACTGCAAAATGTTCTTGGGCCACCCAACTGCATCCAAAGCCTTGCTGTATTACAGAACCAGTTTCACTACACAGCCAATTCCTGCTGTAATCCCAAAAGATGAAAGTGTTGTAAAACTGTGGATGTGCACAGTATTCCTAGTTTCACTGGGTAATAATGTACCATTCATGCTGTTCTTTACTTCCCCAGCACCATGTTTCTCATTTGCTAAAGTGCTCAGGTGATGAATCAAATGACCAGCTAGTGGCTGATCCAAATCCTTCAGGCCACTCTTTCCTATCACCTTTGTTTTGCATGTTGGAGACTCTGAAGACGGCAAATTTTATACTTAAAGTCCGAGGTTCCAGAATTTAAAACAAACAGTATACCACAAAAAAAAAAAACCAAACCCCCAAAAAACCCCAAAAAACCCACAACCAAACAAACAAAAAACAACAAACACCACACACACACAAAAAAAATTTAAAAAAAAGGCAAGCAGCTTCCAAGAGACATAGTTTATGTAGGATGGCTAGAAGATTAACATCAGAATCAGGTATCACGCTGCAATCCAGTCAGCCCTGACACATTTCCACATAAAGTGGGCCATGGAAGCTGGAGAAAAGCCAGTATAGCAGAAAACCTTCAGGGTTATTTTGCATAGAACTATGCAAATTCTTCACAAAGTTGAGGACTTGAGATCAGAGGTATTTGCTTATCAACTTTCACCAGCACTAAAACTCATATAACTAACCTTAGAAGACAGCATGTTATTCTGAACACTAGTGCTGAACAAGCAACTGAATAAAATCAATTACTTGCTCAAGGGATATTCAAGACATACATTTCCTTAATTATTGTCAGATATGCAGGTCAACAAAAAGGAAGATTGATTTCTGGATAAACAGAATAACTATGATGTTAAAATGTTGTGTGGAAAGACAAGTTGTGAATTAAAGCATTTTAATGCTCATTTTAGTGAAATGATGGGAACATTTAGGAAGCACTTGCAGTCAAGAAACTGTATGCATCCCCATCTGCCTGTCGATAGCATAATGCAACAACCTCTCCAGTTTTCATCTTCTTATCACTTATACCTTGCTGATCAGGATACATTCTTTCTTGCCCAACCATATATTTGTACTGATTAATGAAATACTAATATAATGACTATGCTGTTTGCATCAGCAATGCTAGAACAAATTGACACTAGCTGGAAAAGTCAAGTCAGCCTTATTTTTTGTGACCCAGTGCTGTTGCCTCATCTGCTCACTGATACATGATGTACCCCAAACTGGCCCTCAGCATCCAAAAAGGAAAGTTACCCCAGACCTGTCCCTGTAGAGAATCAGGGAGGTGAAATAACATGTTTCAGTTGCATAGCAGGCTCATTTCTGTAATGTCAAAGAATTTCCCAGCAGTTCTTAAACAACGCAATGAACAATCATCATTTGTTGTTTCCTCTCCCCATCATCTGGGAGAGAATTTTGTGCCATTAAATGCCTTGTTTTGCTAGGCAGTTTTGGTCTGGTTTGTCGTAGATTTTCTTTTGGGCTTATTTGGTGAGGAGGGAAATAGGTTATGTTTTAGGATTTTAGTTTTCTTAGTGGTTCATCAGAGGATGCATAAGAATCAAGAAACTGTCACCTTGCCCATGAAAAGAGTGGTTGAGATCTGCAGTGGTGCTCAGTTCTTGGGACAAACTGCACACGAGCTCCTTTCCCTCCAAGTTCTCTCCCACAAAACATCAGTGGGGAAATCTGCATTTCCAGCATCAGTCTGTCTATATCAGTATATAAAATAAAGCCAGGCATCTATTCCCAACCCTGACTGAAAGTACCATAGAGCAGCAGAGCAAATGACCAGTAAGTTACACTCAAAAAGCCACTCACAATACCCAAGCTCAAAGCCATTCATTGTGCTTCATCCCTTCCCTCTTCAGTCCCTTCCGTAGCATACATAAATCACAATGTGGCAGTTGCAGCTTTATTTCTTCTATGCCTTCCCATTGCTCCTTTCCAAATCCTCACTCCTCCATCAGTAGGGGAGCTATTATACAGCTCTGTGTGCATGTGGGTACATATACACATGTACATACATAGGCCTTTTTATTCTAACGAGAAGAAGGAAAGTCCCATATAAAAGGATAATTACCCATCCATGCTTTGTGTAAGCATGGTAAATACAAATCCCTTGCACCCACACTGTGGCTATGCATGGCTTTGCACTGCAAAAGTTAAATATACTTCCCAAAACAATACAGACAGGATTAAGGAAGACGTCACCCCTAAAGACACCAGCATCCAGCATAAATTGAAAGCAGCTCCTCTGAAAGAAAAGCTGCTGAAAGGAGAGTAGACATTATGGGAAGTATGCATGTATATATAGTATACATAGCATGTATATATAGTTTTTATACATCTGCATTCTAGTTAAATTTCTAGTAGTAAATTCTAGGAAACAATAAATGCAGAACACCAAAGCTGCTACAGAGAGGAGCAAACAATGAATTAAATTCAATTCCTCACAGAATAGCTTATTCAGTACAACATAATACCACAATGTCTATTGGCTTCTTAATTAAGTCTTAACTACTGTTTCCCAATAGTAACTTCAAAAATTTACTGCTGCTTTTTTTAAGATGTTCACCATTTTCTACCAGGATGGCAAAGACTTGACAAAATGCTCACCAATGAAGCTTTTTCCATGATATTCCTGTTGTCATTTATGGGTTGTTGAACATCAGAAATATATTCCTAAGTACTTCCTCACTTGCATTATCATAGATTATCATAGATAATGCAAGACAAGTTCCAAGGATAGTGTTAAGTGTCTGAAACAGGTAATGAAGACTCTGGCTAGACAAGAGATGCAGACAACACTGCTCCTCTTCTCTCAGTTTTGCCAGCTGCTAACAGCTTTGATAGTAAGCTGAATACTTGTAAATGCCTCTTACATTAAGAAAAAATTAATTAGCCTTGTCTAAATAGAGAACAAACTTAAATCCTACCATTGTCTATTTAAGGATTAAATCCACATTCTACTGTTGGTTAATGGTGGACAAAGTCAGAAGCTACTTCACATTCTTCTCTGGCACACAGATAAATCACATAACACTGTTCATGTGACACTCACCTGGTGTAGCTTCTGCCAAAATTCAGGTCCGTCTTTCATTTTTCTTAAGCTTGGTGGAATGTACCAAAAGCAAACGTTTGCGTACTCCGGCTAAACAAGAAAACAAGTGATTGCTTGTGAGATGTGACAAATGGGATAGGAATATATATTATAGCTCATCAAAAAATTCTGATTTTTTTTTTTTAAAACATCCTTCTCCAACTCACCTTTTGTTTCCCTTTTTCGAAACTAGAAATAGTTTTCATATCATTCACTTCTCTTCCTGCTGCCAGAAAAAGGAAACCTGTTGGGGTTCCTTTTTCATTTCTTCTTCCTACATACGTATTTAACTCTGCTTTGCTCACTAAAAACTTTCATTAGGAAAAAGGTGTAAGAGAGGCATAGAGAGGTAACTTACAGATTTGAAAATTGAAGCAACCTTAAAGAGAAGGATACGTTTTCTTTTTAGTGTTTTTTTTAAATGAAAATTTCCTATGATGCATTTTACATAAAACATATAAACTCATTTTTTGTCACCATTTAACACTTGCACACCTAGTCATTTTTCTACTGAACAATGCCAATCTCCTTTTATATCATATATCACACAGCACACTATACACAGTGCTGGAGTTGACGCTGGCTTTCTCAGTTTCCACATTTTATAGGAATCTCAGGACCACTTGCAGGGTACATGCCATATCCTGGATATATCTTGCCCAATATCTAAGCAGGCCTTTCGAGCAAAGATTGAGACTCCACATCTCTGCTTCCCTCCAGAGAAATTTTGCGTTTAAATTCAGCAGAGACTTAGCTGCAAGACTCCTAACAAGAATGGCTCTTCGCCATGCATTACAAAATAAAGCATTTTGTGCTTATGAGGTTTCTGTTTCATATAAAATTGAGAAAATGTTCTCAGCAGATCATGCTAGGGTGTCTCTATATTTCCTGCTAATTTGGAACATTTTTATTTGTTTGGGGTTTTTTTCACCTGTACAGGTAGCAATAGCACAAGGAATAGATGAGCTTTCTAGCCCCGTCCAACACTACCCATAAAACCACCCAGTCAATCTTGATCTACGCTATTTGCAACACAGTATTTAACTGGGGTCTAGATTATAACATGGATTATAAACTCACACACCCCTCTCCTCGCCCACACGCCATCCTCATTAGTATTGGTTGAAAGAGGAAAAAAAAAAAAAAGTTAAAAGGGAGCTTGGTAGCTGGGTCACACCATCTCTTTGCCCCACTGTGAATGCAGCTGCTATTACAATCCCAGGCAGTCTCCTGAATGAGGAGAGCCCACCAGCTGAGACATGTTCCTTCATGAAAGGGCACTGGGAACTGCTCATATCATTTTCCGCCTCACTTCAAAGAATGCATTAAATACAATTTAATCATCAAGAAGAATATCGTTGTCAGCAGGAACAGAGCTGCAAACCTGCCACCTGCTGCCACCGAATGAAATAAAGCTCAGCTCAAAGTCCCATTTCTTTCCCCAAAGAGCACGCATTGAATACACACATAAACACAGCCCCTGAAAAGGCAGTGGCTTCCTCATGAGCACAAGCACTAGCTTGCTGTTAAAGGGTTTATTTTAAAACTATTTAAAATCAGATGGCAGTAGACAGATGGCATATATTACCATATTGCCATTGCCTATATTGCCTTCTTGATTATCTCAGTTTCCTTTCACACATCAAATACATCATCCCCCTCTGAAAATGCCATTCATCCCAGAAAAACTTAACTACTCCCAGCCATACTTCTCTCTATTTCTGGTTATCTTGTCACAGCTCTTACCCAAGCAGGTAAGCAATCATACCACAGAAGAATTCAAGATGACTCAAACACGAGCAGCATTTCCAGGCCATAGAGTGGTTCTCGTTACAGGACTTCCCTCACTGCACGTATCAGGGGATCATCTTCCTGAGCTGCTTGTCCAAAGTCCAACTTGCTTTCAGAAAGGGTTCACATAACTGGGTCTAGCTGCCTCCCAGCAGTCTTTCTTTGAATTCTCACTGCTTGTCCCCCTGCACTCCAGAAAATCTTTCCTTAACCCTTCCTTAACTTCCTTCTCATAGCCTATACTACAGGACTCCCTCCGATCCCCCTTTTAATCCAGGTGTCCTGTTCCTGCAAGAACTAAACAGCAGTCTCTGCTCTCACCAACAGCTTTCACATCTACAGCAGATCTGGGCTCTCTGCTAAGTTCTATAATAATGGAGAACAAAGAGCTTTTAACAGACTTGCCACTTTAGTAACTCCATTATGTGCTGCTGGCCCAGAATTCTTCACTCCATGTAAAGTTTCCCAGTAAGCACTTTCAAATTAGCAGTTTTCACAGTTAAAGGGAAAAGTTTGTATCGGATGAATAGTATAAAATATTTTTTATATTTCATATTTCTTCTAGCCTAACCTGGAATGCTCATGGCATCAGCAAGTGTAAACCAAATCTACATCGTTATGGTTTGCCAGTCTCCATGTGTGGCACTTCATTTCTCTTCTTCCTCCATGTGCTCTCTTCCTCTCTATGCTACATACCCAGCTTTCACACACGTACGTTTCCAACAACACTGAAGATTTTTCTAAAAATGACAAGTCTTTTCAATGTCCCCAGATATTAGTCACATTAACCAAAAAGCTGGGCATAGATGGAAAAACAGAGCACTTCAGCTCTGACCCCTTTTCTCCTGAGCAAAATCACCAACAGGTAATAAGCTGACAGGTTTAGCAAAGATGGACGAAATCCAAAACTTTGGGGTAGTTTTTGGGAAAATGAGTGTAGTAAAAGAATTAAGGGATAAAAACATAGACTTTAGTGATGAAATGTCCATTTTTAGGATCAAAATATTCTTCCATCCAGCACACAGTCTTATCCGTAAGTCTGGCAAGCACTGGCAGCCAGACTCTTCACTTTCTGAGAAAGTCCTCCATCCATACCCCCTGAGGCAATACAGGTCCAGAAGCTAGGAAAATAGGTAGAGTGATGGCAGGGAATATAGAGCATGTTAGGTGTTCAATCATAGCTGTGCATCTCCAATACATAAAGCTTATTAAATTACATACTTCAAATACAACCTGGCAATTAGCTTAAAAGAATAAAATCAAACAGTAGACATCTCCCAACAACAACCACAGTTCAGTTCCATTTTCACTCACCTCCAGAATAAGCTGGAACCCCTCTCTTTTCTTAATTTCCTCCACTAGATATCTGTAATTAAAGATGGAGGGTTTTAAAGCATAGAACAAAGCAATACATACAAGCAACAACAAAAAGGCTCTTGAGCATTTACACACTTTTTTCTTTTTTCCCAATATTCTTCTTTTTTTTTCCCCCTGAAGAAACTACAGAGTTAAACCTCATTTCTCCCTGCTGTGAAAATGCAGTAGCTATCAGTTCCTAGAAACAAATGAAGGCTATAGCCAGCCAAGGAGCACTGAGGAGAGGCCAAATTCTGTCCTCAGGCACAGATTTTCAGTGGAGCCACATGGCACAAATTGATCCTATTTGCATCAGGCTGTGAACTTTCTCAATGCAAATTTCCATTGATGTTGCTCTTTACAAATTAATTCCTTCGTCTCTTTTTCTCAAGTGCTGATGCTCTGCTGCCATGTTATTTCATGGTCACCCTGACATCTCTTGCACTACTACTGTCACCGGGACCTCTTAGTTTAGCCCAGAACATAAAAATTTCCATGTACTTCAAGCCTAGCAATTTTCCTAGCACTGTCCTTGTTCCACACTGTACACAACAGTGCCCATTTCCATTCAGCAAGCCACTGCTGACGCACAGTAATCCCTGGACATCCTATGCTAACAATACATTGAAATAAGTATTGCTTTTCTCTTTCACTTGTTAGTTTGAAAAACACAGAAGCCTTCAATGGGAAAATGGGTTTGAATCAAAACTTTGGATCCCAACAGCTTCAATTTATAGAAATTTTTTAAATTGTGACCTCAACTTTGCTATGGCACATGTCACACAGGAATTCTGAAGCAAAGAAGACACTTTGACATAGCTGGGACTGCTCTCATTATTCTGCCTGCCCCCACCCCCAAGCCTTCCCAAGGAAAACTCCAAAGAAATCACCTCAAATTCATACAGTTGTTCCATTTCAACAGAATTTTAGTCTTCTACACAAAGATTTTGCTGTCTAACAGTAACAAAACTAAGACAGCTAAACTACTAATTGTGTACCAATCTATGCTTTTCTTGCATTAATTTAGCATTTTCCTGCCTGCAGCTGCATTACTGGTCATCATACAAATAAGTCTTTCATCCACTATTTGAGGAAGAAAAATATTGTCAAAATAACCCCCCTTGGTCCTATCCACCTGCCTGAAACCTGCCTCCGTAGGGACACCTCTAGCACAGTTGTATTTGCAACGCCTGCTATTCGGCAGATGTGCTACAGGAACAGGTTGGCTAGGGAGGCAGTAAACAATACCCTAGATGGTACACATTTTTCAAAACAGAGCATGGGGACTTGTCACGCTGTTTATCATTAACAAGGACTGTGCGTGTGACTCATTACCTCTTAGCACACATCCCTGCAAAACGATTGCTGTGGTAGAGTGCCAGTTCCCATGGCACGCAGCTCTATGAGTTGTGCCGCACTGTGCACTGTTGAGATGTTTCCTTTCACTACAGTAAGTCAAGGTTCTGGGTCTTTTCTGCAATGACCATTTAGATCCTACTGTGTGCCTTTGTTACCTGGCTGTTAATGCCCACACTACTGTTTAGGTTGAAAGAGAGGCATGCTGAAAGGTAAGTAGGAGGCTAGATAGCACGTGAGCATGTTGGGGGGAACCTGTTGCTGAACAAGCTCGGTGCTTTTGTCCCGTTGATTAGAAGATACTTGTCTGTGCCATAAAACCAACATTCAGCAAAATCAGCAGGCTATTCACAGGAAAGTGGCCCTCAATTTATTTTTTTTAATAAATCACAAAAAAGAAACCTACGTATGATCACCTTTTTCTTTTTCCTTTGGAGGTCTTGATTTGTTAGAGCTATTTTACAACACTTAATACCCTCCTCTCTTACCACAAGTGCTCTTTTTTTTTTAGACCACCATCTGACATAGGATATCTGATGTCAATCAAGCTCACAATACTGTTAATCATGTTCTTAACTACATTGCCAATAGCCTAAGAAGGCAGCCATTAGAAAATCCATCACCCGTGATTTATCTTGCCAGGACCGTTTGATGGCAGTGGAGCAATTTGCTCTGTGCATCTTTCCACAGTTGACAGTGGAGTTTTATTATTGTGTCATGGTTGTAGAACTGTAGATGTTGAGTCTCAGTGAGGACCGGAGTGCACAGAAAAGTGGTATTTGCTATGATTAAGCCTTGTAGAAAATGAGAGGTGGAGATCTGCAGTGCAAGTAGACATATGTCTGCTAAGAGTGGGTGTCAGAAGAGGAATCAGGCAGAAAAACTGCAAAGAGGCTGAAGCATAAAATGCAGAGGTGGTTATAGTTGTATTCTAAAAGCAGTTTACTTCTATTTTCTTTTTAATGTACTTTATAATGCAACATCCCTGCATCAAAAATAATTGGGGG
>VXBL01009853.1:772758-868415 GCA_013400195.1 Aramus guarauna
GACGGGACGGGGGACAACAGCAAAAAATTTTCTGAAGTGATCAGCAGGATGCTCTACTGTAGGTATTTTAAAAATAAGCCTTTACAAATAGGTAGCATCACAATATTCCTGGGATATCTAATACACTGAAAACATGATTCATCTTCAGAATAAGAAGAAATTAATGGAATTGCCAATAAGCAAAGTTTGATGCAACAGAAATACATGCCTGCAATTACCCTAAAACCTTTACACCTCTGTCTGGCCATGGGGAAAAAAAAAAAAAAAAGTAATCTTGCTCTTAAGTTCTACAGTCAGCGGACTAGTTCCAGAATTAATCCAGGTTTATGTTCAGTAATGCTGAAATACTATCTTTGCAACATCAAAGTAAAACCTACTGCAGCAGATCAGGAGAAAGGCTGCACAGCTGTTGAGCAGTTAGGAAACTGGCATAGTGCCCAGGAAACCTGATGTCTCAGCTGCAAAGCGCCCATGTCCATGCAAACTCAAGCTAGCAATGCAGCTACCGTAAAGAATATACTTCTTCAGATAATGACTAAGAATTAAATTTCTTCTTAAAATCAGGGCGGGGGGAAGACAACTCAAGTCACTCCTTAGAAGCGCTACCAGCGGAATCCTAATGTTCAAAGAAAGTATCGATCCCAGAAAGGTCATTAATCACTACGCTCTCAGTCAAATGACCTTGGCCAGTGACCTTGATAAGGCTGAATTCTCCTACTGATAGTGGAATGAATTACTTACCCTGTACAGACACAGAACAGTACAATGCTTCAGAACAAAACCACAGTGCAATTTAACCAGAAGTTATTAAAGAACACTTAACTAGCCAAACAATGAGTGGCTTTAAAAAATAGAGAAAAAAGCCACGGCTCATTTGGGCTTTTCTGCTTTTGCTTCTTTCTTTTTACTCCTTTCTAATCCACTCTGTGTTTAGGTCATGGGTATTTTTACCTTTTCTTTGACTTAATTAAAGTGAGACTATTCCTTTAATTTTCACTAGAGTAAACATTCAGTTCTTTTCAACTTGGTAGTTCATATCAAAAATAAAATGGCAATATGGTATGGGTGACTGTTTTTTGATATTAATGATTTGACTTATGGTAGTGTGTAGCTAGCCCAGGAACTAGTGAAGATTTCATTGTGGTTTATCTTGTATAAATTCTGAACAAATATGATACTTCAAGTGAGTTGTTTTTAATGGGCCATTATCTTATGTCAATATTATTCCTTCTATTGGAAGACAAAACAACCTGCATATGGAATTTTCTTCCCAGAAACTGAGACATCATCACTTTAGAAACATCTTTTAGCAAGTATCTTGCAGAATTCACTTGTGAAACTCAGTTCTGCAGGACCAAAAACTTAGTAAAATTGAACGGGGCAGGCGAGGGGAAGATCACAAGAAAAAGGTGCTTCGGTCCCTAACAGAACATACTGTAAGCATTAAAAACTTCAGCAAACTTGTGGACAAAAAACAAGCAGTATCTTATAACAATATGCCTTCACAGATCTCATACAAACTTCCCCAAATCACTGGCTTTCTGCTTTTCTTCCTCAGTCATGAGGAATGAAGTGAACAGAAGAATGCTAATTCACTTCTTGCTAGACATAGCTCAGAGCCTGGCACATAGGTCTGCTTTTATACTAACACCAAAATACACAGTTACGAGTTAGAAGAGGCTGTATTGGTAAACTTGTCCTATGTCTTATTCAAGTAAGTGTTAAACAATGTAGATTGATAGTCTAATTTAGACTTGTATGTTTACCAACATTTATGCTTATTGCTAAAAGTAATTATTACCATTAAATAGTGTAGCAAATGTAATAACACTCATTAGTATTGCTGTTAGTTGTTCCTATTATACAAAAGGAGAGGGGGGAAAAAAGTAACAATGTGGTCTGTTCCAGGATATGGAGTATCAGCAGCGCCAACATTTCAGTCAATTAAACAGACTAGACATATTCAAAATTGTGAGGCGGTACCTAGCCAAAGCCAGTGCCCTGTTTACTCTCTCCTCGAGGCCTGTGGTTCCCAATGCTTTCCACATCAGCCAGAATTTGAATGCATCTGGACGCCTGCTGCACTGAATGGACTTGTCACCAGTGTCATAGCTGACGTCGTAGAACTTGTCCTGCTGGAACAGGTATGAGGCCTTGGCAGAGTAACACTTCTTCAGGAGGCCCTATTAGAAACACAATAAAGACTTAGATTGCTGATAAGCATTTTCAAACCTTATCATCTTCACAAGCCAAAGTCTTTTTTTCCTGTCTGTACCAACTTCTTAGTGAAACAGAACTGGATGTGCAGGAAACTATCCAAAGCTTATGGTGTGGTTTAAGAACCCTGGATGAACCTGAACCCAGTGAAGTCAGCACTGACAACAAGGAAACTTCTGTTTTTATTTTCTTCATAATGTCACTGAAGAGTTGCAGGTAGAAGAGAAATTCTGACTCAGATGATCTCAAGAAACCATGGGAGTGAGTACCACAGAAACAGCTGCCTAAAGACATACATAGGTGGGAAAGAGGGAGAAGCAGCAGCCTGTGTTCACTGTGCCAGCCTACGGATTGGAAGAACAGGTCCTGAGGAGCTTCCTACGTGTTCATAAATGGCTCAATCTATTCCTTCTTTGTCAAACAAAGAACTTTATATGTATACAGCACAGTTAGTTGCAGGTAGGGAAGATTTCAGCACCAAGAAGTAAATGTTTAGCCCTTACCAGAAAATAAAGTCACTGAGGATTTAGTATAGGCTATCTGAGTGGAAACACCATAAGGAGATTAGTTCAACCCAAATTTTTGTCTCTTTTCACAGTTCAGACAATTTTAACATTTGAAAACCTCAGAAAAGGTACTTTAGCATACCTTAATTATGGTTTGTAAATGAAATTATTTTTATTCAGCAATCTTCACCCTCCAACTTCTGAGAGGCTGCCTGGGCAGAGACGGGCAGCAGAAGACAAAGATAAATGAGTAACATGGCAAGTTCCAGCAAAGAACAAAGCTGGGAAACAAAAACCACAACGGCTGTTGCAGGTTTAAAGGAGAAGAGGAAGATAAGAGGCATAGGACTGGCCATTGGCTGAAGAATAAATTATTGAAGTATATTCTGTGATATTATGAAGTAGAGAGAAGGGCTGGCAGAAAGCAGGTTACAAGAGCAGAGATGAGGGTGGCTCTACAATGAGCCCAGGAGACAGAAAAGGTTGTAGAATTGTCAGTGACATTAAAAGTGGGTAAGAAAAACAAACCACAATCTATAATACTAGAATAGAAATTCAGATGAGGTTAAAAACATAGCTACAGCATCAGATTCAGATATGTAAATACGTATTTAAGTGACAGTTGAACCAGATCTCTTTCGTGCAGAACAGACCAAGGAACAGAAGTGGACAGCATGACAGAAGTTGCTAAACAGTTTCTCGAAGAGCACAATGCATCTTCCAATTCAACATCACTCTTCAATTTGAGCCAACTGAAAAAGCATTTCACATTTCATGCTTTTC
Organism: Aramus guarauna; assembly: GCA_013400195.1. Lineage (NCBI taxonomy): Eukaryota > Metazoa > Chordata > Aves > Gruiformes > Aramidae > Aramus > Aramus guarauna. The sequence goes on from VXBL01009853.1 coordinate 776,265, forward strand.
TCTGCATCTGCTGCAAGTCTGATTTTAAAATGGCAGACAGTGTCTGGCATCACTCTTAATCAAAGTGTCACACTCCCATAACAGAGATACAATTCTTGATCTACATTACAATACACTACTGCTAACTTTGGAACTGGCAATAAAATAGAGAACAAAGGGCCAAGACAAAAAAATCCAAAGGAGAAATAATCCGCTGGCATACACAGAATAAGTCTCCCTATCTCCTACCCTTTTCAACTGCCTCCATCAATACTAAAAACAAAACAGAACAAAAAAACCAACCTGCGCACATATTGGTAGAGCACAAAAGGAGAACACCACCAAAGCCTTCTCCACAACTTCTGTGGGGGTCTGACAATCCCATAGTAATATCGCTGGTTTGCAAGAAAGACAGCAAATTCAGTCTGAACTCTTTAGCCACAGGAGCAGTACATTCAGCCTTGTGAAAAGACAGTTTATGTGACAGCTTGGGGAAAAAAGGGGCAGCAGCTGATCTCCCTCTGCAGTCATCAGAGTGATAATGTGCTGCTGCAGCTGGAAAGCCAATGCTGTGTGCAGTTTTTTGCAGTATATAAGATTCTCACACCTACTTTCCAACTTTTGCAGAAAAAGAAAGGCAAGAAGATGACATTAGAAACAGAAGATAAGTCAAGCACTGACGCATCTGTTCTTTACAGTTTCTCTACAGCTTTGTGTTCTCTGGCTAGCAGCTGCACAACATGAACAGGAATCTGTTTGTCAAGACATTGTGCCGTATTCAGTTAGATCTCTGCACCTTGATTTTCAAGGAAAATACAAGTTTACTAGATATGGTATTTAAAAAAAAAAAAAAAAAAAAAGGTAGCAACATCCACAAATTTAAGCTTTGTCTCTTACTGACATTAAAATTTTGCACAGTGTCTCTGCAGTAAGTGTATAGCAGGGTTGATCAATGTGGGACTATCTTCTGCCTTATCAGAATGTAATACAGCTGCACAATAGAGGACATCACAGGATATTAATTCCCCTCATGCCTGTTGTCCGAGAAATAATAACTTCTGTTTGTTACAAGAAACCTAAACTCTGTAATATTACAGAAAGACTGAAAAGTTCACTTAAGATCACAGTACAGCTGCAGTTTCATAGTTTAAAAACAAATGCTCTAGAGTGAAAACACAACAAGAACACATAGATCAATATCTCTGAGTGAACTCAAATTCCTGAGAATACATTTCATTAAAAAAAAAAAAAAAAAAAAAAAAAAGGGGGACTGGTCTNNNNAAAAAAAAAAGTGGGTACTGTCCTATTCTCCTGGTGCATCCAAAGCTGACAGGACATGCTGGCTTGATGATCCTTTTCCATCTGCTTATCTTGCTAATAATGCAACATACTTAAGAAATCCTGCTGAAGACATTGTCTACTTTCAATCTCCAGAGTAAGTACAGTGACATCTTCCAGCATGTCACTAGAGCACACAGGAGAAGAAACAAAAATCATGCTTTGTGAGAAAGGAAGAAATATGCCAGGCCAACGCAAGAAGCAAGGTGAAGAGGAAAGAGAAGGGAAGCGGAAGGAAATGTTGAAGAATAGAGTTTGGGCAGGGAGGACAACAGAAGAGGGAAAAAAATCCAAGACAAATTCAAGAAAGCAGTTTCTCCTTGATCGCTGCTCTTTCAAAAGTAATAGACTCAAACATGCTGAAGACATAAAAAGTCATCTCAGTTTTCCTAAGAAGTTTAAAAGTATGCTTTCTAATTCAACATTCTCAGTCCTAAGAAGACTCCAACAGTATTCTACACAGTGAGCTGCCCCATCTGTTCAGAATTGCAAACATTTCATTGCAACTGCTCCGGCTGACAAGTTTGAAATTCTCTCTTCAGCATCTTTTATCTTTCTACCCTTTGTACAGAGACTAATGGTAGTGCTCTGCCTTATGCCGGGGCTGTTAAAGTTTAGAAAATGGAATACTATTCTCATGAAGGGCCCAGTCCACTATGAAGTTTCAAATAGCCTTTGGTTTTGATGAAGTTTATGGATAGTTGCTGTGTGTTCTAATTAATGGCAAATAAAAAATAATTATTGATACCGAAATCATAGAATCACAGAATATCCTGAGTTGGAAGTGACCCATAAGGATCATCAAGTCCAACTCCTGGCTCCACACAGGAGCAGCCGAATCAGAGCATATGACTGAGATGCTTTTTGAACTCAGTCAAGCTCAGTGCTAGATGGCTACCATGATCACCTCAATCAATTATATTCTGTGCTGAACTGGGATTTCCTTAGCTACATTCTTTGAGACTTTATTTTAACTACTAAGTGAAAATTCTGCTCATTACCTAGAATTCATTGCTAATTACCTAACCTAGTGCTACACTCTAACGAGTCACAGAACTTTGGCACTGGTGATAAACATTCATTCTCTATTCATATGGTGATGATTTTCATGTTTATATAGATTATAGCAAGGACAAATAAGAGTAGCTCTGTAGTCTTAAGGGACTACGTACAACCCAAGACTGATTCACAGCATTTTAAGAACATTTAAGAACAAAGTTGACTCACTAATGTTTTGAGAATATTGGTCCATCTAGCTTTGTGTTTAAACAGTCACTGCAACTCACGCACAGCAATACAAGTGTTTTCTGAGTAAGTCTATCTTATTACAGAAGTGATGAAAGTTTCTCAGGGTATGACAGTGAAAAAGGGTGTCCTGGTTTCAGCTGGGATAGAGTTAACTTTCTTCCTAGCAGCTATTATAGTGCTGTTGTTAGGATTTAGGATAAGAATAATGTTGATAAGACACTGATGTTTTTAGTTGTTGCCAAGCAGTCAAGGACTTTTCAGCTTCTCATACCAGCCTGCCAACAAGAAGACAGGGAGTGCACAAGAAGCTGGGAGGGGACACAGCCAGGACAGCTGACTCAAACTGGCCAAAGGGATATTCCATACTATATGACATCATGCTCCATATATAACAGGGGGTTTGCCAGGAGGCAGCGTGGCTCAGGAACTAGCTGAGCATCAGCTTTGGATGGTGAGCAATTGTGCTGTGCAGCACTTGTTTTGTATAGTCTCATATTATTACAATCTTCTTTTTCTGTCCTATTAAAATGCCTTTATCTCAAGCCACGAGTTTTACCTTTTTCTTTTCGATCCCTCCTCCATCCCACTGTGGGGGGGGGTAGAGAGCCAATGGCTGTGTGGTTGTTTTAGCTGGCGCCCAGTTAAACCATGACATAGGGAGAGCTGTGCATTTCTTGAGTGCTTTAAGCACTCATAGAACTACTGTCATTGATTGGAGCTTTTACAGAGGATTAGCCAATTTCTCTTTCTCTTTGGTGAAAATGCTTCTCCCTTCTAATCAAGTCAAACATGTATTTCTCTTTTCTATATCTACCTTCTTTGGAAATCACTCCAGTGTTGTTTCACTAAGGCTGGAAGATACTCTTTTATTGGCATTTCACTGCAGTTTACCTTTTTTTTTTTTAATCTGTATAGGAAAATATTTAAATACACTGTTTCATTCTGATAATCTAGCTGCAATGTTTTAAGCCTATTAACATTGCTAAAGCACATAGCTTTATTGATACTATGTGGCAAAAAAAAAAAACCCAAACCAAACCAGTCACTATTATTTTTGCTAATGGCAAATTAGAGTTTAACCACTACATCAGAAATGTGATGATACCTTCTAAAGACTATCTTCTCATACATAAAATAAAATACAAAGTTTGGACTTGTTAAATGATCTAGACCTTAAAGAAAAAAAAAAGTGAGAGACCTAGAAAATCTGAGAATCGGAGTATCCACCTATCATCACCTTAATCCTGTTGTAGTCCACAGTTTCCAAATGGCCCTCAACGCAAATGGGAAGACAGGCTAACAAAACTTCCTTCATCAGACCTTCAAAGGGAGCTAGGGCTTGATTCAAAAATGGGACTTAACATCTACATTTCACATTTCGTTGCTCTGATTTCTTGCAGAATTCACCGCTTCAGAAACTACCTGAGGTTCCTTGAACATTCACTAGCAGAGCAATGTGTGCCAAACTCTTCCAGATCCCACCTCAGCATCCAGCTCCCACTGACGCATCCTAACCACAGTGTGAAGGAATTATATTCACATATAATTGTGTGCTTCATCTGCGGCCATAGGTATTTACGTAATTTAAGAGCAGTGGAACAAGCTCCAAAGTGCGAAACTGATACACATACTCTTCCCTTCTCTTAGCGGTGTGAAAATAGCACTTTTAATGGGAAACTGGATTCAGCTTTCTGTTCTGGTATGGACAGGATCAAAGTGAAGCAAGGCCTTTCTGCCAAAGTGTCTTAAATATGCATTTGATCTTTTTTTCTTAAGGATTTATACTCCAACACTTTCAAAAAGCTGATAAGAAAGTACTGAAATTTGTACATGCACCTGTTTGCATATAAAGACTGCACTGGCACATACACAAAACACCTAAGTGCCAGTTTTCCAGGAATTAAACAGAGTAAAACGCCCTCCCCTCCCCATGCAGAGAAATCATCTACTTTATGTGTCTCACTGTACAACAGGATCTGATTGTATGTATGATCAGTAATACTTGTGATTTCACCCCTCAGCAGCCTAGGATTCAGCTCTACAACTATTTCCAGCACAACGGTGCCCAGCTGTGATTTAGAAGTGGAACAGGATTGCCCTACCAGACATGACACTGCATGGAAGGAGAATACAGAAAGGCTGCCAGAGCGCTGAAGTTGGAACAGTGTTTGTAAAAAGGACTCTAAATGCCAGGGCAGCTAGAATATTTCATTCCTCTCCGTTTCTTTCCTCATTCTTCCTGAGAAATCTCCGTGATGCTGCCCAAGTAGTCTAATCATTACCTGGGGCTATATCTATGTACTGGGCCTAATTAGTTAAAAATATAGCACTGAATTCTTCCCAAGCCTGCAATTAAGACACCACATTAATCTTAGTCAATAACTTCATTCTGCTTGTTTTTCATCCTGGAATAAAGATAAAGTGATGGACGGGTAGTCCTGGAGTCTAATCCTCTTTAATCCCACAGTCTCTAGCCTAAGCAAATGAGGAGGCACACTTCTTGCTGTCCGGCCATGTCTCAACCCTGACTTGGAGCCATCAGCTCCCAGAGAACACTGATTAGTATCTATGCTCTTTGGTTCTCATCAGTTCTTACTGCCAGAAGTTAGTAACCAATTACATGGATAACTAACCACTAGCAGCTGAATAGAAACTATCAGCTGTTTTAACAGAGATTTTTAAGCAATGGCCACAAAATAGTGATGCAGACCTCAGAGGCTCCATATCTTCATGATGTTCAGTCATTCATAACCTATGAAGTATAAGCTAAAACTCGCCCCTGATGGTGGACAATGGGTGTAAATTTTAGCAGGGCTGAATTTGAAATGAGGCTTGAAATAATTGACCTCTTACTGGTTTCTTTATCGGGATAGAAGAATTCCACAATGATACAAGCAGGGACTTTTACCACATTACAGACTCGTCTCACTTTTGTACCATTTGAGATCAGAGCTCTGTTGTTTGCTTACTAGACCTTTTAATTAGTCATGGTTTTTGGAAAGCCTAAAGCATGCTGGTGATGAGGAAGAACTAGCAGAGTAAGGAAAGAAGGCTCAGCACCTTTACTTGCACGTGCTCCGACTCCTGTCCCTCTCCCTTCCCACTCTGGTGCACCCACGTAAGAGGATGTGAAGAGGAGCTCTGCCTACTTTAAACAGAGACGCAGTGCTGCTGCAGTCCCAATAGATGACAGCTATTCTGAGGACTTTGATGAGCTCAGTGCTTAAGTGCTGCAGACCCAGGTGATAAAATACTCAATTCTGAATGCAAATCATGCACAGAAGTTAACTAGCAAGGGCACCAGCTGCAAAATTTGACCACTGGTGAGTACAGTGGCTTGGATCGGTTTGACCCTGCTCTCTTATCACCCTCTAATTTTGCGGTGAAATTCAAAATAGTATCATTCAGCCTTTTGCTGCAGTGTAGTAAAACTGACTTGCAGTTGTTTTCTAATTATTTCAACTTCCATACTACAGCAATGACAGCCTACCGCATTAAAAGCAAAAACAAACCACCAAACCCAAAGAACAAACAGGAGGACTTACAGAGTTGTCTTTCACCAGAAGAGCACAGCACTGGATTCCTGCCAACAGCATTTTATGGGGATTCCAGGCGACAGAATCAGCCCTGAGAAATTTATAAACAGAGAAAGAGAGGTGAAGATTGCATTTATAATCATGGGTATTAGAGAATCAAAAATGGCCAAACACAATCCAAGCAGACAAATCAGATTTCCCATTTTTTCCTCCCCATATACCCATAGGTTCAGAAATATCTCCAATTAATAGTAGTATTTTTTTTGGAAAATGCAGCTCTCACAGAGGTCAACAGGCCACACAACTTCCATCTCTGTCCCTGGTAGGTGTGCCCATGAACTAAAGTGACTTACCTGTGGATGCCATGAAGAAGTCTGCAATGCTTCCTCGATATCAAAGCCGAGCCACCCCAAGAAGCCTGTTGGAAGATTTATAGAGCCAAGACAATATTATTTGTACCTAGTTCTTTCGATAATGCTTCAACTAATAATTCCTGAAGATGTTTTATCTTATCTAAAACTTCATTTACCACACAATCAGTGGGTTAAATTTTGCCTTTAGTATCATCTACTGAAATAACGATGGCAGCCTAAGGCTATGCCTCAAATAAAGGATCTGATGGTTTGTGCCACTATGTGAGCCACAAACTACACTATACCTTCTGTCTAAGCAAGGGCATGAAGTGTCCTTGAATAACCAGACCCGTTCCTGATACTGAATCAGAGCTGCTTCCTTTCCCCTAGCCTAAACCTAAGCAGTGAGAGCAGAAAACTCCATTTTGCATAACTTCTTCCTTTTACCTGTTTCCTTTCTGAGACATTCACAAGGGAAATAGTAGAGAATTATAATCTCTGCCAATTGCTAAGTCCAGGCTCAGATTTTCCACACAGTTTGGACATCAAAAGTGAAGTCAGTGAGTAGGCGATAGCAGCATTTCTGTTACCAGCAATCCAATTGATGTTAAAATGGAGTAAGCCTCACCATATCTCCTTCAGGCCATCTAAGAATTGTGTTGTCTAAGAGTCATTTAGGCCTTCTCTGTAACGAGGGGCTCTCCACTGAGACTCCTTATCAAGCTTCATTTCATCTATTCTAGATACTTGCCTTTGAGTGACACCTTTTGCAGATGTCTCTCTCTCCATGGACTATAGAAGGAACCCAGACAACAAGCTTTTATGACATAAGTTTAATTTCTGGCAACTGGATCCATGAATTCTGCAAGGATCAGATTTCACCCACCCAGTGCTCTGAATCTTCCTTTCTCAAAGAACGATATTTGTCCACAGGGGAGGGGTAGAGGCAACAAACACTAGACAAGTTATACAGTGCATTTGAGAAATTATTATTAAATATGAAAAAAAAGGATTTTCAATGTTCATGCAGGCAGAATCCACTTAAGCAAATTCCTTTTGAAGTAAGCAAGGCTCCGCAGAGACGCACAGGAGGCACAAGTCCACAGAACATCTGGACTCAGCATAATTTAAACAAACATTCATACATTCTGGGCTAATGAAGAAAAAAAAAAACAAAAAACCACCAACACTGATGTGAAGATTCCTGACCTAAGCATGGAGAATACATGCTTGTTTGGCTTTTGTTCTTCTTTTTTCCTTGAAAGAAACAGATGTGATAGCTGACCTATGAATTTAGCATCAGTATTTGCTTCATAAGCCATACATTAGGAATAAGATCTGCTATTCTGGGAGACAGGAATGGTAAAGGCTCATAAGGGAAATGAAAGGTTAATAACTTGTCTTTACACATGTCATTCTCATTAATGCAGTATGTTAATGCACCACATCATATTTTATGTTGTCATGCTCACAACATCCTTGCTGAGGAAAGGGCTGCTGTTCAGTCTAAGGTAACTAAGGGACCTAAGGCAGGAAATTATTTGCCTCAAACTTCAGAGTAATCCTGTGGCAGAACTATGACTTGAAACTGGGTTTCTCCAGCTAGCCCAAATTAGCCATGTTATGGGGAGATAATCAAACTGAACTTCCTATTCACAGACAAATTTTACTTGTTCTATGATTCGGTAAAGTCGAAACAGTCACTAAGTTATTCCCTGATTTTCATAATTCATAAGCAACCCATTGAAATACAATAAATCTTTGCAAAATGTGCATCCAAAAGCATCTGTATTTGAAAAAGTTGACATTTTCACAGTCTTTGAAAAACAGGACTAGAAAGGCCCTCAAGAGGTCATCTCAACAGTGTGCCACCTCCAAAGGCAGGATCAGCCATATTCATCTCATTTCTGTCAAACACTTGTCTTTTCTAGAGGTTATTAATCAATGAACACAACTGGCTTGTGATTAGCATCAAAGTGAAAAGTAAGGTGCAGAGAGACATCAGCAATTGCTGCCTCCACAGCACTATTGGCACTACTTCCTGCCTTTGTTTTAAAAATTACTGCTGGAGATCTGGAAGAGACAGATGATAGCACTGGAGGTCCAGGCATCTCCACCACCTTTCAACCTCTCCTTGAGCCACAGTACGAAATGAATTTCTGCTCCATGCTTCTTTACCCAGTTCAAAGACCAAGCAGTCAGGGGAACAGATTATTCCTTTTCTTTTTGCAGCAGCTTTTAAAGCATCTGTAGACTATTATGTATTGTCTCTTTGTCTAGTTTAAGTAACATCAGTACTTTCAATCTTTCCTCATTGGTCATAATTTCTAGATATAGTTCTGTTTTCCTCACTGCTTTACTATTTTCTAATCTTTGTCCTGTAGGTTCTTAACCTTCTTGAAATGCAGCTTTTTATATGGACACAATCTAGATAAAGCAGATGGAGCACCAAGCAGAAAGAGAAAATATTTTATGTATCTTCTTTATTCAACTCTGAAAGACATTTAACCCTAACTCAAAATGCTTATGATCGCTGATTTGTGATGTACTGCACACCCTAGATCTTTTTCTGAAGACCTGCTCTCTAGCCAACAAACCCCAGCCTGTGTTTATGCAGTTGATTATTACAGCTTAAACTTAGACCTCTCTCTTTATCGAACTGTAGCCTAGTTTTTCTACTTTTTTCTCCAAACTGTCAAGATCTCTTTGATTTCTAATCCTGTCCTCCCACTGCCTCTTGCAGCAGTTTTATGTCATTTTCAATTTTAGTCAGCGTATTCTTTTTCATCCAAGTTATTCATGAAAATACCAACTAACTTCTAACCTAGGATGGGCCTTTGTGGAATCCTGCTCAAAATTTTCTCCCCTTTCAGCAGTGAACCACTGGTAACTGTTCTCTGGGTTTGATTTTCCAACCAGGTTTTCCACTCACTACCACAGCTGCAGCTTGGCATGTTTCTCTGGCTTTCTGATGAGATACTGCAAAGACACAATAAAGTTAACTGCTTCTCCTCCATCCATGAGACTACAGAAGGAAGGTAGATTGATCAAACTAGATTGACACATTTTGTTTATGACAAATCCAGCTGATCCAGCAATGCAGGGGAGCTCAAAACACAAAGATCATCATCAGCGTCCCATGCAATATAATTAATAACTAGGTATGAGAAAATTACTGTTTCATATGCAACAAACCACTTACAGCTGAATGATGGGGATCACAGTGTTCACAGTGTGATTAAACTCACTACCTAAGCACAGGCTAATAGGTCAAACCTGATTTTCTGTACTGGCCTAGTCACAGGAAAAAAGAAGGCGAAGTAAAGACCAGCAGGGAAGAAATACATAGTATTTAAGGCTGCATGAACACAATACATGACATACGTAAGTGCTGGAGCTTGAGTGCATATTGATGATGCAAAACAAGTCATTAAGGCATCACAGATGAATACAAAAAGCAACTGGAATGCGGGTACGAATATTGTAATGTGCACAAAATAAGCCTGGTTATAGTCTTTGCACTTAGGCTGTTGAATGGCTTGATTGCTGAGACAGTTTGGGCTTATTGGTATTATCTTCTTAAAACAACTTTTCCTTTCACTCCCTTTTCCTCTTTAGGTTTGTCTCCATGTGAGAGCCTATCTACTATTTCTGACTTTATTGAAATTTATCTTCCTGAAGCCCACTGATTTTATGTTGACATTCTCCCTTTTGCCCTCCTAAGAATCATGAGCTTTATCATTTCATATTTAATGAAAAGAGTTTCCCTAAGGCAAACATACCAATTTTGGGGATCAGAAAATATTCTGAAATGAGATACATCAGCGTAAATCTGAAAATAACACCACTGACATTCATATAAGATATTCTTATAAACAGCTCTTGAGACCATTTGCAGTAGAAAATCCTGATTCCCATCAATGATACATGAACAGTCCTAAATTAGACAGACCTTTCCCTGTTTTTTAATCTTTGTTCTAATTGTACCATATCTTTTTTTCCACCAAAGTTACAGCAGGCCAGAACAGCAGTATTCACTTGCTAGAACTCAGACTGCATAACGTGTAAATCATTCAACAACAAGCCAGGTCTTTCAGAGGAATGTAGATCCTCAAAGCTTTCAAAAAATATTATGTTCTTGCCTATAAGGCTAGAAGGAAGTAGGCTTACTTAAAAACAAAGAAGAAAATCCAACTCTTCACTATGTTTCTTGTACATTCTTTCTGAATGGCAGATGCGTAGTCTCACTGTACCTTTTCACATATTATTCTAGTAAACGTATTTCTAATAGTGCTATGAGTGAAAAAAATGTCACATTATGAATTACTGTCTGCTTGTTTTACCATAGCACATTTGTACACACATGTATGCCTGAGGTCCCTTAGATGGAAAGCTTTCAGTCTTTTCCCTATACCCTGTTCTCATGTAAATACAGCTAGAAACTTTAAACAAAAAATAAAGAAACAGCCATCCACTCAATTCTTCAGAGAGGGTGTAAGGAAAGATGGGAAAAATACTGATAGAACTCCTGAGAACCATTGAGAGGTTCATAACATGAATCACATCTTAACAGAACAATTGGTCTTTCCAACCATAAACCTAATTTATTACTGGACATTTGTCCTTCTACTGGGAATCAATTAACATCTGACAACTACAGTTACTGTTCAAACAGAAAATTAACTTTAAGATATTCATTGAGATTTTTACCTGAGTTTAATGTGAGGCAAAATTGGAAGAAGAAAGTTAATTCTTTATAAAACCCTATCAACTGTATTTGAAGTATATAGTTCACAACATGGCCCAGGCCCATCTCGCCTAATTTTAGTTATTCAGCTACAGGGAATATGCTAGGAGAGTACTCATTGTCCTCCCACAGCCATTGAATAGAAGTGGCTGGAGCCATCTCCAAGTCACCTTAGATCCAACACAAACTCTGAACACATCCCTCTTTCCACCGACTATACGCAGACACACAAGAGACTAGTGCCTAATGTGAATGCTGCACACGTGCTGAAAATCTGCTGGGCCACTCTCACAAGCACACAGTTTAAATACCAGGGCTAAATTCTCCATCTTTGCCTCCAAGTCAATAAGAAAACTCTTGCAACTCACAGCGACTTTATTTATTAATGTCTGCGAGACATTTAGTTGAAACGCACATCGCTGCCTACGTGATTTTTCTTTAGAAACTCAACATTAAACAAACACTTTGAAAATTTAGTGCAGGTCTAAAAATCTCCATTAATGTTGCACCAGATTCTCTCATTGCTTCATGGCTTTTAATCTAGCCATTCTGGATTTGTGGCATTGCAATTATAAAGAGAATGCAATTTTAGAAAATATGAAGAGACGTAATTTTAGAAAAATATGCTTACAGCTAATTCTTTCAGGTAATAAAACGGCTCAATGATTATTCCAAAAAGGTTCATGAATGGATTTTAATATCCAAACCTAAAATTATAAAGAAATGACAAAAGAAAAATTTCTAAACAATTTAGGATAACATAAGGAGATCTACAGGAAACTCAAAACTGTAAATATGACACAGAATAACTTATGACTGGTCGAGTCCAAAATATACCTTTATTTTAACCTGTACGAACCATACACCACAATTCTAATGTGTCCATTCTCCCATAGAATGTGGAAAGAATCCAAAGTTATTTCATATATAATCACCCTTGAAGCATTTTCAGGAGGTGGCAAGAAGAAATTGATTTTAAAATTGTTTTGAAATATAACCTGACAATGACAAAATAGCTTTGACTGCTTGTCACAACCAAATTATTTGCTGTTTTTCAGCACATGTAACAGAGACAAATCAGAATGTATTTCTGTTCTCCATGCAAAAAAAAAAAAAGTTATCAGAGTTCAACTTACTTCTAGAAAGAAGCATCAACAGTCAAAAAAAAAACATAGCAATTATAAAAAAGCAATGCTAAACACAACTACGCAGTATACAAACTCACGTCAACATGAAGCCAGAGGCCGTGCTTTTCACAGATATCGGCAATTTTATCCAGAGGATCAAATGCTCCCAGCACTGTTGTGCCTGCTGTAGCGCAGACAAGAAATGGTGCTGACCCCTGCAATAGGATTCAAAACAAAAAAGTGTCATTTGCACTGTTCATTTCCTCCAGTATATCTGCAGAGCTAAAGTATAAAAAGGTCTAGGAATATAGGACGAAGATGTGACAGTCTACATTTTAGTTTCCCAGCAGAAGGTAGTGCATTTAAAAGTGCTGTCTCTTTAATTAAAAAAGACAAAACAAAACAAAACCAACAACAAAAAAAAACCACCACCAAAAAAAACCCAAAGAGCATTTTCCATTTCCAGTTAACATCATCCCAGGGCAGACTTATCAGCTTCAGACTGTTTTGACAGATGCTAGTTTTGTCAAGATCAAAACATACCGAATATTTGACATGTCTCTTTATACACTGATTTTCATTTCTCAGTCTTCCACATTTTACTACCATATTTGCTGCCATTCTGCGGAATAAAATAAAGCTACTACCTCAGCCAGCAGGCCAGCCATGCAAGGAAAGGGCTCATCCCTTTAGGGGTTCCACCTGTGTCATCTCTACAGTGCCCCCATTCTCCGTCTGGTGAAGAGGAACCTTCTGCTAGGGAACACGATTTGCCTTCGGCACCACTGGCACATACTGTGACAGGGACAGCCATCGCTGTCTGACCCTCATCTACAGCAAAGCGCTGCTCTCTTGCTCCTACTCCTGCCTAGAAAACAGGCAAGATGGTCACAAGGCTGTAGATGGCCAGAAGAGAGACCACGGGAAATCTCAGACAGTTTTAAGGTTCGACAGGTGGGATAAGGAAAACTACTGTCAGGTTGCAGTCTCAGACAACCGTCCCAAGCCATCCATTTTGGTTTCAGTGGTTTATCGCTTTCCCATTCAACTAATACCAGGGGTGCAATTACAATAGCAGACGAGGCCACCCACCCTTGCAGATGTATGTGCCTGTGCCTGCTTAGGAGCAGAAAATGAAACAATGAAAAGAATCGGTAGAGTTGGAAACAACTTCATGAAATTGAGGGTACCAGCCCTCACGATGACTGTGAGGTCTCGTATGCTGGTAAACACACGCAGAAGGAACCCCTCTGAATATTTCAGCATCTGGCCTGCAGTGTGACAACACAGTTACTGAAGAGGGACTAAAGTTGTTATTAAATTGTATAATCTGGAATCCCTGGAGTTCACTTGCAGTGAATTAAATCTTGCAGATGACGTAAGTCTCTCTGCTGATGTAACTCAAGGTAGCTTCACTGAAATCAGACATCAGCTGAAAAATCAAACTCTACATATGAGTCTTTTATGTGTCTTCAATTCAGCTGAAATCTGATCTTTTAAAAAAAAAAGTTTCCTCTTTTAAACATCTGCTACAGAGACAGGCTTGATTCACATTTACACTCTGACAGTTTTATACTTCTTGAACAGCGTAGAGAATGGTTTATTTATTTGTATTTTAAATTTCTTTACAAATTCCTAAAGCAGCGAAAAGTATCCTTGAAATTAATTTAAATTAATCCCATACATTCACAAAGAATTACCAGCCTATAATTCACTTCTTGGTCATTCATTCCTAGTACAATCTACCACAAAAGGTAATCAAACTTATAAACCAGCCTGAAGCTCAAGTGCAAAACACTTGCAAGTGCAGCAAAGATGTACCTGCTGCACCTAGTTCCAGTTAGCGTTCTCACCACTTTTCTCCCACAGCTACATCAAAGTCAAGGGTCCCCCAGCAGCCAGAAGTTAACATGACTGAATATGGGGACAAGTCTGAGATCTCTATAAATTCCAAAGATTGTTACCATTACATTTTTCCCACAAAGAAGGAAATTAAATATAGTTAAATAAATAAAATAAATCTTCCTGACTAAATTCTCTAAAAAGAGGCCTAAGACTCTTGCTATTCATAGTCAGTGATCGTTTTGTGCTCCTATCACTACAAATACATCCTCTGTTGTCTAGAGTCATTAGAATATTTACTGTAATTCACTGAAGTGTCCTTCTGTAAAAGTTGTAAAGGAGCACTTTATCAAGGACAGACACACTTACTGAAGCTCTGATGAAATGAAAACCTTCCAATACACCTGTAACTTCCATTAATATGCAAGCGAAATAGTGTTCTCCTGTAAGCAGAGCATTTTAATATAGAACATTTGTTTTTAAATTGCAGAGCGCCATACTGAGGTTGACCTTTTATTTAAAATCATAAATGTCAGAGGATTTCTTTCAAATAACCATTACATTTATTATTACATCAACAAACAAGAATTCTGTTTTTGCAAGAGCAAAGAGCTCATTCTCCTGTCAGCTTGCTTCCTCTTGCCCCATTTAATTTCAGTCTGTTTCCCCCCCACAGCTTGCTCAAATGAGTAAAGTAACATTGTCTTCCACAGATAACGCAAAGTACAGAAAGAGGCAATCAAGAGAGTTTGCTAGGTCATTAGTGCCACCGTATATCAGTAGTTATTTTATCTAGCATGAAACTCACAGAAGAGATGGCTGTTTGGCAAAAGATGTATCTAAATCAGATCTTAGTGAAAGCTGTTGTGGCCATGCCAGTACACGACAGGACAGCACAGCCTCGGCATTTCTATCAGCCACAAAAGTAGGTTTCTCAAGGTCGGATTCCATGGTAGGCATTGTCCACACCACAGACGTTGCACTAGTTGCTTGGTATTCACAGATTGTGCACCGAGGACTGAGCTCTGAATCCTACTACTCTCATGCACAAACTGGAAGTGAAAAATAAGGTGAGCTAACCAAGCCAAAAGAAGATGCTCCGTGCCTTAGAATTCACATCCAGTCCTCCAAGCTCTTTAAAATGAATTATGTTGACTACAGTAAGTGCTGTCTTACAGACTGTGAGAATGTATGTTAATACACACACATCAGTACATTTCCAAATGCTGGCCTTTGACTTTCTACTTGGCAAAGTCCGTGCGGGAAAAGAGGCACAGGATGGCATCTCTGCACTCTTGCTACAATACTAGAAAGGACCAAATTTAGCATTTGCAGGTTGTATGATAGTTTTAGAAACTAAGCCACATGTTACAGTTCTTCTTACTCACTGCAGAAGATAGAGCAACAGCAGCTGCAATTAACTTAAAAACCTACAGTTTTCATTTACCATTTAAAGAAAAAAAATACTGCATCCACTTAAAAAAAAAAGGATCAAGGGCAAAAGAAATCCTAGAAGAAAGGTGCTAAGTACTTCAGAGCAGTGTTGTTCTCAGGACTTCCATTAGTAGTAAACAACCTGTGGAATTTTTCTCCCTCAGAAGGGTGCAGCACCTAGAAGTCTTGGCTTGTTACACAAGCTTGTGGCAAACAGATTGCACCTCTTAGAAAGACACTGGTACATGAACTGCCCTCTTGTTAAGATTTCACTCACTCTTAGTTCTCCTTCCTTTCACTCAGACACAAGCACACAGTCTGCATACACTCCTCCTCTCTCCTTCACGCTCTCTCTCCCCCTCTCACCTCTTTCCTGGCCCGTTGGACTTGTTTCTCCAGTTCCTCAGGTATCATCTTACCTCTAAGGGACACAGATTTAAAACTTTTTCAGTTACATTGAAATAGGTTGGTTACGTACAGCACTACTGCATTTCAAAAAGGCTCACAGACCACAGCCACGGCTTTTGCTTGCTTACCTTTCATCTGTTTTGATGAAGTAAACATTCTCTGTACCAATACCCAGGAAGGAGGCTGCCTTCTTCATGGAGTAATGACACTGTAAATGAAAGAGGCATGAAAAAAACCTGAGTACGCAATTAAAAATAAAGAAATAGATTCCTTAACATAGGGAACGGTGACACTGAAATTAATTTAATAGCAGCTAACAGTCATGACAACAGTATATCCTAACACAAAAAGCAAACTGACAAAAGCTTCGCAGCACCAAGACCATCTTGTATTTAACAATTAATGACACACACCGAAGACTGGGGAAAACAAGACAAAAAACGATGCACACCATGATTAAAATGTGGGCTGAAAAAATAAAAAGCTCTATTCCATATGATTTTTTTTAAAGCTGGTTCTGCACTAGAAGGAAAAATAGAAATTTTGAAGTGTCATCAGGGAAGAATTATCGTTTCAAAATGTTTTAATAGAACTGAGTCAAAAGTATTGATGAGTGTAAGAGTTAGGAAACGCACATGAAGAAAGGTCCAAAGGCTATTGAACTTAACAGCCTCGAGGCCACCTATAGGTCTGAAAGTCCAATGCACCGCTCCTTGGAAACTGGATCCTTAATTAGGATGTATCTTGTGATATATCTAAAGCCTCTACTACTTTATCCATGTGATTTTTCCATATGCTTTCTCTAAACACCAGCTGTTGTCCACTGCCAGAGACATGATACTATGTCAGACTGATCCTTGGCCTGATCCAGCAGCTCTGTTCATAGCTCATCAAGGAGCTCAAGTCCCAAGACTTACCAAAGCCTTTAGATGTGGTACAGATGGGACTTCCAAGGCCTTCAAAGCCCCATCTATGGAAAATGACCTGAAAATCTTGGTGTTCAGATACCAAGGTTGTTCACATGAAGGCGGCTCTTAGAAGCCATTACAAAAGTAAGCACACTTTGGACAGGACTCAACACAGCTTCAAAAGTTGATATGGATTTTGCAAAAGGTCCCAGTTTGGACCAGTCTGCATCTTCCAGAAAATGAAGCTGCTATTTCAGCAAAGAATTTTAGCTAGGTCTCATGACAGAGGTATCTTTGAATGATTACAGATACATGCAGCCTATTTCTCACTTTACACTGAATGAGGAGCATTAGTGTATGAAACCTCAGAAGTGACTGTAAAAGCAGAGGCCCCTTCACCTGCTCAAAGGATGTTAGAAATGGGTGTTTATTCAGCCAGAATGTGGTAAAATGGCTCTGCTGAGAAGGATACTCAAGCCTACAGTCCACTCTCTACTTCTTACAAGCTTTTTTCTGTTAAACAAACACTCAAGGTATATCTTACCATATTTCCAACATTCACCTCTACAAGGACCTGCTCTGCTGTGGCTACTGTCATTCCAGCATAAGAACATTTTGTCTTATTCCAGAATAAGAGTATGCTGATCTCGGCTTAATCCATCTTCAAGATTAGCCTGGGAATTCAAGATACAGTAACTTTCTTGATCTGAAGATATTTTTAGATGTCAAAACCACTCTGAATAACCTGCAGCATGCCAAATGCCTACCCACTTATAGCAATGGAATCAGTTTTGAGAGCATGCAGCATCTCACAGGACTACCACAGGTCTCAGAATCAAGATCATCCAAACCTTGGATTATCACGGCTCTTCTTAAAAAATAAAATTGGCTCTTTTTCACATTATTACTGAAGAGTTAAAATAACGCATATTCCAGCAACCGTGAAGATGTCTAGAATTGTTACTTTTCATACAGGAGGTGAAGCCAGGTGGTTAATTAATTCCATTTTCTTCCAGAGAGTTCACACAAATGCAGTTACTGCTGAACATAATTATGAAAAATGTACAACATTTTAATGTGTGGGTATGAATACATTAAGGGTATTAAAGCCTGTCATGCTTATTTTGATGAGATGGATCATCTCAAAGGGCTCTTTTTCTTTTTGACAAAAAGGTTTCCCCCACAATCACCCACTTTTTAAATAAAGGCATACAAAGACAGTACCTGATACTATCAGGCAGTTTTAAGAAACCTTAATGTTGTAACATGACACATCCACAAAGCCTTTAGGGCTCATTCATTTAGACTGTTACAAAAATAATAACATACATAGGTGGATAATTAGTCTTACATTACATCGAATTACATCAATAACGGTAATAATGATTGTACAGTGGCTGTGTGTTGTTCAGTAGAAGTTTGGAGATGTTTTCAGTTGATTAGTGAATCACTTAAAACACAAGTTGCCTCCATCACTGATTTCTATCCATTAGGTTCAACTGAAAGGTATGAATCACCAGGAATAATCAGATTGCTCCAAACTGACAAAGCAGTAGACCTGCAAATTCAGTATACTAGTAGACAGGCAATCACTAAAAAATGTATTTTATTATAAAAAATGTTATGGGAGTTTAGGAGAAAGATAAAAGAGGCTTGACCATCTGAGAGATTATACCAAAAAGCAGAGGGAAAGAGAAGAACAAAGGGAATATCAAAACAAAACAGGCTGCAAGATACATTATTTCTCCCTTCCACAAGTACTTCTGCACCTCTTGGAAAATTTTGTCAGGTATTCAGTAGGACAGAAAAGGGACAAGACTTATACTACTACATAGACTTGGAATATGCTTCCTTTGATGAAAAAAAAAAAAAAAGTAGTCTTCCAGTTATATTGATTGAAAACATACAATAATTTCTTTTTTTCCCCCGCCATTATCATTACTAGAAGCCATTATGCTAAATTAGACTGCATCATTTTAAGAAAAAATATACCAGAGAACATTTAGCAGCTTCACCGACAACAGTGTCAACTACTACACTTGTTCATAGTTCCCTTTCCAAAAAACGAGAAAGAAATAGCCAGATAAAAGCTATTATTTGTATCTAGATTATATACATAATTTTAAAGAATAATTTTAAATATTGTGAGTTCGGATTACTCTTGCCATGTTTTTTGCCGTTTTGTTTGGTTGGACACATTATTAAATCTGTAGTCATTTGTAGTAAGAAATTAATGCCTTTGAGCACAAGATCAAATTGGAACAGTGCATTTAGGATGCGTTGCTGTACTATTTTAACTATAGATAGACATAGTTTTCGTTTCCTAATAAAGTTTGCAAAGACGAGGTACTTTTCCCCTGTGCTCATTAAAGCAGAAGATAAATTTGTATTTTCTTGATTTTGAAAAGTTTCCTAGAAACATGATTGCATAAAGCAATTACATTATTATGAGATTGTTTTATTACTCATTTTTGTCTGTTGTAATTTCAACAGGGGACAACATGGTGAGTTAATGTTGTGTTCTCTCACTTTATTACTTTCATGATCAAGTTGCACTGGGGAGGAATTTAGTTTCATTGCATCTAAAAAACTGCTCATATCAGCATGCACATTTCAACTGCTTACACATTCTCCTCTACCCTCAGTTACCTCAAATTTAGCAGATTTCTACCTTTCAGATCAAGGCAATACATTCTTGGGTCAGAATAAAGTACAGATGGGACTCAAACAGCAAAAAATGATAAAAAGTTGGGCTGACATCTATAACTACAACTGCATTCAGCTCCTACAGAGCCACAAATCATGCCTCAAGAAAGTGAGATCTAACAATTTCTCTACTACTGCTGCTGTCTCAAGAGGAATCACTCTGTAATTGTCCAGCGAGAGAACTATATAGTAGGAGCACAAACAGTGTTCATTGTGTATCACCGTGATTTGAAGTGGCTAAGCATTTTACTTGCAGCAACAAGGAGCCTTTTTGTTCCTGAAGGCCAAACAGAGCACATGAGGACCTTGGGTGGGCCACGCATTAAACATACACCTTCATATTATCCAAGAACATACGAAAAATACATAGCCCCAGATCACAGAAAATTAAGTCACTGACAAGTCTGTGCATTCCCCTGCTCTACAGCAAGGCAACTCTTTCAGTCTGCCAAGTGCCAGGCTGAAACTTTGGGACTTGGCAACTCAAGGCAAATATGATTTCATCTGAACACAGTGTTGAAGCCAAGCCCTAAAATGACACAAGTGCCTTAAGCAGCTGCGTGTTTTGACTCCTTATCAATACTCTCAGTTCATTATAGCCTCATGGCTTATCCATGCCAACACTGTTTGCCCAATTCACAAAGATAAACACAGGATGTTAACGTCTCCAGCATCACTTTTTAAATCTTTTGCTTCTTCAGGTACCTCCTCAGTAAAAAAAAAAAAAAAAAAAAAAAAAAAAAAAAAAAAAAAAAAGCACAAAACATTAAATAAATAAAGGCTCAAAATAAAAACAAATAATAACAAATTAAGAGTGTATGATGCAAGCACTTACGTACTTATCTTCAGTGTGGGCCATTTATTAAATATATTCTCAATATGACATATCTGAACTAAATACAATTCTAAAAGGTAACGTAATTTGGAGTCAGTACAGGTGGATCTAAAATAAGGATATATGAATATGCACATCTTCTTGCTCATACCCACAAATAGACATCTTAGACAATAGCCACAATATCTAACCACTGAAAGTGGCAGGTCTGCAGCAAGTGATCATTCAGCACTAGCACTAAAGACCACATGGTTTTGTAAATCGAGCAAAGTATTGGAGATCAAGAGCTTTGCCTTACCAATGTTTTACCAATTTATTTTTCCTGTTCAGTTCTATGTTTTATGGCTTTGGTCTTTCTAGAGAAGCAAAGATATCAAAATAAATTACTCTGGGCATCAAATAAAAGTTATTTTGTTATGAAATTAAATGCTTGTTTATTTTAGAGTACGAGAGTATACATTTTAGTTAAATCTTGCAATGAAATAAAATGTTACTTCACGATAAAAATTCTATGTGCTTCTCTTCAAAAGCATTAATGGAACACGTTTCAACTTCATTTTTTCCTCCTTAGCTATTTTTAAGATGTAACATGATGGATTAAGTATGAGCTGGCATGTCATTTCATATACACACTTTTCAGAAAGAAAAAAACTAAATATATTTTGCCTGGGAAAAAAAATCCCTTTATTTAGGACATTTGGATTCAGTTCCAAAATATATGTGCTGTCTTGGACAACTTATGCAATGCCTTCATCCCTCGGGCCTCTTCAAAATAAGCCTCTCGTCTATTTACACTGCAAACTGTTTGGAGCATAAACTTAAGAGCTAAAATTATTCTAGTAAGTACATATTCCCTAGTACAATAAGGTTCTTACTTCCACTGGGGCCTTTATATAGTAGAGTCAGAATTAATAACAATTCTGTACTAATGAAATTATAAACTCTTAAAATTGGAGGAATAAGTGAGAGAAGAGCCTCAAAGAAATAGCTTCAGAATAAATGTATGAATATAACTCAATTTCCCACAGGCAGTTTGGTCAGATAATATTCAAAAACTTTGACATTAGCCACCTATTTTCAATTCTTTAAAGAAGAACTGGCTAAAGATCCAGCAGATTTTTCCAAAGTGCTTGACAGTGGTTTTGGTTCTGTACCACAGCCAGTACGTATTCAGATACAGGATGGAGTGGGATCTGCAGAGAGTTGTCTCACAGGTACAAATGCTCAGCTCCGTACAAATTAAACTTGCAGGAAAAAAAACTTTGACATCCAAAACCTATCTATGGTTCCTGCTAGACTTTATGCTGTGGGAAATCAAATGCTGCAGACCTCCACAACATCCCACATGCATTCTGCTTCAGGTTTGCCCCATGTACAACCTATTCTTATATCAGCAGTTTGTAAGAGCAGGAACATCTGTGTTTGTGTTCTGAAAGGAAGGAAGCTTCTGCAGGGAAATTTACCATCAGACTTCTCCAAATAGCTCCAAAATTTCACATCACGCACTGATGACAAATTTATCGCACCAGTGCCCCATCAGATATGCAAATGACAACAATGTTGCAACCATTGAAAAATAATAGTTCATTTTTAGAAATTCTGTAATGAAAACAAAAGCTTGTTTTGTTTTGTTTTTACCTCTTCCGAAGTGAACAGGACTAGTCTTGGCAAACCTGAAAGGCCTTTTTCCTTTATCTCAGGACAAAATTTGTATCTTGCTAAGTTCATAGCATACATATTAGAAACAGAGCCACCTGCAGAAAAAGGCATATAGATATTGTATTAGCCACAGTCCTAGCACCTGTCATGTGTCTGAGCGCTTGATCTATTAGGGAAAAAATAAACCATACGGTTAGCCTATAGATGCATCCATCATAGCTTATTTCCTCCCCAAAAGCCTACAGACATAAAATGAACTTTGGGCTCTGCAGCATGTATGGAAACAGCATGTCTGAATGCTCTTCGGGGAAGAAATTCTTTACTGCGAGGGTGGTGAGGCACTGGAACAGGTTGCCCACAGAAGTTGTGGAGGCCCCATCCCTGGAAGTGTTCAAGGCCAGGTTGGATGGGGCTTTGGGCAACCTGGTCTAATGGAGGATGTCCCTGCCCATGGCAGGGGGGTTGGAACTAGATGATCTTTAAGGTCCCTTCCAACCCAAACCATCCTATGATTCTGTATTTCCCGGAGAACTGTGCCCAGACAATCCTCCCCAAGAGAGGACACCCTCCAACAGCTCCTTCCCATTTACACGGAAGCAGTGCCAGCTCAGCTGCCCACACTGAGCTCAGCTATGGTTGGACTGTACTGAGCCTAGGAGATCTCTTGGGCAACCAGGCCTCAGAGAAAAAAAGCCATTAGGAAAAAAAAAAACAAAAAAACAACAGAGTGAGTGGGAACTGGAACATCTGCAAGGTAAGACCTGAATGGGTTTTACTCACTTAAAAGAACAAACGCAAAATAATAAAAAACCCCTTACATAAAACTAGGATGAAAAAGTACAATTCATTTATCTTTTGACAGTATCTCAGTAAGTTTTAGGGAAGCAATTCTGTCGTAAAAGCACAGATTCTACTGAAAATACACATCAAATCTGACATGAAAAAAAATCCAGACTATTAATATATTTTTTAAAAAAATCAGAGGATTTTATTTTATTTCTTTTTCTACTACTTACATGTAGAATTACTGACTTTGGTTTGGTTTTGGAGGTGGGATTTAAATGCATTTACTAATTTTATTTCTCTTCTCACCCCTAAATTAGATAGAGAAGTTTCATATCTAGCATAATAATTTGTTAGCCAAATAATCTGTGGAATAATATCACTATGCTTTATTATTTCAGTACAGTGGGCTAGAACGCTGCTTTACAGAACATTTGAAAACTGTGGCTTCTCAAGAAGCTTAAGAAGTATTTTTTTGGTTGGCCTTATCGTAACATTTACAAAAACTATCAAAACTGAAAGCCGTTAAGTTTATGATACTCCCATTAAGATAAACTCTGGCTCCCACAGCTCATAGGAGCATACACAGATCAGTGCTCTCAGGCACCACTGGTTGGTGTCTAGCACATAAATCAGGTCCCTGTCTGTCAACCAGTTTGACTCAGTCCTATGAGGCTGTTGGTATTGCTGTTAATAAGGTCAGGAAGGGCATCAGTTACAAACAATTAATTTCCACATGATTATATTTAATGTAGAACTGTTTTCATTCATTCACTGATTAGGTTCACAGAATTATTACTAGAAACACATAAGATAAGCCTGGATTAAATAGTTATGTGTTTGCATCACTGGATTTTTGCATGCATTTTCAAATATTCTACAAATATTCTACAAATATTGTCCTGGTTTCAGCTGAGAGTTAATGTTCTTCATAGAAGCTAGTATGGGGCTATGTTTTGGATTTGTGCTGGAAACAGAGTTGGTAATATTGTTAATATAGAGATGTTTCTGTAACACGGACCTGTGGTTGAGCAGTGCTTACACAGAGCCAAGGCCTCTTCTGCTTCTTGCACTGCCCTGCCAGCGGGATGGCACAAGAAGTTGGGAGGAGATACAGACAGGACAGGTGACCCCAACTGACCAAAGGGATATTCCATACCATATGATGTCATGCTCAGTTTATAAGGAGCTTGGGGGAAGAGGAAGGGGCGGGGGGCAGCAGCATTCAGAGTGATGGCGTTTGTCTTCCCAAGTAACCATTACATGTGACAGAGCCCTGATTTCCTGGGGACGGCTGAACACCCGCCTGCCCATGGGAAGTGGTGAATGAATTCTTTGCCTTGCTTGTGTGCGTGGCTTTTGCTTTACCTATTAAACTGTCTTTATCTTAACCCAGGAGTTTTCTCACTTTTCCAATTCTCTCCTCCATCCCAATGGGGGGGAGTGAGTGAGCGGCTGCATGGTGCTCAGCTGCCGGCTGGGGTAAAACCACGACACCAATGTTCATGGAATTACTGGTGTTAGTTGGTTGATGACGACTCAACTTGAAATCTGAACTGTTCTTACCTGGATTGAATATACCATCACCTTCTTCCCAGCCTATGAACTCAATCATTTTCTTGATGACTGCTTCTTCCACCAACAGAAACACAGGGGATACTTCATAGGTATATCTGAACAAAAATAAAAGCATTATGATTGGTATTAAGACTACAGAACTCATGCCACAGAATATTGCTAAAACTAGATAAAGGTTTCTTGCACCTTTCTCTAATCTATGAGAAGCTGACCACCACCAGCAGTAGAACTAAAACACTACAGATCTGACCCAATAGAGCAACTGCTTAGTTCCTAACATCATCACATTGACACTTCCAGTTTGCTTTTAATGGAGGTCACAGGATTAAATTTCAGCTATAATGATTTATTGCAAGCAAAAATTACTTTTTGTTTGGGCTTTACATTTGCAAGTAAACAGGTAACCATTTGCATTCAACTCTGTGCAGAATGCTTCAAAGGCAATGAACAACTGAGTAAATCTGATTAATTCATTTTTATGCACTCAGTAAGATAAAAGTCCAAGTTTAAAAGCATTGAAAAACAAAGTTCTCTCCTCTTAAGCTTCCCCTCACAAACTAGAAAAAAATGCCTCATCAGATTAGCCAACCTTCTGGTGAGCTATTCAGCCAATCCAGACTGTTTTCTCTCTCAAATTCCTGCACAATTCCTACCTCCTCTGTAACACTGAAAACAGAAATCAGAAGGGCAGAGGGAGCAAAAAACGCAGTTATGCCAAAAAGCATGCTAATTCATCAACAAGAGGACAAAGAACTACACTTACACACTTGGGTTCAGTGCTTCTGTAATGAAACGAGCCACTAACGAGTAATAATCTATTCCAGCATACAGCTGATTGAAAAATCTTGGATGACCTGAAAATACAGATGAAAAGCAAGCAGTGACAGGATATACATGAAAAGAGAACATATCACAGGCCCTCTCAGATGAACACTGATCACTGCAAACCACAATTGACTCCATCACACTCTCAGTATTTTCTGGACTTACTGTCCTTTTCTGAGGTTACACAATCCTTTGAAAGTAAATTTAATGAGCACTTTCAGGTCCCAAACAAGGTTTGAGTGATATAAGTAGTGCACAGAATGAATGGGGGTTGTTCACAAGTTTTACAAATAAAAAAAAAATTAAAGAAAAAAGGGACTGACAATTAAGTATACACAGTGGCTTTTAACAGTGGTCTTGAAAGGCCACGATGGGTACTCAGCCAAATTTTGCTAAGCAGTAGAATACAGGAACCTGCTGATCCTCGGCAGCTGTGCCTATGCTCCCACCAAAGTATTGATATTGAGAGAAAAAGGTGGTATAACAGCCCGGAAAAACCTGCTATAGAGTTAAAATGACAACTTAAAAGAATTTGTTTACCTGCCTTAAAACACTGAGATATAACTAATTATGAGAAAATTCTAATACTATTGCTGACTATAAAAACAAGTCAGTTCCACAGTGGGATCGCCACCTAAATTTTAATCCACAACATAATTCTTTCACATGCAAAACCAGGCAAACTGTATGGTTCCCTTTAATATTATATCTGGGGGGGCTTCTATATACACTATCCTTTCTAAGGGGACATAGCGTAACAAATGAAAATCTAAAGGCAATTTGCAAAAATAAGATAAACAGAACACCTTCCAGTAACTCAGTAATTATATCTGCATATTATTAGCACACTTCCCCTGTAGATCAGTATTGCTACTTTTCTATGTTTTTTGAAGGCATGTGTTCAGTCTCAAAATTATTTAACGGTTTTACTTCGTAGCAGTAGTGACTGTAGCAGGGAACGTCCCCTGGAAATGCATAACTAACTGTATCAAACGTCCTTCTCACTTTCCAAAACCCAGCCTAAGCTATGCCACATCTGAAATCCTGAGCTACTGATCCACAGCACTATTTCCTGAACAGATGTTACTCATCCCTTTGTTGCTAAGGTTGAATCGTACTACACATGCTGCAGAAAGGTTAGCTGTAGAGAGCTAATCCTGCAGAGATGTGGCGTACTGTCTCTGAAACACTGCAGGCTCTCTTCTCACAGTGTCTGGAACAGGAATTGCTGCCTATCAGCAAATTAACACCCTATAAGACTATTGCTCAAAAACAGCAATAGTAAATGTAGGGTAATCATCACTAAGAATATATGAGGGTAATGATGGTGACTCCACTCCTCATCACTCAGACAGCAGGAAATCACAAGCAGAGGTCTTTCTCCTGCCTGTTTTGCTAGACCATTATATTGTATTCATCTAGGTGACTCTCACAAGACTTCAAAATAACAAAACATACCACTAATGTCCATGGCATTACAGGAATTAGTTTTCTTTTAGTTTGCCATGATCATACATTTTAGTCAAATCTAGCATCCAGTCAAACAATCAAAACAGCCAAATGTTTGCATGCTTGTATAGGCAGGCAGAAAACATTCACACCCCTAGTTCCCTGAAAGGTGACAGAACTTTGTACACATTATCCCATCTTCCTAGGTTAGCATATAAAATAACTTCACTAGGAATCCCATTCCTACTGGTTTTGACGCTGTATTGTATAACATCCCGGCAGAGTTGCAAGAGTTTCTGATGAGATTCTCCGGTGTCCCTCATTTCCAGATCAAGAATCTGCTTCAGTGCTTCAGGGGCCCGCCATTCACAAACCTAACGATGGGGAGGAAGAAGACATCAGTAGTGAACAGGTTTGCCAAGAGGAAGAGGTTATAAAGGTACTAGGTAAGCACCACATTCAGCACTGGTTTCACAAAACTGCCCATTGCAGTGTAGCATGCCACTAGAAAATATTTCTGATAAACTGGTCTCATGGGATCTTGGGTTTATTGTGTCTCAGGTATTCCTTGACCATAAAAACTAGAGTGGGAAAAGCTAGAAGGAGGAATAGATTTAGAGGAGGATAAGGTGTGCCTGTTGGAATGCAGGGGTGTAAAAAGCTAGCCTCAAGTCTGAAAACCAAACTGCCTTGTTCATGGCTCATGTATCCTAGTCAGGAGCAAGAGGCCTGCAGGTAAAGTTCTGTCCTTCGCTAAGGATTTGCAATTACAGCATTTTCAGATGCTGTTCTGCCAATGGCTGGGAGCAATCAGTGCATGACCAAAGGCAAACACGCTGCTTTTTCAGCTCCTCTTCCCATACACTCTCTTAAGCAGGGGTTCTGTGAAACACAGAGCAGTATCATCACATTCCTCCTCCACAGGGGTAGCACATCCACTTCTCTGATAACCAGTGCCCCAGAGGAGCAAACAAATAAGTCCCCCACCCCAAACAGGAAAAACAGGGCATCCATCTGTCATCTCAAGGAAAGTGACCATTGTATTCTGAGATGAAAAAACTCATCATATTCTGGCAAATATGTATGCTAATTACATTATTGAAAGGTTTTATAATATGATCTCTCTTAATTTGGAAGGCTGTCTTTATTTCAGAGCCAGGCAAAGACTAGAAGCAATTCTGAGGCTACTTAAATTGCAATAAAATATAGCTTAGAAAAAAAAAAAAAGATTCACTGTTCATTATCTCTGTTACAAATTCTCAACAACACTCTATGGCTTTACCTTTTCTGTTACATCATCAGCTTTCTGGATGACTTCTTCCATTATAATCTTACAGGCCTCTTCCACAAACTTCTCTCCTGCTTTTGAGTCCATTATTGGACCATTTAGGATGACCCCATCCACCAAAACAGCATTTTTCTTCTTCTGGAGCATCTCCTGTTTGCATATGCCAACTGTAAGATAAATAACTCACCATTAGAGCAAGGCCTGGACAACTAAATCATTAACTAAACAAATATTCTTTCACAGCTGACGATTTAGTCAACTTAAGGAATTTAACTTCACAATGACTTTTCACATGTACAAAAAAACCTAGATTTTGGTGGAAGAATCTTTACAGACCAAAAAAACCCTCAATGTGTTACTTCAAAACTAGATTGCTATTATGTAAGTAATAATAGCCTACCGTATGGTATCTACTGCTTTCTGTAGCGTACAAAAGCATGCAAGGCACCTTCCAAACACACAGGAAAATACAGTTCTGGCCTAGAACATGATGCAGCTGGATAAACAGAAATAAAGTGCAAGATAACAGGCATTTTTCTTAGCTGAAAATGTTTCTCTCCACATCATCCCTCCTGCTCCCCTTTTTCATGAATTAATTTCCAGCTTTATTTCCCATATCTTTACGCTGATCCTTCCCACCAGCCAGTCCTCTTTCTCTGGGTCTTCTGCGTCCTTTGCAAAGTGTTTTACTGACCCACTCTCCATGAAGATAAAACCTTTTGAGACTACTGTCAATATCGCATCCCTGTACTTGTCTCCTTTCTGGCCTTACGCTATTAAGTGCCCTCAGTCACTAATTACAGTAATTTGCTGTGCAGATTATCCAGTTTATTCACTTCAGTGATGATGGTTCTTCTCCCTCACCTATCCACGAGACGTACTCTCCTGATGTGTTCCATAAACACATCGTTACTTCCTTCTTTACGTTACTTCTGAATGCGCATCCAAGATGCTTATAAGACACTGACCAACAGCAGCAACCACGGATCTAGTTCATGTTTTGATTTCATACGGCAAGATCAGGACTCCAGTTTTAATCAACGTGAGGACAAAGATGAAAGTGAGACATTTGGAGATATCAAGGGAACAGACGTTTGAAACAGTATAGCGCTGAAAGGAGAAGCGGTAACGACCGTATCCAAATTATCTGGGTTACAGACAGCGCTTGTCTGCTGATCTCACCCTAGAATAGCTAAGATCTATGAAGCCAGGCAGCATTGCCTTGGAGGGTCTTCTTCAGCCAGTGCTACAGTGAGGATGGTGTAAGGGTAAGATGTGTGAGGAGAAAGTTCTATGCCCAAACCAACTTTATCTTCTGCTTTACTTTTTGCTCCAGTTATAAAGTACAGAAGAAAGGTACCTTTTTCACAGGTCTAAACAAACAAGCGAATTTCCAGAAGCCTGCCAGACACTGCAGTCTGACACATTCATCATACTTATCATAATTACAGTTCTTCATACGCAGGAGAATATAAAAGAACAACAATGCTGCCTAGAAAGGTGACTTTGAGGTCCATTGATTGAACAAAACCCTGTCAATCTCATGAGCTTTTATTTACTGATGACTCAGAGAAGCTATTCAGTTTACTTTCACTTATCAGGAGAGATATGATAAACAAGATCAAATTCTAACATGAGGTGGAACCTCAGGCTTCCCATAGCGCTGATAGCAAAAATGAGACCCCTACCTTCTGCATTTCTGAAATTACTTCTATTTTTAATCCAAAGGGGTAATATACTGAAATTCACTGAAAAGAATAGCCTTCAGCACATTGTTACAGGAGAGGCATAAATGTTCTTGTGGGACAGATACAGAACTGGCAGGTAAACAGTACTCCATCTTCAACAGGTAAAGAGGGAAAAAAACAGACATCAGATATGTCAATTCTCATCATGCTTCCCAGCACACCACAGCAGGGGCAAAGTACGGAAACTGCAGCTTTGAAAAAGTCTTAGAGGTTCCTCTCTGAAAACACAAGCTAGCAGGTCAACTTTACAAGACTTAAAACAACAGGTATTAACGAGGAACTGGAAGGCACCAGGTCTTTGGGTAGACAGAACAGGGACTATTTTTGGATTAAGAGTGAGTTAGTTGGTGCATAAATAGCTGCCTTAAACAAACAAACAAACCTCAGCCTTGCCATCTCCTGGAGATGCTATCATCTCCACGTATGTCAAAGGTGGTTTGTTTCTATGGAAAAGAGGACAGGATCTGAAAAAACTTCATAGGAGATTAATATCTATCACAGAGCACAGATGTTGATACTTCCTTTCATTACAGGAAGAAGAGATAGCAGAGCAAGAGAACTCACTAACTCCTTTTTTTGCTCTGCTCTGCCCCTCGGGTCTCTGCTAGAACCAGAGCTGTGCAAAAGCCACCTGCTGGTAACTCCATCAGCCCTATTCCTGATACTTTCGCACAGATATTTGATAGTAGTACTTCCATGACTTTACAATGATCTCTTCCAGAGATTCTGTGAAAAGCAAAAGCAGAACTTCACATCGCTTTTTTTAACCGGGTCTTTAGGGGGCTGGGTGATGGGTGTAACAATTGATGCCTATTTGAAGCAGGTCTATTCTCCTCTACACATAGTTTTACAATCTCCACAGGACACTTTGTGAAGGCTGAGGAAGACGACATCCTCTGGAAAATGCGCAATAGCCTACCCCTAGTCCCAACACATCTGTGTTGGGCCTCAGACAGTGTCTCTGAAACAGAAAGGCAAAGCAGAGGAGTCAGAAGGAAGGGAGGGAAAAGAGCCTTCAGTACAACAGCAATTTACCTGTGTAAGGCTCCAGCAAAGAGTTCAGGACTTAGCCCACATTATATTTCATTAAATAATACACCTTGCAATTATTTACCATTTTCTCATTAATTTTTTTGTTATCACTTACCATTTCAATCTGAACTTACTGAGCTAAATTCTGCCCTAGAACATACCATGACTATTACTGGAAATTAATATGAACAACTATTTCATAATCAGCAGCTTAAATCTAGCCTCAAACATACACATTTTCTGAGGTAGATGTCTGCAGGTTTTGCAAGCCACTGTTGGATATATACACTAGTCCCATACCTCATGATTTTACTCCAAATCCTATGATACTTAAACTTCTCCTTATAACTGTCTGACTTAAGGAATTCTTATGAGAATCCCAAGCTCTTCTTTAATGAAAAATAAATTTGTGTCCTCTTGGTTGCAGCAAAAACCTTAAAGAGATAAACTAAGTAGATTATAAAAGTCTGAATTTCCCTAACATTGTTTTTCTTTTTACCACATTTTTAAAAAGATCCTATGACCAATTTATTATGTTTTAGATGGCTGAACCTCCAGAAAGATTCAAGTTTCACTTTTTTTGTCACACTACCCAATTTAAGTAGCATGCTTTTAAGCATCTTCTCAGAGCTCAGCATTCAAGCTAAGAAACACACACTGTCTTTATGAGCTGGTAATTCATGTTATCTCTTAAAAAAAAAAAAAACAACCAAACAAACAAAAAACCCCAACAAAAAACATACCTCAAATGGGCAAAACATTATTTTCCAGGAATTTGAGGCCTTTTATATATGTCTCAAACACGCCTGATTGCACTAAGGGAATGTGTTCCACGTGGAGCCCACTTTGTAGAAACAGCATCTTGTCACATACACCTTTTTTGTTTTCAAACACAATAGGCAAACAATCTAGAGATGTGGCTGCAATAATTATATTCTTTTCTATTTAAGAATATAGAAACAGACTCCTAAGCAGACTCAGAAAACAGACTTCCAGGAAGTATATCAAATGCAATTTCAG
Organism: Aramus guarauna; assembly: GCA_013400195.1. NCBI lineage: Eukaryota > Metazoa > Chordata > Aves > Gruiformes > Aramidae > Aramus > Aramus guarauna. The sequence goes on from VXBL01009853.1 coordinate 808,108, forward strand.
CCAAATGGCTCCAGGCTTGAAACAGTACTAAAATTTTACCAAATGGAAGTGCTTTAAATCAGAGATTAAGGATTATTGTTCAAGATATCCTTCTGCACAAGAGATGACTCGATCCTGCTCCAAATGAAGGTAACTGGGCATTTAGCCACTGGCTTCAGCAGCAGCAGACTCAAACCCATAATTCTCACATTTCATCCTGAATGAAATATTCTAGTACAGAAGCCTAAGGATTTCCAACTAGCATTTCATTTTTATGATCAATATTATTTTCCCAGCAGGAAATGTAAATTAATTGGAGTTGAAATAATGTACAGAAAAATAAACATTTTTCAGATGTTTCAATATCTTTATGTAAGCACTACCAAGTGTTTTAAAAGCTGCATCTGTGTTTCCATAAACATATAGAAACTTTCACTGCTAAATTCTTGCACTACAAAAAGAAACTGGAGCCCTGTACTTGGCATGTTCTGACAACATTTGGGACAGTAGAATAAATGCCCAGAAAGATTTTCTGCTCACAAGGAAAAGGCAGAAACAGAAGGGGGTGGTTGTGAAAGAGTAGCTTGTGCTTGAATGCCAGAGCCAAATACTGCGCAGCTTACACTGCACTAGTGCCGCTATTTCAGTGAATGCAAAAGACTGGCTTTGACCAAAGGCTGATATCTGCCTTGTAACAAATGCAGTAATAATTGCCAGCATTAATCAGAAACAAATTATAAATTTCTCATCCCGTATGATCTAGTCGTTGTTCTTATTTCAGATGACCTCAGTATTTTCTTTCAGTGTGTCCAGCAACAGAAAACAAGTGAACTTCAGCGTTGAGACTCCACACCACCATGTTTAATGGATTACTGTGGTGTCATATCATGTATCAAAGTATTAAAACACAAACCTGTGCCGTACTATGCAGCTATTTGAGTCCCTGTGGTGGGCTGACCTTGGCTGGATGCCAGGTGCCCACCAAGCTGCTCTATTGGAGGCAGGATAGGGAAGGGAGAAAAATAAGATGGAAAAAACCCTTTTGGGCCAAGATAAGGCAGTTTAATAAAGCAAAAACAAAAGGCCACGCATGGAAACAAAGGAAAAAACCCCAAAAGATTTATTCTCTACTTCCCATCAGCAGGCGATGTCCAGCCACTTCCATGTAAGCAGGGCTTCAGTACATACAGTGGTTGCTCCAGAAGACAAATGCCATAAGTAACAAATGCCCCCATTTCCTCCTCCTTTCTCTCAGCTTTTTATTGCTGAGCAGACATCGTATGGTATGGAATATCCCTTTGGCCAATTTGGGTCAGCTGTCCTCTCCCAAGCTCTTGCCCACCCCCAGCCTGCCGGTGAGGGGGGAATGTGGGCGAGAGATATCTTTGGTGCTGTGCCAGCGTTGCTCAGCAGTAACCAAAATCCTGGGGTGTTACCAACACCTTGCTGGCTACCGGTACGCAGCACAGCACTGTGGGGCTGCTATGGGGAAAATTAACTCCATCTCTGCCAAAAATAAGACAGTCCCATGGCATACATAATCTTTAAGGACACTTTTGTTTCTTTAATCATCGCTTCTTGTCAATGCCTGAAGGGAAGCCACTCCAGTTTTAAGGCAAAATGCATTGTTTCTTAGTAACCTGACTTCCCAGACCTGTTTCCAAGCAAAGGAGATGCAGGTTTCTTAGAATCCAGTATGCAAGTTGATTTGGTATCCTGGGAAAGCCATCCACATGAAAAAAAAATAGGCACGGGTATGGTAGGGCTCATTCCGGTGCCCCTGTACTACACGCCGCTGTTTTGCGGGTTTATGGACAAGGCCTGTGGATAGGGAAGAAGTTGGGTGCTTCCCTTCAGACGGTCTGTAACAGCCTCCCCGCACACAGGAACCCTCTGACTGTGAAAATGCAAAAGTGACCTTTATAGAGCAGGACCCGAGGAAAACAAAGTGCTTGTGTCTGGGCTCAGAGGCTCCTCAATGGACTCTTTGAGCACACTGCTAGCACTGAATGGCAACAGTACTACAAACGGGTCCTATTCTCCATCCCACACCTAAATTTCCCATTCTGAAAGGAAAGGTTGGGAGGAGAGAGAGAAACCTGGAGAGGAGCCCCAGCGAGGAATATCTGACAGGGAACGCAAGGTCCACGCTAGGAGAGAGGTTCTGCTTTCAGAGATGTTTCTAGAGTCCTGAGGTAGTTGAATGCTCATGACGTGCTGTGCCTACTCACTGCGTACCAAGCGCTTACTAAACACAACAGTTCTAGGCAGGATATGCTAAAAAAAAATAAAAAAAAAATAAGAAGCAGACAAAAGTTAAGAAACAAGAATCAGGGATTTTTATGCAGCCAAATCTCAGGAATTTATGTTAATATTTAATAATGACTTCTCAGTGCCCTAACCAAGTAACTGCAGGAATGATTCGTGCTGTAACATTTCCAATTAGGAAGAAAGGCTGTGGAGAATTGGAATTCACCTTGACGAGAAACTGAGAAAGGGTAGATGCCAACTATAAAATGGAAATTCCAACTCCCTGACCCCTATGAGATTCTCTCAGCTCACATGCTCTAATTTTTAACATCTGCCAAGAGTGTACAGAGCATCTGAGAAACAAAATGGATTTTATTTTAATCGGAAGTTGCACATTGATAACGAACATTTAATGAACATTCCTTTTTCTGGGGGAAAGTGAATATATGTACAACATCGAAGGCAATCACAGGCACTGGGCACGGGATAGCAAAGTTAACAGCTCCTGGTGGCTGAATTCAGACAGAAGTGACAAATATATGTGTGACCCACATAGAAAATAAAGAATCCCTTTAGATTTCACTGCTTCCCACTGGAAAAAAAACAAAGTGAAAATACAATTGGGTTTTTTTTCCAAATGGAAGTCCTGCAACTTGATTTAAGAGAGTCTGCGACAGGCTGTAATTTCATGCAAGAACTGTATTTTTAGTCATAACATAAAAACAATTTTTAACTCCAGTCTTTCAAAAATCAACTAAGAAAGCAGTAATTTACTAAAACTGAATTTTCTGAGATTCAGTGCAAGTTAAAATGTAAAAATAGATGAAAAGTCCAAATTTCATTTTAGGAAGTTTTACCTCTACATTCACATCACAGTCAAATCAACTTTTTTCCTTTCACTTTTTCTTAGCATCATAAACACTTCCATATTTTCTGTTTCCTACAAAGGACTTCCAATTACTGCTCACTAATTCACATCTACAACATTGCTCTGAGATATGCCCTTGGTTACTAACACAGGGAAGCTAGTGCGTAGTAAATTGGGATGCAACTTCGCAGCCCACTCTGAACTAGTTCCTACGTAGACGTTCATTAATTCATTAGTATATTATGTATCACAAAGTAGTTAATCCCCTTTCAAAATGGAGCAAGCTGCTTTGCGCAGACCATTATATTGTTGCTGGCCAGATCAGCAGAGAGGAGTCATACAGCTGAGGGACCCAGCAGAGCTGGATATATCACTTTAGATCATGCCTGCCTTGCTTTTCCTATGTGGTTTTGGGAAACTACCCCTGAGCCGCAAGAGACCAAGCTGCACTGGCAGTCTTCTCGAGGGCAGCAGCCTGGGCGATGCCTGGCAGAAGCACAGATCTGACCACGCTACGTGTGCGAGGGCTCACCAGGGAAACCGTGTGATCCCTGCCCCAGCTGAAAGAGGCCCAGAGTCCCCACACCACCTGCAGTCTGACTGCACCTGTGATCCTAGTCTTCCATTTTTCCTCTAAGGCAGGCAGGAGATGGATAACTTACTTTGGTTGGGGTTTTTCTGACCACGTCAAAACTTTAATCAGTCATTCAAGATCAGCCTCAGCACTGCAACCAAATACCAGGTACATACAACACTTGTTGTTTGCTCTTTCCCCTTCAGGCAGGTGTAACAGCTTTTGAACATGATATATTGGCCCCAAGGGGGGCTCAATAATCCCTAACAATGGAGTAGGTCTGCTTGAGAAAAAGGAGTTTAAGAAACTCAATGAGATAGAAGCTGTCTTCCAGTGTAACTAGCAGAGGGTTGCCAAGCCGCTTAACAAGACAACCTTTCTTGTTGAAACCCTGACATTTGCCAATGGATAAGATCATGTTTATGAGGCTTTTCAGCTTAGAGAAGGTGAGAAGTGACAGAGGGCTGGGACTTCCAAGCTTTGGAGTCAAAAGCTCTTCCAAATTATTTAGATTTAACCAGCTACTTTGTAGAGTTATTGCTACTTCGCTGACAAAAGACCTTGGTCACTAAGAACCACTTTCCTCATCATATTTATGGCACTGAAAAACCTCTGGTCCAGTGACTTTTTCTTTAAAGGCACTTCTATTTGCTGACACTTGACAAGTTTTTCATTAAAAAAACAAAACAAAACAGGATCACAGATACTCAAGAAACAGTAACAGAGATGGACATACATATATTTGAACCAGGTCAAAGTCACCTTTTATTACCCTTAGACTAGTCCTGATAATTATCAACAGAAACAGCCTCCACTGACATGTCACAAAGCAACAGCCATTTGCCTTTTAAATTTATTACTCCGTCATTGTACATGTATAAACCCAATTAATGTTGAAATAAGATAACTTGTGTTATCTTATTGGCCTCAACCTAACCACATCCTGCTGAGTATCCTTGAGGTATCAATGCTTTACAAACAACTACCTCCAACAACCTCCACAGTTTGTGACACAAGACAAAGCAAAAAAAAACATAAGAAATTTAACTTTTGATTTTTACAAAGCCTGAAGAGATAGTCAATGTTTGGGATGAGCATTAGGATTGACTATCCCAAATCAGACTGCGGTGGAGGGGAAAAGTCAGAGAAATACAAAGACATGTATTTCAATGTGTCCGTTTCTTGTGTCTTGAACATGTAATAAAGGCTTATGGAAATGCAAACGGTCTTTATAGAAGCAGGCTACTTAAAATAATCAAGGGCAGGGAAAATTAAGGCACGTGAAATCTAAACTGTTTAATAGGCAATAATAGCTGAATCAGTATGCAACAAGATCTCCCAGTGCATTGAAAAGTGACAATTCTTGGTTGCATAAGTGACAGCTGAAAAGATGCCTTAATCAAGAAAGAAAAATTATTTATTGAACTTCTCAAATGTCAAATTAAGCTTCTTCACTAAATGTTCAGTAACTGCCAAGAAAACTCTTATTAATTTGAAAGCACAATGAATGCATGCACGCAGAATGGCTTTATTTGATGCAAACTTCATTTCTTGCAAACCTATGTTTTCCTACCTCTGATGAAGTGATATTAGCAAAGATCCTAGTATCTTTTTTATCGGATCAGATTTTAAGACACAAGATAGATCCTATCCCTTTGCTCTGACCAAAATACTAACCCAAGTGTCACCTTACCAGAGCCTTAAAGTCACCTTAACTTCCAGTACGTTTTACCACGTTTCACATTACACCTGTTTGAGATGGCAACGCAGCAACCTCTTACATGCAATAAATGTTTGACTGACCCATCTCCCCAGTCTGCTGGCAGATGCAAACCATATAACACCCCAAATTTAACATATACACACTGAGCAGCCAGCAACTCAGAAATTAAAAAGCAGCATATTGCATAAATGCTGGCTGCTCCCTTCTTCTTGTGGTTTCCAGCTCTGACTCTGTTGTACTTGATGAGCTAGCAACAACTTGCTAGAGACTCTGCTTAATAGACTCAGCATTTATACCCCACAAGGGAACATCTCACCTATTTTTTTTCTCCAAATACAGAACTCATCAGGCTTTCTCCCTGCCAAAAGAACACTGGAAAGCTATGCTGATGCCAAATGACTGGAGGATATACGCAGTCAAGACCCGTTTCTGCAACTAGGAGTAGGAATCTACAAATTGGTCCCCACTCACACACAGGATTTTGCTACCTTTTGTATTAGTGGAGGCATAGCCTAAAGAATCCTCTTACCCATCCCTGCACAGTCAGTAAGGCTGCCCTTGCGGATAGTGGTGATAATGTCTGAGAGAAACTAGGCTCAGTTAGCAAAAGCAAGATGAACCTCACTTTCAGATACGTTAAGGGTGTTAAAAACCAATGTAACTACCCAAGACCGCTCCCCCCTGCCTTCACAGCCACAGCAGCCACTGCAAGGATAACTGTGCACTGGGAACCACATCCAAGTCTTCACTGCAACTGCGTCCACTTTACCAGCTGCTCCAGTTGTGCAAAGCCAACACCATGCTACTGCTGCAACAGGCAAGTACCCTTCAGTCTTTGTCTCCCAGACGTTTTCCCATACAGCCTTAACACGAGGCAGCTAAAAGCACGTAAGTACCGAAAGGAGAAAGACTGCACATACCAGCCCAGAACGATCTGGGTTTGTGTGTGGATCTACACTTGCTAGAAAAAAAAGCTTTCAGGAGGCAGCAAAGACCTTACCACCTCAAGAACCTGAGGTTCTGCATAATGAGCAAAACCTTTCCCCAGACCTCAAATCATCTAAATCCACAAATAATCAAGCTACAATCAACATCCCCAGCAAAGGCTACAGTGCAGCCCAACTTCCTTCACCACCACAGTGATGTGAAGTTCATTCACCAGACAGAAAACACAGCAAATCACCAAAGGTAAAGGGAAGAAGAAGGCACAGGGAGACTGAAGAATTTCTGACGAGAGGAAAGCAGCCAGAAGTTATAGATGCTACTCATGAGGAAAGTGAAAAACCTGCAGCACCAGGGTGGGGATCGTCTTACCGGTAGACTCATTCTGTCTTAACCGGCACAAGCCAATGGATTTGGAAGGAAATTAGACTTTTGGTAGCATACTTTGGGCAATATTTCAACAAGAAAACCATTACTCAGCTGAAGGGAACACCAGGATCTTGGTCTTAGTGACCACTAGAAGCTTATCTTTGGTGTTGTCTTGGCAGAGGGTATTAAGATAAGCTACATGTGAAGGGAATCACTTTCGGAGCTGCTGCCATTCATACAGTAGTGCTGCTGCTACTTGTACAGTACAGCCTTAAGCTACCGTGCAGTCTAGAACATATCTACTGCATACTAGAGTTCTCATGTAACTTTACAAAGCTCATTCAATTTACAGCAAATTAAGAAAAAGGGAATCACTGTCCTTAAATATTAAGTTTAAGGAGTTCTTATATTCTCTCAATTTCAAATACATTATTGTTGCGTGGAGATTTTCCACCAGTAGAGTGCTAATAACTTTGGTCACTCGTGAATGAAAGAGACTGCACTTTTGGACAAAAGCTAGGAGACTGCCAGTAAAAACTTTTTTAAAACTGTCTCATCCACGCTAACGGTAAAATCTACTAGATCCCAAGCTTTTCTGACTGTTTTTGTAAGAGATTCCCAATTTGGGATAAGTGGAGAAACTCTTATCAAGACTATTGATCTTGTGGGAAGGAAGACTGCCATCTGCAAACACTTTTACTATTTTCTGACTTAGCAACCAGTTTCGACCCACAAGATCAAGGAATTCCTTATTTTTGAACCTTGCAAATAATGGCATACCTAAAGCCTAAGCACACCACAGTTTAGTCTCCTCTCATTTTCCAAGCTTCATTATTCTATTATCCATGTCATCCCTGTTCACAACTTCATAAACATATGGTCAACTTTTATTTTTCACTACATAACGATGCAAGGCGTTCCTATTAATGTAGGTAGACAAGTTAACTTTACAATACATTTATAAAAGAGGATTAACTTCTCCTTTCCTGAGACCTTTTGCTCAAAAGCAAATCAACACATTGCCATACCTGTTTTATCCTGGTGCCTGAAAGAAAATTAAAATAAATAAAAGGCACCACTCTTTAAAGATCATTTATTTCAACAAAAATACTGCGCTGCAATACTTTTATAATAATTGTTGCAAACTCTATGCCTTATTAAACCATTCTGGCTACATTACTGCTGCACTTTAACGAAAGGAGGTTATAGATAGGTACTCAACACGCAGCCTTTCTGCTCATCTCCACACGTTCGTTACCGGGGAAGTTTCCGAACCGGTGGGAGCCCTACCCCCTTCCCACCTCGGCTGCGAACAGACCCTGCCCTCCCTCTTCAGCCCCCGGGTCCCTCTCTTCCCCGGGCCCGGTGGCAGCCACAGCGGGGAGGCTCCGGGAGCCCCCGCAAGCCCGGCGGCCGGCAGGGAGAGGGGTGAAAAGCCCCGAGGGGGGCAGAGAGCGAGGCGCTCCCCTCCTCATGCCTCCCCCGAGCCCATCCGCCCGGCCGAGAGGGCGCCGCCCCGGCGGCCGCAGCCTGAGGAGTGGCGGGCGGGGGCGGCAGCCCGGCTGAAGCGGGGGGGAGGGGGAGAGAGGAGGGAAAAGGCGGCTCTAGCCGCGGCAGCATTTACCCTCCATCTCGCCTTCGCGGTGGGAGCCGGGTGCGGACCGGAGGGGAGGGGAGGCACCTCCCCGGCGTGGCCCTGGCCGCTCCCGCGCCGAGCCGTCCTGTGCCGCGCCGGGGCCGAGGCTTCGCCCCGCAGCCTTCGCCCCGCACACCCGCAGCCGCCCGGCTGCTGCCTCCGGGCCGCCTATTAATACCCTCGGCACCGCTGGCCCGCCGCCAGCCACCTCCTCCGGCGACAGGGGGGCGGGTGACGGGGCACGGCCTGGCGCACCGAAGGGGTTTGCAAACAAGCGCGTTTTCCTACCCGTGTGAGGGAACCGCCGGCGGGGAGGCCGCAAGAAATACGGAGGGAATTTTTAACAGCGGCGGGCTGCCTTTATTCCCGACGTCGGGGTTTCGTTGCTGTCGCTGCCTGTGACAGGGTGTGTTTCGGTGCCTCGGAACCCTTCCCGCGGCAGCTGCCAGCCCCGCGCAACCCTGCCTGCGCCCTGCTGCCCATCTGGGCCCGGCCTGACACCGCCGGCCGCCAAGGGCTATTTTAAGGCCTCCGAGTTGTGACTGACCTCATTATCCCAGTTTATTCCAGGACACCAGCCCCATTCAAGGCGACACAGGCCTTCTTAATTCTCATCCCTTTATTTCCTCGCAATTGCTACCTTTAAAAAAAAAAAAAAATTTGCAAACAAGCTTTCTTTTTGACAAAAGAGATTAGTGGTATTGTCACAGGAAGGTCTGAAAGCATTCAAAAATTCCCTACCAAAGTCCCCCAAAGCTCATGTCCTCCGTTAAAATTCAGGCCTGATTAAAGTTTGGCAAAGAGTTTTGGAAGCCAGTGAAATATTCAGGCATGAATTAAACGCTTATTCACATGTTCTATGCCCATTTTCCTTGTTTGTGAGGAAACAAAAAAGGAAGCCCTTTTCTAGCTTCAACTGCAGCCTCTATTAAGTCATTAATAACTTCCACAACTTGCGGAAGGTAATTTTGTAGTCCAATAGATATCCTACACTGCAAAGGATAAGTATTTGAACCTCATTGTGATAGATAAAATGGTAGATATCACTAAATTAAAGGTTCGTAGTTGCCTGGGAACAAGCAATCGTGGCCTGATTGCATTCATCATGGGTAAATGAAGGACAGCTCCAATAAAAGCAACATATTTCTGCTGCTTCAAAAGAGCTGGTTTCCACAAACTGAGAAAAACAGTAAGGGGAACTCACGAGGCAAGAAACATTTAGTGAGAACGCTGAAAGAGGAGCTCTCTTAAAGACTCCATTAAATGGGCAAAATACTATGATTTGGCAGTCACAGAAGGCAGTAACTTTCCCTTAAAAGCTCAAAGGTGGCAGTTAGAAATAAAATTGGAAACAAAGAGAAATTATATAAATTACAGTTGCTATAAATTACAAGTTACAATATCAAAAATTGATAAGGGAAGTTAATAGGCAGGAAAAAATCTGTAGTTGTAAGATTTCCAGGAGACTATGAAACACTGCTCCAGCCTGCTAGTAATTAAGAAAGACAGGAATCATGACCATTCTCCTATAAGCAAACTTGAGATAACTTTTACTCCCAGTTCCAGAGTAGATATTTGGTCTTTTTCACCTGTTTTAGTAAACTTTACCTGTAAAATTCCAAAGAGGTGCTATACTAGTAGTCATGGTGTTATACCAGTAGTCAAAAAAGGGCAAATGCAATGGCAGAAAAATACGGGCCAACATCAGAACCCCAAATAATAATGGGAATAACAGATTCAATTTTAAAAGATTTCAAAGCACAGAAATAATTCCAGTCTTTTTTTATGAAGACCAGGTCTAATTCATTCTTTGATGATATTGCTCCTTTGGTTAAGTGCATATTGATGATTTAGACCTTTAAGACAGTCTGAAAGAAAATTTAGTACCCTGTGATATCATTAAAGCACATACTAAATTGACAGACTTGCCTAAATGACTGATGACAAAAAGTAGCTGACAGTAAGGAACCTTCATCAAAAGAGGGTCACATCTGAAAATGACACAAAGAGGAGACAAATGGTAGAAATAGTAAGGACCAAGCAACCACGTGAAGTACTCTGAACTGAGTGGCAAACTGGGCCTTGTCAAACAAAATGCATTTACTATAACTAAATCCCTGTTACAAGGTGCTGTGTACTGAGAGGGAGTTGGCACTTGCTGAAAAAGATTTAGGGGTTGTAGTCACCAACTCATCATAAACACTTGCTCTGACACTGGTAACAGGAAGGTTAATCTGCATCAGGGGAGTAGGAAGCAGGGGACATAGTATACAAGATTGGTCTCATCAGTGATATATCCAGAGATAAAACTGTGTTCCTGCCCATGTATTGAGGGGAAAAAAACCAAACCAACTAACAAGCAAACAGAAAAAACAAAAACACCATTGAAAAATTGGAGAGGGGGCAGATTAAGAGCTGAAAATGTGATTTGAGAATTGAAGAAAAATGCTGCTAAGTGAGACTTAAAGAGCTCGATCTGTTTGTCATATCAAAAAGATTGACTTGATTACAGCATATAAGTACCTCTATGGAGAAAAAAATACTGAATTCTGAAGGGCTCTTTAACCTAGCGGAGAATGGCATAACAAGAAGCTGTGGTGGAAACTGATGTCAGACGAATTCAAATGAAACACAAAATTTTTCATCTTAAGGTGACAATACGTCAGTGGAACAAGCTAACAAGGGCACCAAGAAATGCTTAATGGTTTTATGTCCCCCAACCAGGACAAGACGTCATTCTGGAAGACAGGTTTTAGCCAAATGCAGGTTACTGCCCTTAGTGCTTGTACATCCTTGAAATCTAATGACATAGGATACAGAGGAGATCAGACCATATGACATATTTGTGGTCTTACTTCATTATTTCTTGTAATATTCAGTAAATATAAGAAAGGGTGGCTACCGGTGAGCATCTGCTCAAGATAATATTCTTTGTCAACTGACTGCAATCAGCCTCTATGAAAAACATGACTACCCTGAATGTGTAGGATTTTAAATGTTCACAGTACATGAGACATTCTTGGCAAGCAGAGTATGAAATATCAAAAGACAATCAACATTAGTCATCTATTTTCATTTGTCAGTGCACTACGCAGACAAGATTTCAATTCATCTGGGTCGCAGAGGAGCTCAGAAGAGCTTAAGGAGATGCTGAAGGAAAGGGCAGAAGCATGAATCCATTATAGAACACTGGCCATCAGACTTAGGTAACATGATAATTAAACTGCAAGCTTTGAAATGCTGGCAGACAAACCAGACAACTAATTCTATATGCAATATTACACTAGTAAATATACATCAGTTTTAAATATTTATGGGTTTCTTGCCCAGCTTGTGCATAAATGAATCAAGTTACCTCACCTGAAGCTATGATCCCCCATAATGAGCAGTGGTATGCAATGAAGACTAAAAGGTTTGACACTGACAAGTAATACCTACCTCTCTGAATGCAGCCAGGATGACACAACTGAATTGTGTTGCACATAAACTATTGAGAACTCCATTTAAACATTAATGAACTACCATTCTTCTTAAATTGTTGTATTTGCTAGGATGTGAACCTGCATTTCTCTCTTCTGCTCACAAAGGGGATATGGCAATGTTCATCTCTGTGCCCTTTCTGTTCTCATCACCTGTTCCTCTCCCTGAAGTTTGTTGTATGAAGACACAACCTTTTCATCAAATGAGGAACCTCCTCTAAACTATGCAGAAAAGCAACGGCCATAAATAGTTAGAACAGTAGAATAATAATACATTCCTTAACTGAAGGGTGAAAGAATGGAGAGGGAGAGTTTATTTTGGAGTCAGCATGTAAACCTTTTTTCAGTTCCACTACCCCAAAATGCAAAACAAGGATGCTTTCCAAACAAGAAAACAATTTTATCCAAAAAAGACTCAAAGATTCTGAACTGCCTAATTCTGGTATGCAAACCTTAACACCCTGTGAATGGTTCTAATTTTTAGAAATTATTTAGAAAAATGCCAGGCCCCTTAGATGGTCTTAAAGATGGAAGCTTTCAAAATTACCAGATACTTTTGCAAATCTTACCTGGAAGGTGCATGAAATAGGGTCTTGGCTCTTTCTCTGTCTTTTCCCCAGGAGAAGCTGTGGGCTCCATTTTTAGAATTACAAAGAATTCTCAATTCTAAATGGAGTAAACAAAAGCTGCAAGATCCCTCTGCTTGTGAAAATCAGATCCTGGGGCATTAATAATTGAAGTGTCATGGTTACCTCTGTTGGTATCAACATCACCTATGGAACTCAGACATTAGTAGTCTGGTGCAGGTAACTGAGACAGGGAAGAAAAAGCATTAAGAGGTTGAAGGGCATTAATTACCTTTTTGATGCCTAGAGGAATAACGTTGCTGTGCTACTGGAGGCCAACCAAAGGTGAAGACTGATCATTCTATACAGTAAAGTGAAGAAGTAGTTAGGCTCTCAAGTTGCAGCATCTGATGCCTTCAAAGGAACGGTATTGCCTTAGCTGGCTGGCAAAACACGTCGTTCAGAGCATCAAGGCTCAAAACAACAAAACATCAGTAGGTGAGGCTCAGACCCTAAAGGCATCAGCAAAGACAACAAAGCTGGCAGAAGGAATATTGTATTTAAGCAGCAAAATATGGCTACAGGACACCTTCTGGAGATTATATTCTGCATATCAGAGGTGATCAAATGTCATTCCCTTGAGACACACATAAACCATATCTTCTTTTGGTCATCGCATATTCTATGAAGAGTCTAGGTGGAGGAAAGCACAGAGAGCACAGTTCACAAGCAGCAAAAGCCTCTGCATCCTTAGGAAGCAGGGCAAGGAGCTGTCAAATACCAGAACCCACTGCTGTCCCAGCTGTGGGAAGAACCTTGCCAGGGGCAGGATGAGCAGGAGATAACAGCAGCCTAAAAGAGGCAGACGCACTGAAAAGATGTCCCACCACTCCACCACAGGCCTGGGCTGGACATCTGGCTCAGGCCTGTGGCAACCTCATGTTACTAGCTTTATGCCCACTTGCTGCTCAAACAGAAGCTCATTCAAATTGCTGGCAAGTCTTTCATGGTTTCATTGACCCAGTTTAGATACCCATGTTGCATATTTAAATCTATTAAATCACATTTGTATATTCTTGGGAAAAAAAAACAACCCACACCAAAACCAAAAAACCCCCCACAAAAAAAACATAGGGGAATCCAAATAGAGCTATTTATAACCCTTGAACATGCAACCTTTCAAGAGTGACTTTTGTTGATTGTCACAGAACCGCACAAACTAGGCCAGTCCAGTTAACAAACAATCAAACAAAAATATTTATTTTACAAAATGGAAGGGGAGAAACTAAATTTTGTTTTAACTGAAACCACTCTGGCTCCAACAGACCTTAACAATTCACAGGTTCAGGACGTCAGTCGGGAAATTAGTACTACACCGCTGACTTAAGAGCTCCTAAGGTTTATGGTTGATGATGCAAAATGCGCAAAATCACTCACCCATGTAAGATGAGGTCTCTCAATCTGTACAGAAGATGAACCATGGGTGGCGTCCCAGCCTATGGGGAGAGCCTCCGACCGCAGACCCACTGCCCTGAGGGAGACCGATTCAAGATGGCCCCCTCACGGGACTCCATTTATACCCAATTCGAATCTGACCTGTGGTCATATATGGTCACATAGGTCCATATTGGCCAAAGACCTCAGCTTTGTCTCCCGTCAACTGAAACTGGTTTTCCTGCGGGCTTTGTCAGGGCAGGTGCATCTGCCACATTGATTCAAGTAAATAAAGATAATTACAGATCTGACTGTTATTGTTCCCATGTTTAATAAAAGAAGCCTTGCAATGTACTTTATTAAAGGATAGACTACCTGAGGTGCCTGATCTCAAAATTGTAATACTGTTCTGGAATAACTGATACATTTTCTATATTCTCCTTCAATCAATGCTGGCAAATGAGGTCATGTCATATCCCTCCTCTAATGCTGATTTTGGTGGGAGGTGAAAGAATTTAAAACCTCATAGGAGGAAGAACCTTGCAGGATTTGGGAACTGGCATACCGTTTCACCCGGTATGTTTTAACCAAATGTCTTCCTGGGGTAGATATGTGCTCTAGGAAAGATCCTCATGATAAAATAATGCTTAACAAATCTCATTACTCAGGTTTATGAAGTCACTTGTCCCTTCTGTAATTCTGAGGGATTAAATCACTCCTGCAAATTAAAAATAGGACGATCAACTGATTAGAGCAGGGCTTCTGTTTCCTATTTGAATCAGGCAGACAAAAGAGGGAGCAGAAGCAATACAGAAATCGTGTTGAAGAATTGTAACAAATGAGGCTATTTCAAATCTCAAATTCTAATTTTATCTCAAGATCTCATTGATTACAAAGACGACAATTATACAAGCTTCATTCTTATGTTTTATAACATTACCAAAATCTTTTGATAGCCATATAATTCACATTTGCCTGTTTCATTGTGTTCTAGACAGAGAAGCCTAGGGAAAAAAGGCTAATAAAAGCAAGGTGTTTTCATCCTTATTATGTGTTTGTACTTGATGTTTTTTAATAAACAAAAAGATACTAAAGGTGCACATAGCTTTTTTCTTTTCCTTTTTTTTTTTTTTTTTAAAGGCAAAAATCTTAACATACTATTATAAGCATAGAAAGACAAAGGGGATCACAGAGGAGGGATAGAGAAAAATTAAAGAAGCACCAGATACTGCTCTACTGCGGTCACTGCAGCTAGTGTGGGCATGTATGAGCTATCTTTAAACTAGCAAGCTTGGATATTGCTGAAGAAGTAGCAAAAGTAACACAATGCTCAAGGCAAGCTGCAGACTCTTCCTCAAGGCTGGGTATTTGGCACGTGGCCCGCAAGGAGCTACACACTGCCGCAGCCAGCGTGCTGGTGTGCACGGGGCTGTAACAGGTGATCATACGTGCCAGCAGAACAGAGGAAAGATCAGTCCTTAGTTTATCTTGGAAGTTAGGAGATAAAAAGCCACGTATGAAGATTACAAAAATTGAAGATGCAATCAGTAAAAAGACAGGGTTTCACTCATCAGTCAGCTGCATCAATTAGACTCTCCCACAATGGCTCTTTTCCAAATTCTTTTATAGATACTTTTGAATCAGGCTTCACTAGATATTCTTGAGACAATAAACTCTGAAGAGCACAACATTAATGGTGGCAAAGCCGAGATGGGGCAAACTCTCCACTTTAAAATTTGGTAGTGCAGGAATCTTAAGAAAACCCTATATACCTGGTTTTCCACATAAAGTAGCTTGCACATTTGCCACCCTACCTAAAAAATAATATCTTGTCATTTTCCAAAAGAATAAGAAATTTTGAGCAGGCTAAGTATATTCCATCCTGAAATACCTTTGCGGGAAAAGCTGTAATTATCACATTAGCGAGCCATAAAATAAAAGGCATGAATATTGTTTCTAGAATCAGGATTTATCTTCTTTGTAACTTGCAGCCACCAGAAGGGAACACGAGCCCAAGAAATGCACTCAAACAGGTCTGCTCTTCGTCCAGTGCAGGGCATTGGGTGGTACCATTTGGAGGCAGATACAGATATCGCAGAGTGTAAGTGGAACACATTCACGTTGTCTTCCAGAGCATGTAACCATATTAAGTAAGGAAGGCTAACGCATGAGCCTCCTGTCTCTGTAAACTTCAGGAAAAGAATGAAGTTTATATTGATTCAAGACAGATTTTATATGAATTCTGTCCTCTTGCCAAACAAGTCATGGACCACATAACATTCAGAAGGATGCAAAGCAGCAGGCAATTTCAGAACCATACTGAGCAATGTTATTTAGAAAAAAGGAGCCTGTGGGTTCTGCAAATGAAATGACTCCAACACTCACTTGCATGGGAAATGTAAAATTCTGTGTACAAATAATGTACACTGAGCAACATGAAACTGCATTTGGGGACAAAAAAAAGCTTCTTTGAGCCATCTTCATATCTGATGTGACCTTGTTCAATCTCACTGGAATGAGTACTGTTTCTTGTATTTGTGTGAAGACATGTTATGGCTAAAGAAGTCTGAGGTAAAATGAAATCTGCTGCATGCGGGGACTGTAATAGTTGATGTCATGGCTGGGATACAGAGACCAGGCACAGGCAAGAAGCAAACAGATGTCACCAGCCCACACCCAGAACAAAGTATTTTTTTTAATGATAACATGATTTAAATAATGCAAATACTGCATGTAGATTAGAGAGCCAGTTTCAGTTAGGTGGCTTACTACTCCTCCATCCTTCAGAAGTGAAGCAGCAATAGAGAGAGGACTAACTTCTTCAGGACAGTATTGGCTGTATGAAACTAGAAGGCACTTCTGGCCTATGTCATCTCTCTCATGATAGCAGTGGCAGAACTTAAGTAGTTCAGTGGCCCTTTTGTCTGTCTGCACACTGTTGATTAAAAAGCACAGCTATGCTAAACCTTGTTATTGTGATAAGTGGAAGTGGGTTTAGTATCTACCCCCCTGCAGTAAAGTGAGTAGTTAATTCCAATGGACACACATTCAACTGCAATTCAAGTCTGTTCTGACGCATCTGATTTTTGTACAGCTTTCACAACTCTGAACTACGTCATCACCTACAATGATTAGGACAAGCTGGCCTTGCAAACTCAAACTTCAGACCAAGAAATGGAGATGATTGGTGAGTTGGGCACTGTACAACGCATATCAGTAATGTCTGCAACTTCTTTTTTTCCAGTTATTTCTCCAGCAACTCTTTGAGAATGAGGAAAAAGGTTAGTTTGTGACAAAGCATCTTTTCTGAGATCAAAGGAGATAAACAAGAAATATAAGCACCTCTCATAACAAGAATTATACTAAGCAGCTCACTCCTCTCAGCAACTTCAACTCTTACGTAACTTTTCAAAAGTCCCTATTGTTAGATTGAAGAAAACAATTTCCATACAAACAATATAGTGTATAGAAAGGTCAAGTCAATGCCAGTGTCTTGCTGAAAGTTACCTACCGCACTCCCGAGAGAGCAAGGGTCTGAACTCCCATCTCCTACGTCCAGTGTAGTGCCCTGCACATGGAGAACATGTCACATTTTGAGACTGAGAATGGGCTAGTGATTTAAAATTGTTACACAGCAAAAAGTGAAGTCCCAGCCCCTAACTAGGAGAAAAGCCTATCCTTGTTGCTGAAACACTATAACCCCTGTTTCTGCTTTTTAAGGGCTAGGAAGACCACTTCCTCCAAAGACGACACCCATGAAAAGCACTAGCTGCTTCTGCTAATAGAGCTGAGGCAAAACTAGGACAGGTCTACCTGAGAAAGGCACTGATATAAGATATGGTACTTAATGAGTATAGCACAACCTTTATTCTGCAGTAGGGTTTGGATGTGCGTACCTCCAGACCTTTTACAATAGGATCAGTACATTAATGAAGAAAGAAACTAGAGTTTCCAGTGTAGAAATGGTAGTGTGTAAACAAATGAGAGAATAGTAGAACTTTGAACAAGAGGGCTTTTTTTGACCGGTTTTGCTCACATTTTCACTTTGGCAAAGACATTCACAACTGAATAGCTGAACTGGAGTCTGTGCACTGCTATTTCTTTCACCATCAAACACTTTGGGAGCACTATTAGATATTAGGATTATGTGAACTGGTCTCTTGAAAACAGCAATTCATGCATTATTTTTGAGTTGGTTTTTTGTTGGTTTTTTTTTAGGAAGAAAAGTAGAGGAAAACTTAGTCAGCTGCAAACCAAAAGTTGAAGCTTGAGGGAAATGATTCAAAGTCCTGTGACTTTCAGTTATGTAGACTCTTTCATGAAATATGCTGGTATCAGGCTGCCCAGGCAGGAAGAAGGATTCATTATTTCCAAGAATATTTTTTATTTAATTATTCAGAACTGGTTTTCTCCTGAGACACCCTCCATTTAAACTTCTAAGGCATTCTTTGCCAAGACATCTTTTCTCTTGGGGTCTCTTTCGATTTCACAGGTAAAGAAATGCAGACTGTGATTGCTCACTCTGCCAGTTGTATTCAAAACAGTAGAGATGACAACACTGCATAGTCTTCTGTACTCGACAACACGGAAGAATACAAAGACTTACTGTACAGGCATATCAGAAAGAATGAAGCCAAATCAGTCACAAAATATGAGGCCTGCCAGCAGTGCAATGGAAAGAAATCAAAATGAACTTCCACCTTGTTTTAGAGGAGATGCCAATACCATTTTACAAATAAACTGAACTGTAGGAAATATCTGACAAGTATATAAACCTAAAATGTATAAATATACATAGTGTTAAAAATGAAATAAAGAGAATGCATCATTTTAACATATTCTTTTAGTGCCTATTTACATAAAGCAATACAGAGTGGTATAGAACACTTTTAGAGACAAAGATGCCATTAAATTATATACTTCACAACCAACTGTGGTCCATTAAAACCAGTTACATTCCCCCCTGAGTCATAACCATCTTCTAACATTTAATGTCGACAGCAACATAAAACCAAAATATGTAATTTTACATCATCTGTGTTGCATCCTGCGCATAAGCAACCTATAAAGGTTTGTTTAGGCACAGTTTTAGTGTCAGTGTAGTTTTTCTATGTCTGAACTGCTAACACAATCACTGAAACAGATTCTCTTAGCACTGGTATTTAGAAGTGCTAAATCAGTAGCTCAAATCAGCATATGCCTTTTAAAATAGGGCTACTTATATTGATATAGAACTTCTTAATCATGTAACTATTTGATTCCTCTTCAAAGGTCAATCCCTACAGTTTCGAACTTCTCAATAAAATTTCATTAATATAGTCCCCTAACATAAATTGACCCACTGTAGCAAAATTAGGTACCTCAGATTACTTCCAGTTTTTCAAGATGACCCTTTACAGCCATTTGCTTTTTATTACAGTATCGGGCCATCAAAAGACAGCACTGCTACTATTTTTGACTCTTCTCTGTAAATCCATTAATATATTCTTTAATCCTAGTCCCTTGTTAACAGAAACCTCTGTTGATAGCAAACTGGATTTTTGGCTTAACAATCCTAGTCCTGCGTATCTTTTACACTTTACTGCTCCATTTTTCTCAGAGGCTAGTTTTAAGAACTGGTGCAGTAACAGAACTTCAAGTATCCCAAAGTGTACTCTCATTTGTTTTTCCTTTCCAAAGAAAATGAAAACTTGTAGGAAGAAATATGTAAGTGTCTGACCCAGCACAGAATCATTAGAAAAATCTCATAGTTTTAATTTTGTTACTCTGAGACTTTTTTCAGTATTCTAATTCTCACAACAATAAAAGTCAGACACTAATTAGTTTTATAATAAGGCAAGCTATCAAAAATGGAGAGAGCTAATTAGTATTTCTCTCATAGCAGTCCAAAAAAATCAATTCAGTAGAAAGGTTACAGCAAAATGGTGAACAACAGGACTGCATTCAGGAGTTTTCCAGAATCTACTCAGCACTAAAAAGAATATGGAACTTTTGATATATTAAGGCATTATAAACCTAATCTTTCTCATCTGTTGGGAACTATGTATGAGACTTTCAAAGGTTTGCAACTCAGAGTTCAGTTTGTCTGTTTAGAAAGTAGCTGGTGATTTGTGTGCTGAAATGCCAGCTTCTGCCCTAGGACACCATAAGTATTATCGCACTCTTTCACAGCCCCCTCTTTGCTCTGTTCTGCTCCAGAATGTTACGTACAACCTCTTGATGTAAAGAATGAGCTGAAGCTTTCACTTGATTTCTCTTTTACAATGTCTACACATCTGCTTTCTTCCATTTTGCTTAAAGGCTAGAAGCATATGGCCCTTAGTGGCCTTGAAATCCCATAGGGTAATTTTAAGAGACATTGTCTATGATAAAAATCTAAAAGTTAACATAGTTTGACAGCAGTTCCCCCTACTATAGACAACAACAGTGAAAAAGAAGATAGACACATATGGTGGCAACACAGGAAAGCAAACCAACAAGACTCCTGTGCTAGTCTCTAATGAGCCACTTCTTCACCCCGCAGCAAGGTCTAACAAGAAAACGAACAAATATTAAAAAAAAAAGTTAGCTTATTTTCAGATTTTTATTTATTTATTTTTCTCATGAATCAACAGGATCTCTGTAATGGTGGGTGAATGGTCAGCATAAGATGGGTCTGAAAGTCTGTGTTAAAATAGTTTCTGGTGTCACTATATCCATAATCACTATGAACAGAGAACCTCATTAACTGTCTCAGATGATAAAGACCAGTGAGAAAACTCAATGGACATGGAGGATAAACAGCTGCCCAAATAATAATGCATCTTGCTCAGGCATCAAGGATTAAGCTGGTTGCCAGGTTCGTGGCCAAAAAATTCTTTCAGAGCAGATTGGCAGGGAAGGCTTGGAAGGTTTTGGTCTCTATCAATAGCATGAGAGATTGTTTACTTTGTAGGATCTTCTAGACTTCTTTAGGGGACAAATTCTCCTGATACTTTGGATTCTGAACACAGTGGTAATGCCCCAGTCTCTTCTGCTCTTTTCCTGTGGTGTGGTGCACTTTTGTGGTTCTGCCTTTTGTATTATGGACTTTTACATTATTACAAGTTTGGGGGAAGCGTCCTGTGGCTCCTAGGATATATACAGAGTACTGTATCTGTTGACTCATCTGTACCAAACATTTATCACAGGGCTGCCTGCTACCGCAAAGGACTAAATTCTACGGCTGAGGTGCTTCCTTCAAGATCACTGTTCCCTCTAGGTGGCACTTCCAGTTTATGCATTAACCAACTTAATGGCAGCTCCCAGGAAGCGTGCTCCAAATCTTCCATGCCCAGCCAGCAAGAAGAAAACCAGACAGCCTCCAGAGCCATCAACACAACATAAGCTCAATATTGCTGCTAAAGTAAACAACAAAAGCAGAGATTTCTCAGTCTGACTGCAGCTGCTTCCACCATCTCCTCTCTCACCCCAGGGAATCAAACTTCACACTGCAGATGTTTTCACAAAATGTCCTCCTGCCTGATATATTAACACCAGACTCAAAACAGCACAGGTTTTCCATCTATCTCTTTCTTTAGCTGATTGTAATTCTTGGTCTGCAGATTTTAGTCCTTTCCCTCCTGAAACTTATCATCTTATTTTCGATGTTTTTTAACCTCAAGCAACTTACTGTCACTGCCACATACTCCATTCCAGAGCCAATAGTAAAGAGCAGTGCTGAGGACAAATAGCATAATCAACGTGTTACCTACATCCTGCCCTGAACTGGTTTAGGGATTACAAGGAGAAATGCTGTCCCCATACAAGTCAAGAAAATGAATTGCTATTAACTGTAACAGAGTCAGATTTTTCAGCCATGGTGACTAAAACTCCAAGGAAAGCACTTTATACTGAAAGCTCCCTCTGTGACTACCGCCAGAGGACCTGAATCAATTAGCAAGGTATTTGGAGGAAAATATGAAGACAAAAGTAGACCCACATTTATACACGTGCTCACACACACTCTCCTTCATCCATCAACATACCTGACCCACTTTCTAAATCCCTGTTGTTGCAGATGTTGCTGATGCAAAGCCTATTTCAGCTTATTGGGAAGATACATTCATCAGAAAAATAATGCAGTGCAGCAGTGTCTTCTTCTGTCAGGAGCAGCTGGAATTATTGCTTACTTGGTCACCCCAAGGCATTCATAATTGGGAGGCAGGAGGTGCGTGTGCCAAGATAGGCTGTAAAAGACACGTTTTATGCCAAAAACAGGTTGGGAATGTCTTTGTAAGTACAGCAAATGGTTTCATTTATACCTTAATGAAGTCAATTTTCTTGGATTTCATTTTCGCAGTTTGCATAGAAGCATTTGATCTGGTGCAATACAGATTCAAGTAACATACATTTATGATGGCGCAGTACCAAAACCTGTTACTTCTCTCTGCAACAAATTCATAATTCCATGATAAAGAAGAAAAAAAAAATCTCCACAACAGCTCACATTTCTGAGTATTCAGATATGAATCTGAGAATTTAACTTCACAATGAAGTAACATTAGTTTAACCAAAAGCATGATTTTCAAATAACATAAAATTTAAGTTAATTTAAACATGAAGTGTGTTAGTTTAAATCCTGTTCGCCGAGTTTAAACCAAAATCACCTTATTTGCCAACGTACCTGATAGCTCACAATACCAAAGAACGTGGGTTTCCACTAAGGCACCAAACTGTGAATGGTGGAGACCTGGGTACACTTTTCTTTCTGCCAGGTCTCCTACAGGAATAGTAACTGCTGACAGAGGGAGGGTGGCAAGCAGCAAAGAGGCTATAAGAGCTTAAACCAGTGCAGCTGTTTTCTTAGCAACTGATTAGCCTTAACTGCAAACACACAGTTCTAGCAGCTTCACCAAATGGGTGATAAATTGTTATCACTTGTCACATTCCCTTACTTGGCCATAGTCTGAGTAGAGCTATCTGTGATGAAAGGAAATTAGCAGTCTAGCTCCAGAGGAAGGATTGTGGATGAGGTTGCCCCTCTTTACTCCTTCAGCTATACTGCTTGCTGCATCCAGCTCAGGCTCATCACCAGGACTGCGCTCTGCAGTTTCCCACCCTCCTGTCCTCTTCTCTCTTCAGGGGCAGACGGAATAGACCAGTTCTTCAGTCTCTGAACAAGCCTGTCAGGAGCTTCCCCCTTGTCAGAAGGAATTATTACTTATACTTGCCACTTACTACCTATTACTATTTATTAGCTATTTCTAAACTGTACAGGCTCTGTGTATGGATGGAGGGTGGAGGAGGGACCTTGTTTTCTGGCTGAGAAGGTTGAGGTCAAAGCCAAACCCCAAAGTGGATTGCAGGACTATCCCCATGCATTTGACAATGATTTAGTCATACCTGTGAACAACTCAACTGGGAAACAAGTGTTACAAAAGTCTTCAGTGTGGGACATTGCAGACGACTGACTCCCAACCTTTTTAGTCAAGGCCTACCTTCAGTGAACCATTTTGCAGCTGATCATAACCAGTGGCTCTTGGGCAGTACTGCTTGATCGAGGGCTCTGCAGAGCGCTGGGTTAGCATCTCTGCACCATCTGCATGTGAGTGCAGGCCAGTGGTACCCCAGTGGTCTATGTGTTGAGTTTCATTACACAATACAGAAACATCGTCCATGACCTCAAGAGCCTCCATACAGCATTCAGAGAAGTCCCTCTGCAAAGATCAAGTTGCAGGATTGGAGCCAAAGACCATCACACACAAAGCTGTACCATAATAAGGTCTTTCCTCATACCTCTTCTTGGATAAATAAAACTTACCTCCAAATGAGCAAATATTACTTCAAAAACCCCCACATAATTCAAAGGTATTATCAACTTCATTGTTTATCAGAAAACATTTTAACTGGAATTTTCCAGCAAAAAATATGACCTGGAATTCCCAGATGCCTGTATATTTTAACCCAAGTGAGTGGATGATCATTAGTCTTCTAAAAGCAGAAAAATAAATTAAAATAACAGTCACAACACAGAGGAAGAGAACACTGATCCGGTTTGACACTTACGACTTTCAGATCAGAGACCTGTGAAAACAGTACTGTCCTGTCAAGATACAAAAAAATGAACCAGATGAAAATCACCTAGGGAATGCTAATTAGGCCTATGCTTCTTTGTCCACCCCTGACATGCCATATGTTGAACCTCTGCTTCTTTCCTCTGCAACTGAAAGAGTGACATTTCTGACATTCGTTGCTGGGCTGCACTGACCATTAAACAAATAGATGAGGTTACAGGAGATATATTTGTTAGGTCATCTTATAACTGAGCTGGAAAACATGCGGTTTTAGGAAGGAAAAGGAAGGCTTGTACTGAAGCACAAGATTGTGGCTACGTGATCAAAATTGTACAGGACAGAGTACCTCAAGGCAAAAGCTGAAAGGACTTGGCTCAGAGCAGCAACGTGCAAATGCAGAGTTTCTATGGGAATAAACTATTTTTGTCCAAAAAGAAGCTACTTGGGATTAAAACTGGGGCAACACTTCTAAGGCAAAGGCACCACCTGGTCATTTTTTTTTTGCTTGAAGGAGCAAAGGTTTTCCAGTCTGATCCCACTTACCCATTCGTAGTCACAGAATATGAAACCAATTCAAAGCCAACGGAGTAAGTGGAGTAAGTATTCACACCTTTTTTCCATGAAGTTTCTTTACCATTGCTGGAAATTGTTAGCCATTAATAGCAAAGGTTCTTTTCTTTGCTGGTCAGCCTTGTTGCTAATTGTCATCATTATGATCCTGCCATCACAGTGATCATCATTACAATGTGTTACAATGGAACTTAAAATACTCAAGAAGTTCAATCTTAATAACTATATACTGTAAAGTAAGCAGGGCTAGGTACTGACCGTGCCATTTAGCTGTTAGCATGCTCCCAGCCCAGTTCTCTACCCATGCTAGCTCCTGCTCTCCCATATCCTACCTGGGCTCAGTTTTGGGGTGGAACGGTATTGTCATATTCTTATTAAGCCATCTGCTCTCAGTCATCATCGTTGAAGAGGGAAAGAGAATTTATCTATGTGAACATGAGCTAGGCTACACTACCTGGCCTAAGCATAGAGAATGCTCCCTGGCCCATTTTATCTAGAAGTAGAGACACTGCCCCTACACAGTCTTTACAGTACTGTGCAGCAGAGTCTTGACTTAAAGCCAAATTGCCACACTAATTGCCACCTGGAAAGCCCTCAGGATGGCTTTGTGTTGAATCCATTGGTAGTCAGAGAGGGAAGCCAACCTTGCATGCATCTTAGGCTTTGCAGTATGCTTATAGGTGTACTTATCGACCAGATGAAGGGCTCTGATCTCTCTCTGAGCTCAGTGAGTCTCCTCGCTGAGACTGAAGCAATTTTAATAATTGAATCTTGGTCAAGAGGACTTATTTTTAAGAAGTTTTCTGAAAGAGAATAGGAATATATTTAGGTGTGATAGAACTAGAACTTTTTCCAACAATGAAAGTCATCTGACGCTGCTTAGGAAATCTGAAAACTTCCACTGAAAGAGTTCAGGTCATCACAGTTCAGATCACCAAATTACATTTTTTTCAAGAGGAAGGGAAATGAAAATTAACCGTTGTATTTTGAAGTCATTAATGATCTTATGTAAACTTTTCCCACAGTGTTTAATCTAATAAGAACATTTTCAGCTCTGGCAATCTATGCTCAAGTGCAATGGATGTGAATATTTAAGATTTTTTTTAAACAATAATATGACAGTATCTAATTCTTTTGTTTTGATTCCTCTTCAGGAAATGCTCTCTATATTCTTATTTTCATAAGGTTACAACTGAATTAGGGCTTTGCAAGACATTTTGCATCGGTTTAACATCAGCAGGTAGATGAAATGCTATGAAGTGGGCAAAGCGTGAAGTTGCATGAGATATTAAATCAAGGCTGAGTGAAAAGCAAAGGTGCTAAGATGGATACTTGGGAAAGGAAATGGAAGGAAAAAAAAAATTTGAGAGCAAGATTTCTCAGAAACCCCATTCCCTGCAATATCAGTGACCTGTGCAGATCACAATCAGGTCAGAGTCCCTGCAAAACCAGAGGGCAAAGGATGGGAAAAGTCACAGAGTTCTCCCAGACAGCTGAGATGAAAACAGGTCTCAGGAAAGAAGAACATACCACGGCAAAGGCTAAAGGCCAAAGGAAGCAGGCAGAGGGCCAAGTTCAAGTCTCTCTGCCAAGAGAATCCAAAAGAGCAAATTCCAAGTCCCAGAAATATCAGACGAGAATCCCTAAACAGGGATACCAGTTCTGAGCACATAAGGACATAGTACCCATTGGGTATGTGCACACAGATGGAGAGGCCAAGACTGAAGTTCGGAATCAAATTCCCAGAATTCAGTGTTTAGGGTATCAGTGCTCAGGCATAATGGGAAAGAGACATGGTCATGAATCAAAGAACCTGGATTTAATTTCTGGCAGCTAACTGGAGAAACTCAGGCTGTCAGCTCTGGAGAGAGAAAAAAATAAATCAAATTTTTTTTGAAAGTTCATATGTCAAACAAATGTGTACAAGATCAGTTTGCAGGAGGGAAATAAAACCTATATTCTCTAGAGCACAGATAACCAACAGGGATCTGCACAGGGGACACCGGTAATATTCTCAAATTCTGTGATTTATGCAGCCAAAGTACGTTTTCTGTGCATTGTGCCTTCAGACTCCTTAGCATAGCAAACATTTTGTATCAGAGTCACTTGTGACAATTAAGGAAAGTATTCACATAGCTTTCACTGAAGGTTTATTTTGCTTGGGGTTTGTTCTGGGGTTTTTTTTTGGGGGGGGGTGTAGTCTTTGCAAGCTGCTTCCTTCCCAGTATTCAAGTGCCAGAGCCTTCAGAGTGTGGTAGTAAACTGGATCCGGTAAGCCTGTGACATGGAGGGATCTTGGTAAAAGGCTCCTGCTGAAGAAGTTCTGAAAGTCTCTTCAAATATTGGATCTCATGAAAGGGCATATCTGTGCTTCATGGTAGCACCATGACCTTACCCCTCCACCAACCCATGCACTAGGTTTACCACAGGCAGGTTACAGATCACATTGGTCATTGACATCCTCCATCATCAGGTTCCACAAAGCAGGAGAAAGTGCAGGGTGTTATACAGTGGATGGCTGCAACAAAGGGCAGGCAGGTGAGAAAAATGAGATGTGACGCCATGGCAGGAACCTCATGAGCAATCATGAGATTTGACAGGTCTGTGATTTCCTTAATCTAAAAAAAAAAAAGAACACGTTATCCTTTTAGGAGGAAAAGAGCTTGGGGCCCTTAATCCTCATGACAGTCATCCTAATAACATCCTAAAAACAATCCTAATAACGATGCACAATAACTGAAAAGTCAAAAGATTGCTACTAGGTTTAGCTAAGGAAATTTACTTATGGTTTTAATTAATGACATACAGCTGCCTTAACCACTGTTCGTTGGGCTCTCTTGAGCATGTCCCAGAAGGCATTCACTGGGCCTCCCCATCCTAAACTGCAGGGAAGGAATTGGTGATGGTCACCACAGAGCCAAACATGCAGACACCAACATAACGAGTCAGCCTGAGCTGCCTAAACTTGGTATTTGCAGCTATGAACACTGTGGGGGCTAGTTCTCAGTTTCTCAGACCACTTGCCAAGCAGGAGACACTCTCAATGAAGCATACAAAGAGGGGAAAACAGGACAAGAGGCTTCCTTGATGGAAAACGTCTGATCAGATTTCTCCAGTATCAAAAGCATCATACAATCAGATCTTTCCGTATTCAACTTGTCAATAATTTACAATAAAATTAGCATATACTTAAAATCTCCTACACATAGATGGACTAGAAAACTTCCATGAAGCATTACACAATCAAGCGGGCAAGTGGATGTTAGATGCAAGAGATCAGGGATCAAGAGCAGGAGCTGCAGCCAGTACAGGCAGAAGGGTCTAATAACCGACTCACACTGACATCGACTGAAGTTTCAGCTAGCAGCAGAGAGCAGCATGAAGCCACCATTGAATGGAACTTGCTTTCTGATGTTCAACTAAGAAAGGAGACAGCTGACAGGACTGAAATGGGCTCTCTCACAGTTAAGGGACCAACTTTATTCTCTCACTGGTGCTATAAATATTCCCTTGGTCTAACTGGTTTCCAGCAGTAAGTGCACAGACACGTCAGGAGACAGATACTGCCTTTTTTAGCAGGATTTCAAAAATGCAGTCTCAATGACTCGCTTTTAGGGGGACATGTAAGTGCCAATCCAGATTGGAAAATTATGTTTTTAAATGGCCTCCTTTGAAGCCCCATGCTCATAAGTAGCACATCTTGAGAAGCAGAAAAAAATTATGATATTTCCCAATGTGCAAAAATGCGCTGTTGCTTAAAAATTTGTATACTAACATTTTTGCTTTATAGGGTATTGATAGAAAGTAAAAAATATTACCAAGTGTTCAGCTAGCCTTATGCACTGTGAAATGCGCTGCACTTCTGCTTTCTTGTGCAGAGTAGGCTAACAGCTCCCCAGGCAAAACACAGAGGTGTTCTGTACTGCATATGACATTTTCACCTACCTTGTACATTTGAACATTTGTACTGAGCCTGCTACAACTATCCAAGATTATAGTAGATGTCATGTAGATTTCTATAGCGACAAATAAAAATATAAAACTGTTGTAAGAACTGTATGAAGAAAAAGAAGTCAAATGTGAAACTTTTGCCCACAACAAAATGGGTTCCGATATCCAAAGCAGTGTGCATAAGCTGCAGCTGTCTGAGGAAATGCTGCTTCACTATATCATCAAAACTTGTATATCAAAGCATCCCATAAAAAAACCCACATGTCTCAACACAATCCAACACGTTTTCAAGCACTGCACTGTTACAATCTGGAGTCCTACTAATTAAGCCTTGCAGGTGAAAAAAAAAATCCCCCGCAGATATCAGTCAGATTTTCTAAACTTTCCTCTAAGTAGTTTTCTTTGTGTAACTTGTACAGCTGGCACCAAACATACGTTACTGTGATTTCCTTGGCATGAGGTTGCGATGGCAGAAGGCCATGTTGTTCAAGTGATAAAGCTACTGAGTACCAGATGCACAAAAAGGCTAGGGCATCTACATTTCACTTGTCTCTGTATTTGCCGCCCAACCCTGAAGCTGAGATACATAAAACTGCTGGCTGCCTCCCTCTCCACTTGCCATGTAAATCCTCGAGTCCCTCAAGGGACTCAAGAGTAAATGTGAGTGTTCCCCGGGTATCTAAAGTACTTCTGAGCATGCACACAGATACTTAACATCACTTGGCAATCAAGTGCCAAGCCTGGCTGGGTCCCACCAGTTGGTTTTCCAGTTGACAGGTGATCCAGGTGGTGGTCTATCAGCATGTCTAAAGGAAGAGTGTTACTCCTGTCTTTTGAAGCACAGCTAACAGATGAACTACCACTCTCCCTTTTGTACTACAATATAGTGGTAAATTCAGCAAATGCAGCAGCACAAAACATACATTCAAAGCCATCTTCTGCCTCATAGGATTCAAACTAGTCTTTCCAGAAAACTGTTCTTACCACAAGCATCTGGCTGTTTTATGGGGCAGGAGTCCTTATCATCTCTCTGGCTGAGCCTGCTTCACTTTGCATAAAAAATTAAAAGCTCATTGGGTGAATGTAAGTAACCTGACTCTGTCACCTAGTGGCCAGGGTTCTCCCCAAGGACTTCTCATTCCTAGGTCTATAGAAGTGACTACAAATTTTGCAGTGAAATCAATGTTGGTGAAGGGACGGTGCCCCAGGACTTCCATGGGGGAATCACTGAAGACAAAGCATACCCCCCAAATCTTTAATTATTAAAAAAAAGAAAAAAAAAAATGAGGGTGTGTAAAAGATGTATTGTCCCTTATCCTCAGATCAGGGAAGTTTCACCAAGAAAGATGGATTAAATCCCATGTGGCAGAGCAGAACAAAGTGCCCCAATGTCTCTGCATGCTGGTCCTAGCATCTGAGCTATTGTGCTGCTGCATCATTCTGTAAACAAAAAGGACTAACACAAATCCAATCGTAAGAAAAATGCATACTGCAAGCCAAAGGAGTGGCTGAAACATAACAAATCTCACACCCTTACAATATACTGATTTGTATTCTAGCACTTGTACCAAGGGACACTGGGAGCCTCTGAGTTTGGTTAGCTTGCAACCATTTTACAGGTGAAAAGGACACCTGGAGAGTCACTGTACTGTACTGTTTAGACAACCATCTTCTGCTTGTTTTCTTTCACAGAGAGAAATCTATGAGTCATCAGCATCATTACCGCCTCCTTTTTGCTTACCTAGCCTCATTAAAAGGATTACACTGATCAGCAAGGGGCAGCAATTTAACCCATATGTGCTTTACAAACAAAGCTTCACCAATTTCTTCCATGTCCTCTGATATTTTTGCCATATAAAGAAACAAAGTGGCCTGATCTTTCCGCTGTAGGACTTCTGTTCTTGTAGAGGGAGTATTTATTATTTGCTGTCTCAAATACAAAATGCGTACGTGGTTTAATCCTTCCCATCAGCCTAACGTCTCTATCTATAGTAAGTCTAAGATGCTTATCATTCTCTTGGCTAAGGAACTGCCCCTTACATGGCAGAGAACATTAAATGCTCCATAAATCCCATTACAGTCAGAGGAAGATGAGTCACTGAGTGGCAACTAAAATAACCATGGCATTGAAGTTGTTTTCAGTGACTATTGCACAAAGCCTATGGAAAAAATAAGGATGAGTGACACGAAGAGTGAGTCTACTGGCAAAATCTGTCTCCTTTCAAAGTAAGATAATACCAGTGGCTGAGATTAATGATCTAAAGATCACAAAGCATATATATGCTTTACAGAAATAGGCCGCAAACATCTCTGAGATGCAACAAAAGCCACTGTGAAAAAGCTGTCATACAGTACAGAGCAGTATTAGGGGACACAAGAGTCTACTCTTCTCATGCAGCTGAAGGATAGATTTGGTGAGGGAACATTAAAGGTGAGGCCTGTTCTACCTCAACAATAAAACTAATGTAACAGCTATGGGCAATGACAACCCTTCCCTTCAGGAGGGAATTTAGCCTCATTCTCTTTCCTGCCCTGCTAGAGCACTGTTTGGTGCTGACCTGGAAGGGGGAGTACCATCTATTGTCCTGAAAAGCACTTCTTCATTGCAGGAGAAAATTATTTTCTGGCTAGTTTCCTATATGAGCAGGCACCCTGCCTGGCCTGCCATTCTACCCGTAAGCAGCTTCTAAGTCTGATGTGATACCAGTGTTTTATAGTCGAGGATAGCAGCAGAGAATTCTTTATCTGTGGATTTGACTACGCTGATACTTGCATCTCTCAAGTGAATGCTGAAGTCCTTGTTCCTCTCATCTCAATGGGATCTCTGCCAGAGAGGTATCAAGGCATAAGGATGCAGCGCTCAGGATTTCTGCTCTTCTAAACAGCATCTTAAAATTCTACAGCTATTGTTAAAGAAAAACTAATGAATAAGATTTGGCACAAAGTAACAGGGCAGGCATCTTCTGTTTATTGCATTTCATTTAGTGAACTTCCTTGCATGGGATTTAAGATGTGGCTTTCTACAGCAGCAGCAAATATTTTGATTTCTAATAAAAAAAAAAATCATGTTGATTATTCAGGCCAATGGATCCACAGCAACCGTGACATTACTTGTGACAAGTGATGGGAACACTGGATATTTCTCGCTAGAGATAGTAAATAGGAAGACAGCTGAAAAACAGAGCCAGCACTGGAAGAGATTAATGAGAAACTAAATGATTTACAAGTACCATGTCCTCATTTGACTGGGAATTAGATAAATTAACCAAAAAAAAAATCAATGCTCTAATGAAGCTGAAGAGCAACTCCACAAACATATCACAAATGGACTTGGAGACAAGAGGAGGAAAAGAGAGGAGGGAGAAAGAAGTGAAGAAAGAAATGACAGCCTACATTTAAAATGTGCTTAGCAACCCAGTGGAAATGGTAACAATTCAAGCAGAAGCCCTTAATGTTGTTTCCTGAGGGTGACAGACAGGGAAGGAGAAGCTGGTATATAGTAATCTTCATCTAAGATAGCTGATACAACTGTTAAAAAGAGGATACCTTGTATGTGGGAGTGTCTTATAAAACAACTGGGACATGCTACCCAAAATGCTAGCAGAAGTTTCATTTTAAACATAATGGGCTTGCTGGACAGAGGAGAGCTGTAAATGCTGAGGCTAGAGGCTGGGTAGGAGGAAAATGAGCCTATATTAAGGAATATGCTTTTGGGGATACATTCCCCAACAAAACAAACAAAAAAAACCCAACCCAAAATCAAAACCAAAGCAAACAAAAAAAAAAAAAAAGCAAAAGCTGTGCGATTTTTCCTACTTCAGCAAACTTTCATAGCCACAAGATGAAAAGTATTGATTCTGCACCAAAGATAAAGCTCTGTATGAAAAGGAATACTTCTTGGGCACCTGCAAAAAGTTACCGTGTAACAGGATTTTAACAAAGGAAATAGCACAGCTGGTTTACAATAATTATCATCACCAGATCCATTTTGCAGGCACTGAATTCTCTCTTATTCTTGCCGTAGCCAGAAAAGGGGCTACAGCTGCAGCAGAGGATGACCAGCCATTTACATATTAATGGTTCTCCCTCCAGCCTGTTGTTTTAATGACAGAATTTTCACTGAACCTGGAGCTGAGGGCTATTCAGTATTTGGTTTATCTTAATTGTTTTAACAGGCCCATTTCTTGGTTTGTTTACTCCATCCAGGTTCCTGGGAAACTGGAAAATTATTCACAAAAGATTTTTACAGGCCAGGTCTGTTACCCCAGCAATCCAGTAAGGTGATTCAGCTATATCTTGTTAATTAAAAGTCTATAAGATTTTACATCAGTTTTACTTTTGGTAGGAGTTTGCAGCTGAAATAGCTATGTCTCCATTTAAACTTCTGTTTAACCTGCTTAAAGCTTCTTGCTCTAGCACCTAATAGTGCACATTATAATTAATATGTACATTACTAAAAGCATATTCTTCTGAAGCTCTTCCTAGTCATGAATAAAAAGCAAAAATAACCAATTTTTCTGGTTCAGCCACCAAAACAAGAAATGGGAAAAATATTTTGACTTAACACTAAACTATTTGTTTTCAATTTGAAAATTACCTTTACTATAGAGCATATTCAAATATTTGTTTGAGAAGAGAGAAGGACAGTGGGAATCACTGTTGCTGGTTTCAGGTCTTACTTGTAAAGGAAGCTATGTGCTGCCATAAATGCTGCTGTATTACTGTGCAGTAAAAATGCTGTAGCAGGAGGAGTCGGCACGCAACATCCTAGAGATGAGCAACAAGAGCTGTTCCAAGATGTGAGAACCACTGTTGTGATTTTAGGTTCAGCATAGATTTAAACCTTCCTCAACTAAATCCCAAACAAGAACCACTGGAATATGGGTGATCAATGGAGAAAAGGAAGGCATCACCCTCTTCTTTATTGTTGCAGGTGGTCTCTAAGTTCCTTTCTGAATCAAATCCCTAATGCTGAAATACTGCTGTTTGGAAAATATCAGAACTATTCTTGTCAACATTTCTATCTCTTCATTTTTTGTTTGTTTGTTTGTTGCAGCCAACATAGTTTGCTGAATTAATCTTAAATTCAAGACTTGTTCTGACCAGCCAAATATGGCCTATTTATTATTGAAGGAAGTGAGCAAGCAAGATGCAATTCTGCTCTGGGTAAAAGCATTTTACAGGTAGTGTGTGTATAAAAAGGTTAAGGAACATCACAGGGACCATGAGATGAGCTGTCCCTTCAGTGTGACATATAGCCAGTTTTAACAGCATACTTAGAACTACTGGAGAATAAAATTCATCTCTGTGTAGAAAATTGCACTCAAACCTTCAAAACAAGGCTTTAAGTGAGACATAAATGGTTGTCTATAGCTTTTCCTGGCTTTTGAATGGAGCTGAATTTCCTCCCAGGAGGTTAGGATAAATACGAATACTTTCCTGAAATACTGCAGAAATGCCACAGGTAAGTAGAAAAATATTTGTTTTAATGAAGACTTTGAAACAGAGGGGCGTTGTGAATTCCTCTGAAGCCTGCCCATTTGCAGAAGTGCCCTTAGTGTACAGGATACTTGCGGTAAGTGCATTCATGCTGTGCCTCCTCACTGCTTGGTAGGCACAGCCGTAAAAGCTGTGTGGATTTTTAGTGTTTACTCCAGAGAATTTTCCTTTTGATTCTATTGGAATGGTTAGGAGCAACAGAGCAGGAATACAGCATCCAAAAAGTATCATGTGCACCTGAAGGAGGGTTACCTGTGCTACTTCGAACAAGTGCGGTTCAAGAGAGATTCGTAATTTGTTTTAATTCAGCTAACTTTGCTGGACATATAACCATAATCAATGCTTTCAGTACGGCATTATTAAAAGATTCATAGATATCCTAAAAGTGAGATCCAGTTTTTGATCCAATCAGCATGAAAGCACTTTTTTCAAGGATTTCAATGTGAAAATAATGTTGCCATGGAGCAGCACAAAATAATATTTTTCCAACATGACATCAAGCGCCCATTAAAATCCAGTTTTGCTAGGCACTGAGTAATCTGATGAGAGCTGAAGTTGTCTTTGTGCTTTGCACAAAGGTTCTCAGTCTATAGCAGCAGGATCAAATAGAAGGGAAAACAATACAAAGATGATAAGAGAAAAAGAAATACGTTACCCATCTCTTCTGCCTTAAAGATATTTGCTATCAATGTTGATAGCGTTGCAATGAAATTAAACCTATTCTACAATGTTGTATTCCCCAAACAAACACATACTGATTTATTTTCTTCATATAAACAGTATATGCCTATCTCACAGAATCGGTGCTGTAAAAGGAGTAACTTCCGAGGCACGGGGAACTTGTTATGTTCTTCCTAGAGCTCTCTGAACATACACAATAATCTGAACTGTCAGTCTCAGTAGGCAGGCAATGAAGGAGCACTAAAGCCACTGCTCCACTGGTAAGGAAATTACTGATCTCTGCGTGCAAGGACAGCAGTGCTTCTTCACCTCTCTCTGAAGAAGGACACCCCACCTGCCAGGACACACCAGGTAGCGAGCAAACTACTCCAGCACAAACCACCACCAAGTGGGCACTTACCGGCAGAGTGCAGAGCATGTAAAGCGTTCGTGGGACTGCTGAGGGGACAAAATGCCTGCAAGAAAACGTGAGTGTATTTGAAAAGGAGGCAGGAGGAAGAAGAGGGGAAAGGACAAGATCATCTACAAGGTCAGAGGTGCAAGAGAAGAGATGTCTGTAGCTCCACAGGGAGTATCTTTGAGGTACTTCCGACCAAGTGCAGTGGGACCAAAATGTTTCCTGGTCTTTTTAAAGATAAATTGGACTAAATTGGAAGCTGTGAGACAAGCCTCAACATGGAATCACTCTGATAGACTAGTAAACTCTAAAAGGAGGAAAATCAGTTTCTGAATGAATTAAAAGCTCCAGGTGCCCTGCCATCAATATGCTAAATGAGCCATCCTTACTCTCCACTGGCCCTGGGATAAGCAGCAGAGATGCTGGCAGATTCAGAGGGGTTCCAGCCACACATAACAAACACCTGCAACTCCTTATCCTGCGGATGACTCGGGACTAATCTCTGAACTGCTGGGTGACACTGCCAGAACTTCACAAAACATTGCACTATGGGAAAGCAATTTTTTAAAACAAAAATGGAGATCAAGAGGAAGAAACCCCGAGGAAAAATTATTTGAAGTATTTCAGCACCCCACCACATTCATTTTGTTATGAAGATCACAAACAATATTTGATGGAGCAACCAAAGGTGCAAAAGCGTAAGACGTGCTTCCCTACTAAATTTTAAAGCTTTAATTATAAAAATGTCTGACCAACTCTAACTGGCATCTTTACCTTTATGATAATGAGAACAAGAAGCAAGGGGACTTAAGAGACTGAACTACTCTTTCATTCCTTTAGATCAGCCCTTTGGATAAAGGCAAAGGCATAAATCTTGTAATTAAGAGGGAGTTTGAACTGCCAGCATTTGAGCTAGACAAACTAGATTTGTCTTGTGCTTATAACCTTGGTATGATAGTTAGGACACACATACTTTAATGTCTGTCTAGATCTATAGACAGATATTTCTTTACACATCTGTGTCTTTCATTCTCCAGTCACAGGCTTTGAAAACTAGCTTGTTTTGGCTTGCCACCTGCCTTCTCATCCATTCAGAAAACCAGCTCACGCTCTGTGGACTCAATGCCAACTTCACACAGAGGGCTGGCACATGGTCTATGGACTATTTGAAACAGAAAGGAAACTCAGATGATACACAGTCCTCATACTAATCCTCCAAACACACACAACATCTATCCCTTGTGACTAACACCTGAATGAATACTAAGAAATGTTTGATGTAGGTGGAATTGAGCAATGTAGTAGCAGTCTCAGCAGGTGTGACCAGAGGTCCTTCCTGCCAGAATCCTCTCGTGACGGGGGCCAGAATGGGATGCTTAGGAAAGAGAACAAGAGCAGAGTTAACATGGAGCAATGCTGTCCTAAAGTACCATGCCAGCCATCAGCAATTTACAGTTTTCTGAACCATTGATGATGTATTTTTATTTCCTAGTCCATGCATTTGTCCTGCCACTTTTGGAACCTGTACAAACTGGTCAGGTACAGAACACTTCCCTCAGGCATGCCTAATTTTACCTAACTTCTGCTGTCTAGATCTCTGATGTCTAGTCTAAGCCATTTTTTCTGTGTTTCCTCTATCAGCTGGGAGAAGCTGGCTTTTCAGAGGGAAATTCCACTCATCCTAAG
Source organism: Aramus guarauna (assembly GCA_013400195.1). Classification (NCBI taxonomy): domain Eukaryota; kingdom Metazoa; phylum Chordata; class Aves; order Gruiformes; family Aramidae; genus Aramus; species Aramus guarauna. Next base: position 844,746 of record VXBL01009853.1, read on the forward strand.
ATTAACTATTAGAGACATGGGGGATAAGTTGCCTCCTGGAGATGCTGTTTCTTCCTCCATCAGCTTAGGGGGGAGCCTGATAAATGCCCAGCTTCTGACAACTATAGTTAGGTGACGTGGATTCATTGCCAAAAGCCTGTCTCTGGAATGCAGAGATACTGTTCCTGTAAATGGCTGATCCAAGAAACCCAGAAAATAGGGACCTAAGAGAGTCTCTTTAACTATGCAGAGATTGTCTGGCCTCTGATCCGAGTGATCCCATTGCCCTTTAGGATGGAGCTGGTTACTGGAATGACCTACTCACAGTACGTAGTTTCTTAATAAAGTCCAGGGCTGTGACAAAGGAAACCGAAATTAGTACAATATTTGACAACATACTTGACATTTCCAAGAGAATGCACTATCTAACAATAACAACAACAATAATAGCAATAAAATGTTTCAGAAAAGCTGAATCTGATTATGTGGTGAACTGCTAAACTAGAATCTGAACAGAATTTTTAAAGGGGGGAGATAATTAAGCAAATGTTCAAGAAATAGTCTCATAAGAATGTCAAATGTCACAATTATCCATTTACTTGATAAAACAAGTACTCTGCTGATTAAATTTTATTGCTCTCACTGCTTCCTGCTTTAAAGATTAAAGCATCAGAATCAATTCTGAGACACCAGGTTTGTTAGAAAGGGGGGAGGGTGCCTGTGGCAGCAGAAGTCCTCATACAAATTCTGAGCCTTTAGAGGGCCTGTAACGTCCACTGCCTTTCACACGCTGTAGTTTTGCTGCCTGTGCTGGAGGCACAGTTTCATTTTCATCAGACTTTGTTTTGAGAAATCCACTAGCTATTCAACACATGCAGTCCTCACTGGCTACAAAAGTTGGCCACTGCAGAGAGCAGGATGAAGACGACTTCACCAGCACGCTGCTTTTCTGTAGAACCATCAATCACCTGGCTTTAAGCAAACACGCAAAAGTCATTCCCATTTGTGCTCCAATCTGATTCACCATGGCATTTCCATCCCAGTGTAACTTTATCATGCATCAGCAGAAACCTGGAGTGACACAGGAGTTATTCCAGCCCTGGCTATTTAGAGCTCCTCAGAGATGAGCCGTGTGTGTTACAGTAGGTCCACTTATGTAAGAGGGGGGACCTTGTGATTTACAGCTCGTGCCAGAATTTGGAAAGGCCAGCTGGCCAGCTGCTTTCAGTCTGTATTACACTACTGCTGGCTCTAGCATGAAACTGCCCCATCAGTCTTAGAAATCCCTCTGTTTCTACCTGGGGCTATTCCCACATCTCGCTAATTATCTGTAGCAACAACAGCTACTGACTCTGCCACCAAAGCCAGCAAGCACCGACTCCAGTCTTCTGGCCTGCTTATTCAGTGCCATCACTGAGCCATCCCCTGCATGGTGTGGAAGGGTGCTGCCATACTATATGGTCTTCTAGCTTCTTGGCTCAAGGTTTCAGTGGATTAGGAGCAACTTTAAGCTTATCAAATGTCTTCTTGCTCCATCTCTACAATGGAAAAGAAGAAGGGGGACAGTGCAGCAATACTGGCTAAATAGCAGGACCTGCAATGCTAATACCTGTGGGGATGCCTGGAGAGATAAAGCAAGTGTGAGGAAGGGGAGGGAGAAAGTAGGACCTCCTTCAAGCACATCTTCTTTTGATACATACAGACGTACAGGAACAGGAGCTGAAGGATGCTCAGCCTGACATGTTGGTATTACAAAGAATCTGCCAAAGGACAGTGAATACGATTATCTCTATTCTGCTACACGTTTTGTCCTTTGCAGCACAATTTTAAAATCCCTGAAGACTTGGGCCAGAGTTTTCAGAAATGGAAATCTAAAGTTAGAGCTGCATTTAGACACCAGCATCAAATGGTCAGTGGTGGCTGCTGCATGCTCCAAAGCTTTCACAGTCAGCCTGCCGGTGTCTTAACGCAAACTTGGCTGCTCAGGTCTGCCCTTCTATTTCTGAAACCCTTGTGTGGTGAACCCCCTTCCATCACATGCCAAATCCCAGCCCTGCCTGCCCATTAGCTTCTGATTCGGTATCCTACCAACTAGCCTTACATTCAGATGAGCTACACACAATTCTTTCAGAGCCTGCTATCACCTTTCACTGTGATTTCAGCAGCCGGGCAGATCAACATTCAGAGGGCACAAACAACTACATTTTGCTTCATTACTTTTAAGTAATAAATAAAATGGATTCTGAAAGTTCTCCCAACCTGTTCCTCGCCCTCTATTGCTTTGATATACTAAACCACAGTGTCCTAACCAAAGCATATTTCTCTTACATTCAGCTTACTTCACCGTGAAATGACTCAATTCAGCAAGTGGGTTTGAAATGTACACCGAAGGCAGTGTAACACAGCACCTTACCAAGTGTGGAAAAAGAAATGTAATTCATAAACAGAGTAGAAAGCATATTTAAAACAACTTCTAATGAATTCCAAAGACAGAAGAGCTCGAACCAGTCAACATAGGCTTTGAAAGTATAGGCTTTCAAAAAATCACATTGTCCATGGGTCATATATTTCACTGTGTCTCTGAAGAAATGTTAAATCAATAAAATACCTAAAGGTTTCCGATGAATCAGACAGTGTTCTATAAAAAGCCAACCATTATTGCTGAGGGGCAACATAAGAGCTGAAGAAATATTTGCAAGGAAAAGGCCATCCCTCCCACCGGTGCCCATTCATATTTGGTTGTCTGACACATTCCAGCGAACACTGGCAAGCAGCACCGGGAGCTGGAATCATATCGGCCCGCTCACTTTACTTCGGCAGCTTTCCTTGATGATGGAGGATATCTCACACACTGTCAGTTTGATTTCTTGAGTGCTTCCCCTCACTGAGCCTGGTTTTTAGCAACATAATGAAAACTTAAGCTTGCGTTGGCAACAAATTCACCAATTAATGTTTGCGGTACATCAGTACCCATTTTTCCAGATTGCACTTTCTATATTTAGCCTTCAAAAGGCCATAAAATTATCCATACTTTGTAATTGTGAAGTCAGGTCTGGGCACTTTTTAACTACCCACAGTAGATCTTTGTTTTAGTTGTTTATGTATGTACCACAAGGATGCAATCTTCTTGCTGAGGAAAATATACAGAGGAGAATAAAATACTCAGTGAAAGCTGCTGTGAATCCAGAAATTCACCCCATTGATGTCACAAGAAGACTTTTGCTTCTTGCTTCCTTCATATGCTGACATCTGTCTTATTAGGCACATTAAAGTGAGCAGAATCCTTAGAAAATCAGACTACCATACTCATCTCCCTCAGTTTTCACAGTAGTAACAATAAATGTAGGTGTCTGCTTCCTGAAATCCTGCAAAGCACTTTGATCTTTTTAGGCTAGCAATTTTAAAAGAGGGCAAAGAACTCTAAAAGCCAGTCCAGCGTTGATGGGGAGGCTAAGCATTACTGGAAATAAAGTTCTTTTAACTTCCTGCAAAAGCTGGGACTAGAACCTGTATCTCCTGATGTTAACATTATACAAAGCCCTCGCCTTTCAGTCACGGTAGCATACAACTCTGCAGTAGTTTCAGAAAATAATAATTAGTTCCAGAAGAAGTATGTATTACATATATTATGTCTTGGCAACACAGTTTTCTATCCTGCTTTCCTGTTGCTAAAAATACAAATTGTTCACAACCATGCTTTCAATATCCATTTAATATTTGCAAACAGGGTGTCTTTGACAAACAGCGTTTTTGGCTAGGCTTCAATGAGCACTCTGTTCAGCTCCATTACCTACAGCATCACAGCCCTCTGAAGATATATCCTCCCACTGTTGCCACCAACGTAGACACAAAAAGGGGTCTTATTCTCCTCACAGTCACTCTCCCGCAAGCTTCACATTTTGAAAAAGTCAATCTCACCTACAAGAATTTGCCAGTTCAGGAGAATGTCAGATAGCCTTTAGGCTTTATACTTGTCTTGCTTTAAAATGTTGCTTAAGTTCTACCCCAAATCTTTACCTCCCTCTCCAACACACTTCCATGCTGGATTCACTTCTAATAAGCGCTTGTTTAGACATATAGGCACTTAGCAATGCCAAAGACAATGCTTTCAAGCAGATGACTTTGTGGGTGGCCAAATGCTCACCAGCCAAACGTACATCAAAATTGTTTTCATTAGTTTACAGGAATGCAGCCCAGAAAGACTTATGGATTCCAAAATGTTTATCACCACGTGTATTTCAACATTGTGCTTGCTGGCAAATTTTTATTAAAAGCTTACTTTCACCTACTGGTTCTGTAGAACACTCACAATACACCAGATTTTTCTCTCTCCTCTGATAAACCCACTTGATACTCATAATTTATGGGTTACAAATCTTTGCCATTTCTTCATACCTTTGCTAAGTTAGACTTTGAGATACTGGGCAATGAGTAGCTACGTCAGACAGCATACTCCTAGTGTCTTTCCTTGTAAATACATCAGACATTTCCATTCAGCATTGTAATGATTTTTATCCCCTTGAAATTATCCTTTTGATTCCAATTGCACTCTATCATTTTCCTGAGTAGACCATTTCTTTTATAATCATTTTAAACAAGTTTCTGGAAAACAATCATCCTTTTAGCCCTATAATTAAAAAAAGAAGTCCTTTGCTGCACAGTAGCTTTTGTCATTACACTATATCCCTTTTGTACAACACCATTTCTTGTTTATATTCAAACCTGACATAAGTGGCGTAAGTGGGAGGCATGACAAGCCAAATTCAGTCCATGTATCTTTTCAACCACAGGGAGATTAAACCAAAAATGAATTAGGCCTAAGTAAGTAAGGCACTAATGCAGGAATGACAAAGCTGAGCATCTTGAATATTGAGTGTGTTGCCTAGGAGTGAATTCACAGAAGATCAACAAATACGGAGCATCATTTTTCTTTTCACAAATTCTGATTCTCAGAATGCCATTAACAACACCAGCTCACTAAGTTTAACAAAGATAGGTGTGCTTGTGAGATCCTCATCAAATGTAATGTTTATATCCTTTACCCATCAGAGTCATTGGTATTAACAATACCATAGTCCCACAAACTAACTGCAGATTAGTTTAACTTGTTCAACATTTAACAGGCTCTAAAATGAGCACAGCTCATACCTCTAGTGGACTTTCTCTCCCCAAAATTTCTGTGGAGTGCATCTTGTGTTTTTTATTGTGGTAGAAGGAGAAAGCCATGGGGAATACCTTAAAAATTATCTTTTGATGAGCAACGCCTATATGTACAAGCTCCTATCATCAGGGTGAACCTTGCCACTAATATCCAAAGCTGCTAGGCAAACCCTACAAAGTAGGCTGAACATATTCCCATTTCTTCCTCGTGAGCCCCAATAACGCTGGGCACAGCATGATTCCTCCTGTTCGAGTGTTAAATGGTGGCTGGGAAAAGCAACTGGCTCTTTGTTACTGGGATGCTGAGGGTACTACAGGGAAAAGACAGTTAAGGATCTAACTAAATCCACATTTCTGCAGTAAAAATTGAGACAACGGTAAAATGTGTGCAACTTTTATAGCATTATTTGTGTTTCTTCAGGCTTGGGTTATGGTATTGTAGCGATATCACCTCTCTGCCTGAAGTGTGTCAAATCTAAAGTGTATAGGTTTTGAAAGAAACTGACTGTTAAAAAAGATATATGAATGGTGAAATCTTTAAACAGTTGATGACTATACCTACAAGACCTTTTCAGATGAAATATTACGGCACATATCTCCGTCTTTTTCTCCCCATACTATTCACAGTTTTAAAACTGTCTCTGATTATGATTTGAATCTGAGCTAAGAATATAGAGGCTGATCAGCTACAGCTGCTTTAGCGCACTTCTCAGTAGGTGAAAATTGAAGTCATTCTATTGTATTTTTTAGGCTAAGGTTTGCTTTCCACCTCCAGACAAATGCTGCTCTTGCAGTTGATGACTAGGAAACCTGCTCTGGTATCAGGATCAAGGAAAATAAGACTAGGCAGAGTTCACAATTGCCAAATGCCAAGGACAGTCAAATTTTGGACCACACTCCAGGAACAAACTGCCTGAGCTCACGCTTTGTTACTGGACAGGCCACAGAAGGGACTGTCTACCACTAGATTCTCACATTAGATCCTTCTGATGGGATCATAAAGAATCAAGTACTTCAGTGCATTCGGTCAAACAAGGTCAGAAAGAGGAAAATTAATGTCACATTACGCTTGGTCTCCTCTGCTAAGCACAGTCCAGTGTCAGTCAGGTTCAGTTTCAAATGAAGTTGTGTCAGTAGGGCTCAGGTCACTGAACTCTTCCAACCACTCTTCTTGTCTGATTAATTTTGCTTGTAATGTGACAGCTTTCAGGTATGGAGGAGTTTGCTGAAAATGTCTGGCCACTGCGGTATAGAATAATGCACTGTAATTTTGCCATTTCATTTTAAATCTCAGCTGAAAACAGCTGTTCCCCGAGCCTATAACTTGCTGTGACTGTCTCCTTCTGCTGTTATTTATCTCAGTAGCTGTATGATTTAACTTGACGAAGCATATTGGAATACAGTTTATCTGGAGAACACTATTAAGTGCAAAATGAAGTGGTACTCTTAAATCAGATTTCACTGATTGCTTTGAAAAGCTGCTAAAAATTCTCACCTGATGCTTTCCATACAGTTATTCTTTACACATCTCTTCCATAACACGACATGGAAGGAATTTTAGGCTTCAGACCTTCTACTTTCTGACACTGGCAGCTTCTGAAAATCTTTCACATCAAAGAATAGGCGACAGTTTGTCATCTTTGTAATGATGCATTTTTAAAGGTATAGCTAGTGCAAGAAGTTACAGGTACCTTTTCTGTGTCAGTGCATCTTTCCAATTAAGTAAGATTCCCTGTTGCTGCAGGCTCGACTGGTCAGATAATGGACTGCAGTGAGATATGTCCCGAGCTGAATGCTGCAACATGGACAAAATTAATGCTGGGAGGAAAATGACATGGAAAGTAAAATTAAGTGGAATTATTAAGTAATGCGACTACGTAATTCACTTCTAAATTGTGAGGCAAATTAGAAAAGTGTTAATCTTTTAATATTTAATGGTCCAAATTAATCCTTAGTTTATACAGTCTGTTAGAATCTAACAGAAAAGTGAAAAAAATCCTGTGAAGACCATTTGAGCAAACTGCAGAACTTGGTTCAAAATTATATCCTTAGTACACAATGCTACAGGATTTTTTTTTTCCTAGGGTATAAAAAAAGGATACATTTTATAAAGACATGTTGTTGCTGCAAGGCTTTCATATTTAGGGAATTTCAGCCAGTCTATTTCTGCCTGATGGAGACAGGATCTCTATTTGGCGCCTGGCTGCTGGTTAACGTACAGCTAATTCTGTCACTGTTCTGCAATATTTTCCCTTCCTATTCTTCAGATACCTAGCCAATTTTAATTGAAAATTTCCTCAGCCCAGGACTGTCACTTATTGCATGTATTTATAGTAACCAGTCTTCTGGTGTACTCATCACAACTTAATCTTTACTTGATCTTCAGCAGAAAAAATAAAATAGGAGAAGTATGGAAGATTGACTTTGGTAGCCTTTTACTTCAGCAATGTGTGTGCATGGTAAGTGACTAAACTGATGCGTAGGCTTTGGGCAAGGAGATACTGTTCACATGCAGTGTAACCGGTGACCCAGAACAACCTCAGTATCCCACCCTTGGCGACAGTGTCCCACAACTCTGCCATAGAAAGGCAAACTTCCCAAAAATTCTGGTCAGTTTTCAAGTTGAAGGAGTTCAAATTGCAATATGCGCTCATGATATCTGATTAAAGCACCTTCTGATCAACCATTGTGATCAGTAACTTCTCTGATATATAGCTAGATGCAGATTTCAAGATCTTAAAAGGAGTAAAGGGTCTTACTTAAACATTCTTTGTGGGAAGGAAAAATGCAAATGAATGAGTCATGGCTTCAATTAACATCAAGTGCACTCTAATGGCCAGCTTCATTCTGTCTGATTTATCATTTAAAGCTACATGTACTACTCTAGAATGAATAACTAGGGATATACTCGTGCGGTCATTCAACTTGCAGAGTTCCTGTGCTGGTTGAGGACACGATAGCACTCTAAGCCCATGACTGTCATGACAACACAAAGATACAGGGTTTATAGATACACAGGGCAGCACACTGCATCCCCAAACACACCTGTCCAAAAAGACATGGCCATTACAGGTATTTCATGAAACCTTACTTTGAGCAAATAAGCCTCTTTGCAAGAAGCGTACAACAATAAAGTGCCATAAATAGAAAGAGAATATGATCTAGATGGAGAAATGTTCTCATTTCAGAAAAATAATATATAATTAATCAATACACCTCTGATCCTATAATTCCCTTTCAGAAAGGCCTTGACATGGAGAGGCAAGGACTGTACACTGACACTGTTATCAGACTATTTCCTCTTAGTAATGAACTGATGTTTTGGAATAATGCTGAATGAACTTCAAAATATTAAACCCCACAAGATTTCCCTTTATTAATTCTTGCATCAAGTCCAATGATTGCGTGCAATTGAACTAGAACAAATCTTTCAAAAGAAAACATCAAATCCTGATGTAAAAAATTAGCAATTCTCAAAGACCCACCACTATTCTACATAAATGGTTTCCAATGATTAATTATCTTCTTTGTTAGAATCATCTTCTTCGTTATTTCTCTGAATCACAGTGTCCACTATCCTGGATAACTGCTACAAAATTATCTTTTTTGGGTCCTTCCAGGTGTAAACACAGAGCTATAGCAGGAAAAGCAACTGATGTCAACTGGACAAAATAGATCCCTACACAGCTTATATCTTTTATTTATACCCAATGGCTGAACTGGAGACTGAAGGTTTCCATCTCATTACAGATGTGAATGTGAAATCAGTTGCTATAATCTTTTTCGTTCATTCAGGAAGGAGGATATTTTTCTGCCCTAAGCTGCAAAACAGAATGACTGAAAAAACTCACTTTTGGTTTTATTTTTAACCAACAATTATTCACTAAAATGGGACAAAGCTGAACACAGCACTTGAGTACCAAGGAAGTGCTACCAAGTAAAAATTCACAGATCCTCAACAAGAAAAAGGCCTGATTCAGCAACAGGGGCAGATGTGAGTGGATTTTGAGGATGCTACTGTCTCACGAGCTAACACACAACACTAAGAAATAATGTACATATGTATTTTATATCACATCGCATTAGTTTACAGAGCTATTCAGCCAAATTATCTGCACAGACTACAGTAAAGATATGCAAGTTTCCACCAGCAGATACCATAGCCCATCTTCTAGAACCAAACAAATTAAAATACCTCCAAGGTATTTACATGAACACTGAAAACAATCATCCTACCTTTCATCAGTCTTAAAATTCTTGAGCATTATTGGTCTGTCTGGATTTAAACTCTGAGAAACCAAAGACTTTCCTTAGAAGTAAAGGACATCCATGGAGAAAAATCAAGTCTAAGAAAGAGAATGATCAATGATGAGCCAAAAACTTGCCAGTTCATCCTGGGCTGATGCTGTAGTGACAGGGAATATTGAATGTATTGGAAAACTGCAAGGCTCACTTCCTCTTTGCTGAGCCTCTTCTTACTCCATGGCCAGCTAAAGGGATGCTGTCATTTCTTCATTAGCACTGCTGACAATCAGCCTCTGCTTTGGGCCAGGGAACAGAGTTGTACAGGGTTATGCTAAGGAACAAGAATAATTTGGATCAGGGTATCAAGTCAGAATAATTATACAAATCATTGATTTTATCTCAGGCAGCCAAAGTATTTCTAACAGATTCCAACATTCACATTTATTCAGCCAGATTCCTCATATTTCTCAAGCATTCACGTGATAGGAAGACAGCAAGTAGTCCCAATGAAATTTAAACTAAGCGTTACTCCCCCTCAGCTCCTTACCACCTTTCACCATTATTCATCCTTCTCAAATATGCTGAATTTATAGCAACCTGTTTGAACAAACAGATCAACTCCTTTATTTCATCTTAGAAGATGATGAGTGATGTGTGCAATCCAAATAGCCTTCATTTTTCAGGAACAATAAAGTCGGTCCACTTAGGTTTACATTGCTTTGCTTGTATGAGGGTCCAGAGGGGCTGTACCTTGCTTTCTTCCACCTTTGGCATGGAAATTCCTATGAACCCTACATTTTACTAACAGATGAGACATGGACAGCAAGACATTGTGGCTAAATCCTGCTAAGATCTCTGCTGCTAGGCAACCTGCCTTAAGCACAGTGTGAATAAGGTTAGCCAAGTTTGTAGTTCAACGAGATATATTTTCTAGGAGCAAAATTTGGTAGCAGACTTGATCTCACTCTTGATTCCAAGTTTACCCTTACTCTGCATCTCTCCCTCTCTGTACTTGGTCAGCTGTTTATCAGCTTTGAAATACCGCAAGGATGAAGTACCTCCTTACACAGGCTGATGCTCTGACCAATACAGCCATCATGGGAGAGGCTGATTATTACAATGCATTTAGCCTGGCTAAATGTTCTGCCCCTGACCATCAGCGTACTGAAAATACATGGTGCAAACCCTTGGCAGATGCTGGGACAGGGCAGGCAAAATATGCTAAGTGCAAATAGGATGGATGCAACTGCTACAAGATTATGTCCTTCACACCAGGTCACAGCCAAGGGCAGGTTGCAGAAAGCCACCCAGAGCCACTGAGAAGCCTCTCTGCTTTTTCTCCAGCTCCCTGTACCTAGTGCACAGGACCACAGAGACTGCGGGAATCTGTAACTCAGTGTGTGCAGGAATGTGTGCAGTGCCACTGCCACAGCAGAGACATGGTGGAAGCAGAGAAACTGGGGCTTTACTGCTAGGGCCCCGTGGGCCAAGGGACAAGTCATTTCATAGCAACTTCATGTTAGGGGCTCAGATTTACCCCAGATAACTTCAGATCCTCCACTGAGGCATCTAATCCCTAGGCTCCCACCATACTTGCCCTTCAGGGGCCTGTTCAGATACTCTCTTGAGGAAAGTATGTTGTTCTACCACTAGCCCACATGCTTCAACTCAATGTCTCCAATGAAGTGGGGTGAATAAGGAGCATGGAGCCCTTTCTTGATAACTAATCGACCGATAGCACTGCAGGGGTTGCACTATAGTTTGCTACAGCCTGATTCAACGGTGACATGATATCCTCTAACTCCTGCTAGTAGCAGTTGTAGTAGTGTCTGTTTGAATTGCTAAAATAGCTAAGGACCCTGCATGCCACTGTATTAGAAAAAAAACATTTAAATAAGTTTCCAGTTCATCTGTCTAATCTTCCAAAACACAATTGTTCTGAAGATATGGATGGTTAGGAAAAATGGATTACATGTCAAAACCAGCCAAACTCTTCTTTGTTTTGACATGGGATCTAGATATATATTACGTAATGAATACACAGCATAGGTACATATATATGGCCAAATACTAATCCTGTGCAGCAACAAATACTGCATGGCAAAATTAAACAAGAAGGCTTTTGATCTAACTTAAAAATAATGTGAGCTGTGAACTGTCCCTATGCATTTTAAATAGGCTGAATGCATAATAATGTAATTTTTTTTCAGTAGTTCTTATACGCAATACAGGTGAGTCAAGCACATTCAGAATACACCAGGGTTTTTTGCATGATGTCACAGAACAGTTGCACATCAATTATGCTGTGAATATTATGTTTGAAGTTTTATTCAGATTTCTGGATTTCCCCACTTTCAACAGAATTAGCTGTCATGTTCATATTTAAAATAAGTTTGGCTGTGAAATCTTTAGATTTCCTCACCATAAAGCTGCACCTGGTAGACTTTCATATGAGAAGCGCTTCCTGAAAGACAATGAACAGATGACAGTGAATGTGGTTTGCAAAACAAGAACAAGCGCAAGAAGTAACATGGCCAAAACAGTCCCTGTTACAGTTTGGGTACCTGAAATCTTTAAAAAGTCAAACAAAAGAATTTTAGCCAGAGACTGTATGCTATCCAAACTACATTACTCCCAGGTAGAGGGGATTTTTTACTACCAGATGGTTGTTGCTCCCGTTGTGCTAGCCTGGATACGTGCTGACATCTAGTGGTCCTTTAGAGAATAAATACAGGCTTATTAATTAGCAATAACGAATAATAACCTCAGAATAAAAACCGTCAGAAAACGTGTTTTCCCCCTTCTCTCCCTTTTTGCCCACAGTGCATTTAATAGTGTATATAGATAACCGAATTCTAGTGATTATTATCCTTTTCAATATTTGTTCAAGCTGGGGTTTTCTAAGGCAACGTTCCCATTGACATCATGCTGAGTCCTTTGGGAAAATCCACCTGGAGGCATTACTTGACTGACAATCACCACGGTATTTAAGCAGAAACTGTAAAATTGAAAAAGAAATAGATAAAGTGCAGTTCTGAATGTCTGGAGCCACAGCATGATCTGTATTACACCTGATTTCATCAGAGACCCCTTAAGCTCTTCCTAATAAATTCACATCAGAATTCTGCCTTAAACTGTTATTTACCTATTAATGTGAGAAAATGGCTACAAATAGACTTTAAATTATAATTTAGTTTACTACTATATTGAAAATATCTGACTGTATTATAGACCCCAATGAATATTTATGAATGACAGTCAAAACTCTACTTAGAAACCCACTTTCCACAGCATTTACTGCATCTTCATTTAGCACATATTTCTGTTCATTTGCAAAGCCATGCATGTAATGAGTTATCCACTCAGGATAACTACATTGGGAAGAAAGCATTAGAGCTTTAGTCACTGACTCAAGTAGACTGAAAGAGGAAACAAAACCAGAAAATCAACTGTCTTTTGAAAGAACCAATTCAGGAGACCAAAACCTCCTGGTTAGGTTTCAATGGATTTTAGAGTCCCCACCACTGAGAAAGGTTTTTATTACTTGACAAATAAGGTAACTCGAGGTTTTACAGTGATGTGTCTGGTCAGAGAACCCCAGTCTCCAAGATGGCATATTCAAACCCTAAAAAGAAGGTCTATACACCTCCAAGGGGTCCCCGAGGCCATCTTTTAACCTGCGTTGATTTCCAGGAGATAGAGAATAGTCTTTTCAAACTTAATAGTCTTTCAGGCTGCTGCAGAAGACCCCAGGTCAGAGAGAAGGGAGAGGAATGATACGCTGAACTAGCACTGAAGAAATTTATTTTGAAGGAAGAAAATGGAAGCCAATCAGAAAATGGCCTGACAGCTTGTGTTCATGTGCTGTCACTGCTTCACACAAAGATCACCAGCGTACCTTTAGTGTTCCCAAGACATGCATCCACCAGTGTCCCTAACAACACAGTGTGCTCAATTCCTCGTGAACAGGTCATTACTTATTACCTTTGCATGATGTTCAGTTTGGGGGTATTACAATTCAAGTGGCTGCTCAGCTGTTACCCTATAAAGAGTCTTTCCACAAAATGTTATTTTTCATTTTTTGCCTCAGTGCAAGACCTGCTCATGATTTATTAGCTGTAGCAAAGCACAAAGCCATAATTTTCTTTTATTGAACTCACTCTGGGTAGCCATCACTCTGCAGAAATGCAGATGGTCATCTTATTCTTATTCTTAGTGACAGGATGAATGCCACAACTCTGCTGACAAAGACAGCAAAGCAGTCATTTATAATAGTAAGAGGAGCGTTCAATTTAATATCTGTGTTAACTGCACACAGTCAGGCATTTTGGACACAGCTTTTATAGGATCCTGCTCTGCTAATGCTTTAGGACTTTACAGTATTAAGGCAAATTTGCATAGCATGTATGCTGGCATCCAGGTGCAATTTTTGTGCTTATAGCAAATGAAACAGAACTACACCATGCAGAAAAAGTTGGCCCCCAGTTGAACCCTGGTCATAGCCAGTTTTTATTACGTGCATTTGAGATACTGCAGTTTAATAATTCGTCTATCTCATCCCTTACTTCACACTTCAATTTTCAGGGGCATCCACACTGCAGATGAAATTCTGGATCTGGATCAGAACCTGTGAGCTTGAGTGGATGAATGTATTTCTTTAACTAGTTCATTGTCAATGGAATTAAAGAGATGACTTGCAGCTTCCCTTCCATCTCAGAAAATGTGGATTTAGGGAATTGCTGGGGCCAGTACGATGCACAAAGTACACTTTCTCTGTTCTGGGGCGAGAAGAGTGGCAGTGAATAATTCACAGCACCTAGTGGAGTGCCCAGAGACATGCCCTGTGATGACCAGTGAGTTTGTGGAGAAAGAAAATATGGTGTTGAATATTAAACAGAAAGGATCAGGCGGTTTTTAATAAGCACCCTGCCTGATCCTGCCAAAGGGCCCCCATACAGACCTTAGCAGCTGAATCTGGAATGTGCTTCATTTCATCACAGAACTGGCTATCGCTACAGCAACAGCACTAGGAGAATAATTCAAAGAAACAAAACACAGATGCAAGTCAAATCCAGGGGATTAGAGTATTTAATTGTTTAGAATACGGGGAGCTTTACCTAGCATATTCAGTGAATGGATTCAGAGCAAAACTACATCCAACATCTGCTAACGTCACATTTTAGTATTGCCTCTTCAATCAGAGTAAATTATATAGCTTAAGTGTTCATACCACCAATTAATCTCTCCTGAATCAGATCTGCATATTAGTTGCTTGAAATAGGCTTAATATAGTCATAATTGTACAAAACATGAATATAATTTTTCATAATAATTAGGTAGTCACGTTGCTTTTTCTCTCAATTTGTCTAAATGTTCATATGTACATTAGGAGTTAGCAGTTAAATTTTATCCATACAACGTCACTCAATTACTCCATGGTCTGTCTATAGCATCTTCCGCTTAAGGCACCAGACCTGTGCAAAGTATACCTGTTCAGTATGCAGTGTATTAATTTCTTCAGAGGCACATTTGAAAGGGTTGGAGGTCTGTCCCAGCAAGCGCGTGGCAAGGAAGCACGTAAGATATTTCCCGCTTTGGAAAATGCTCAGTGAGAGGACCCAGGCACACTGACCATCAGATCCTTTCTTTGCAAGCTGAGAGCAGGCCAGGAACTTACTGTGCGAGGGCCGCGGAGCCTTGCAAGGGAACTGCATTGTGCTGAAACTACCCGAGCGTTATAATGCTCTTCCATAGCACAGTTTGATCACCTCATTTGCTACAAAGTAAGACCCCAAAAGTGACAAGGAGATAATTACTCTGACCTCTGCTCATTGGAGTTGATAGAGAGAGAGTTGATAGCAGTACCTTGAACTGTCCTCATGTTTCATTTGCTGATGTGCTGTAAACCTTTGACTTGCTGCCAAAATTTAAGGTTGCCTTATGAGATAATCCCAACTAAGAAGTTCAGTTTATGTGCATCTTCCTGCCCTTCTGCTGGAGACAGGGGCATGATGCAGTTAGCCAAGAAAAGAAACGCAAAAACTCCTGGGCTATGAATAATGATCTTGAATAAGTTCTTGGATTTGCAAAATGATGATAATGCTATTTACCCTCGTATTAAATTTATAAAACACTTCTCCCCTGCTGGAGTCTCTAAATCCCTGATTAGACCACCAACAATTCCCTTATACATTTCCTGCTGGTTTTAATCGCCTATCCCCATCTTTTCAAGATATTTTCCCTAAAGAAAATAAAAAGGAAAAAAAAAAAAAAAGCAGAAACTCTGCATTCAGAAACAAACAGTTACAGCTGCATTCAGGAAGGGTATGAGAGTTAGCTAATACTAATAACAACTTTAAAGATACTGTAGAGGCTTTATTAATCCATGCTGTTGGCAGCTTTGAATGCCAAATTATCTGTGTTGCACTGAGCCATGAAACTATCCCATGAGGTACTAAGTCCACCTTGAGACAGCAGTGAAGCCAAAGCTTTGATCCTCAAGGCTGACTTGAGTAAATCATTATTTTTAAACTCTTTAATCCCTCATGCATCCATAACACATAATTTCAGTAGTGCATTTGACTTAAATTTCTTATTACTTCAGAATTCAGTCCAACTTCTACTGCAAATAAAGTCAGAGCTCCCAGAGGCTCCAGAGAGCAGAACTAGTCCTGCTCTACTGCAGTTCTCCATTGAAGTGATGAGACGACAGAAATAGTATGTCATCAGGAACCATAATTTTACCTTCTTTGGATGCTTTTTATCCTCTTTTACTG
Source organism: Aramus guarauna (assembly GCA_013400195.1). Lineage (NCBI taxonomy): Eukaryota > Metazoa > Chordata > Aves > Gruiformes > Aramidae > Aramus > Aramus guarauna. The sequence continues at coordinate 860,906 of VXBL01009853.1, forward strand.
TATCTCAGTGTAGCATGTACTGGAGATGAAGAGCTGGACTGGGAGTTTATAGGTTCTAAATTTCAGTTCTTGCCACCACACCAGTTCATGAGATTCCAGCTTAACTCAGAGTATTTTCAGAAGCAGCAGTGAGCACCTTGACCTGTCCACCTTATCGCCTTTGTTTGACTGCTAGAAAATGACCACAGATAACACACTTCATACCAGACAACATCTTACATCAGCTCAGCTATAGCCAGCTGAGGATTCGGACTTTATCCATATTGCTAAATAAAGCTCAAGGCCCTGAGTGGCACTACCTGGCCACTCTACATAACATTTAGCCCAGGGTTTCCCTTTAGTCCCCTGTAGTCTTCCCACAGCCTGAATGCATAAATGCAATTCATTGCAGATTATTCTCAGTTCAGAGCATTTTGAATAATGTGATGGCTGTGTCACAACTCATCAAAATACATTTTATCAGCACAAAATTGAGGCTATAGGTTGCAGGCTCTGTGGTGCAGCAGAAGTCTTGAAGGTGCAAAGCATCCTGGGGTGTTGTTTGAGGGTGGGGACAACAAACCTGGTCCTGACAACACAAAACAGTGTCAGGCTGCAAAAAAGTATTACGCAGGAGGGACAGCCAGAGCCCCAAGAATTCCTTCCCTGGCCTTAGTTTCTTCTGTAGTACAGACACAGCCATGGAGCCCTACATGCTCCAGTTTCCCCAGTCCATTCTGTAGGCTTTCTACCCCTACAGACTGTGCAGGGCTGCCTCAGGCTGCTTCTCCTTATAGACATACTCTCTGTTGTGCAGCCAAATGCAAATTCAATTCCTGCCTGTACCTCGGTGATAATAACATTTGCCCAATTACTTTCTGTAAAGTTCACCTTATCAATGCCAATACACTATTCACTGTATTGAAAAAATATATCTTTTTTTGTGAATATATATACTGAATAAAGAGAGTAAACAGAGAGATGTTTTATATCACTGCAATTGCAAAGTGTACCTGTGAGGCAGGCAGTCATTTGCCAAGTGCTGTAAAACACACCCAGAGCTGAAACTGCCCCATCTATTAACTGTTAGTTCAAAATCAAAGGCCAAACAAGCTCCCTCTGGAAAAAATAATTAGTGCCTGAGTATTGCTGCGGCATTCGTCTCTCTCTACAGTTCCTGGAAGGACAGGTTGGAGAGGGAGCCAGGGATGCTCAGCTGCAGGATTCTTCCCACAGACACTGCCTGCGGAAAGTATCACCAGTAAAGCTGAAACGAGCTGTACGTGACAGATCAGAAATCCTGCATACTTCTTGCTTGGCTGATCTAAATGGTCGTTGATTTTCATGGTGCTACTATAACTCAAACACCATTCCAGTTGAAGGAAGCTTATTTTGTATGATACACAGTGTCCTGGAAGAAAGCCTGTCACTACTGCCTCAAGCTTACGTTGCTACCAGGAGTCATTGAATCTTGGTGAACTTGACGTTTTTTGAAAACAAATTTCTTACTGCTCAGAAAACCGTCATGTGCTTAGTGTGAAAGGGATTGCTAAAACAATCCCTTGCTTTGCCTGCTCTGCTCTTTTCAACTCTTTAAGTCTTCAAAAATCTCCTTGCTGGGAAAAATGAGCTGAAATGTGGCTGATGTATTTCTGTTAACCAGAGGTATATACTGTGCATGTACCAGTGAACCTGTTTTCTAAATAGCATTAAAAAAAAATCACAATCAGCTAAATGTTTCAGATTTTTGTTCTTGCTTTAAGGAATGCTAGATGAAAAGAGAGGGACAGACATTAAAAAAAAAATAAGAGAAAGTCAAATTTACCAGCATAAAACACCATCAGTGAACACCGTTTCCACTTAGTACTGCACACATGACAAGGGCAGCAAGTCCACACAAGCAAGGGAAAGCAGGGAAAGTGTCCTTCCACCCACCACCCTGGAAAAAAAAGATAACTGCTGGCCCTCTGTGTTATGTCCAGCAAATATAATCTCCTTACCACAAACTTGTTTACATAAACTGCAAAAAGTTGACAGTTCTAGCACCATGTGCTGGGTCTGCATGGCAAGGTTTTGGTAGCAGGGGGGCTACAGGGGTGGCTTCTGTGAGAAGCTTCTAGAAGTTTCCCCTGTGTCTGACAGAGCCAATGCCAGCCGGCTCCAGGATGGACCCACTGCTGTCCAAAGCCAAGCCAATCAGTGTTTCTGTGATAACATATTTAAGAAGGGAGAAAAAAACAGTTAGGGAGAGCTTTTGCAGCTGGAGAGAGGAGTGAGAAGATGTGAGAAACTCTGCAGACACCAAGGTCAGTGCAGAAGGAGGGGCAGGAGGTGCTCCAGGCACCGGAGCAGAGATCCCCCTGCAGCCCGTGGTGAAGACCATGGTGAAGCAGGCTGTTCCCCTGCAGCCCATGGAGGAAGGATGAGGAGGTGTAGAGATTCCACCTGCAGCCCGTGGAGGACCCCACACCGGAGCAGGTGGAGGCACCTGAAGGAGGCTGTGGTCCTGTGGGAAGCCCACACTGGAGCAAGCTCCTGGCAGGACCTGCGGAGCCGTGGAGAGAGGAGCCCACACCAGAGCAGGTNCCTGTTCTCATCTCGACCCACAAAGCTTTTCGTTACACTTTTTCTCCCATGTCTGGTGAATGAAGGGGGTGATAGAGCAGCTCTGGGGGGCACCTGGCCCCCAGCCAGGGTCAACCCACCACACACCACCACCAAAAAAACAACCCACAATAGAGGGAAACAACAGACACTCACCCATGCACATAGTGCTCACTTTTAGGTGCTTCTGATGCTGTGTATCTCCCTGACTACTTGGAACAAGAATCTGATTTCTACCATAAGAGACATTTGGGTATAATAAGATGCGGGTTTTCATAAGCTGTCAGTTGGTCCTTCTGTCCCTAACTTCTCCTGCAAAAAAATGCAGAAATCAGTGCTAATAACAATTCTGACAACAATGTCATTTTAGTACATTGCAGACCTTCATGCTTAAACATCTGTAGCTTACCAGCACCGTGCAGACTAGCTTTACAACAGAGGATTAACAGTATCACCTCCAAATCACATTTGCTTGGCTAACAGACTGAGCGCTAAGAGGGAGACAAGGATCAGAGCTCTCCAGAAGTTTGACATGAATTTGACAGGACAAGGGGTAATGGGTTTAAGCTGAAGGAGGGTCGATTTAGATTAGATGTTAGAAAGAAATTCTTTACTGTGAGAGCAACGAGGCACTGGAACAGGTTGCCCAGAGAAGTTATAGAGGCCCCATCCCTGGAAGTGTCCAAGGCCAGGTTGGATGGGGCTTTGGGCAACCTGGTCTAGTGGAGGGTGTCCCTTCCCATGGCAGGGGGGTTGGAACTAGATGGTCTTTGAGGTCCCTTCCAACCCAAACCATTCTGTGGTTCTAATTTCTGTACTGATGTTATTGAAAAAATAGATACAGGCAGAAGGGAAAAGAAAATGCAGTGAAACTGTCCTTTCACAGTTAAAATGAGCCATAAAATAATTGCTAATGAAGAAATTCACGTACTATGAATACAGAATTAGCAACTGTAATTCTTATAAGAGAATCAATTAAAATCAGCATAATGGTAGCAATATATAAGTTGATATGACAAAAATTATCTTCAACAGTTCATTAATATTAAAAATAATGTGACATTAATATTACTTTAGAAAACATTTTGAAATGTTTGTAGGTATATGTTTTTATGTTATCTGGGTATTTATAAGTCCTTACCACTAATGAATAGGAGCACCTTACAACTTCCAAAGGAAGTTCATTGCCTTTCATTTACTTCTCTTCAAGGATGGGAGAATATGAAGATAATGAAAAATAGTCAAAATGCTCTACATTTTGTCTACAGCTCTGCATATTCACTGTAGAGTTAAACATAATTCTGGTCTCCCTGGTGTAAAAATGTCCATCAAAATCATCACTATTTTACAAGAAAAAAATAAGAAATGGCCAACAAACAACTCATGAAGCCAATTCAGAGAAATAAATGTGGCTCTAATTCTATTTCCACTTATAAACTCTCCTACAAACACAGCAAAGAGCAGCTGAACATGGCTCAGAAATGATCACGCTATTTATACAAGGAGGTACCTACCTGTTAAGACACAGCAAAAGCTTCATCCTACTGTATTCTATGCAGTGCAACCTGCCAGCAAAAACAATTGCCTTGGAACTGCAGGCAAGTATGGGATTTGGGGAAAACAGAGAGGTTGCATAAGCCAGTTCATTAGGAAAGTTGAAGAAAGTGTCTATGCAATTATCATGCCAGTCAGACAAGCTACAAATTCACAGCCATATAAAGCCCAATTTCGGCCGCACGCTGAATGGAGAGAACTGAAGGCTGGGGAGACATTTCTGCTATTGGGTAAACGTCAATGACATTGACACTATTGAAGAGGACTGAAGGAACAGGACTGAATGTCAAGCAGAATAGGTAGATTCCATCTCAGGAAGACTAAGCTGGAAAGAAGTGACAAGATTTCATAATGAAAAGGGAAGAAATTGTATAAAACTTCTCTTAATTTCCTTATCATTTCAACATCCCTACTTCCCATGCAATTTTGCCTATTTGAAATACCCTCTTCTTCCAGTCTTTGTCCTTTGCCATTCCTTCTCCTAACAAACCCTTCAGTCCTTTAAAGTCCACAGAATCCAACCTTAGCTAAGAAATTAAACATGAGCACCTTGGAGAAGAAAGGACAAGTGAGAAGCCAGAGACAGGGAACCATTTAAATAATGGAAAAAATGCTGGGCATGGAATCGAAAAGTGGAGGAGCATATCCTTCTCCTAAAAACCCATGCATTTCCCAGCATCCTCTTCAATTCAGACTGCCTCTGATGTCTGCTCTTTCCATCTAATAAATTATAGGGTCACACTACAAAATGTTATCGTCATCACTCCCATGAACCTTCTCAAATCTACAGTAGCTTCTGCAGCCTTTGTAGTATACTGCTTAGAAAACAAATGTACTACATCATGTTATTTGGGAGATCAAGAAAGATAAGGTGAATAGGGACATTCTTCACATTAATATTTGGTCAGATGGAGCTAAAACACAGTACATGCAGAAAAGCAAAAATAATTTTGAAACACTGGCTTGTGAATTCTAAACCATTACAGAAAGAAATATGGAATTATAAATTTTCTCCACTGACTTGAATAGATAGATACATAAATTGCACGGTTCTTTCAAAACTACTCCATAAATAAAATCACTCACGGATGCATTGACATGCCTTATTCAGAATCAACAAGTAATTTAGTAATAACATATTCTGCAGTGTGTGAGCTCTACAATATGCGGTGTACAGAAACTGGATAATATCATTTTAAGCAGTCTGTTATCTTTAATGATCCTCACTCTTGTTCTGTGTCCAGAAGGCTCATGAGAACAGCTTCATACAAAAGGAACTAGCCTTCACCTGCTCTGTATGATTAATAAATACATTTATTGGTTATTTACTTAAATATCTTACTATAATTATGCATATAGGCAAAAAACTCTTCTGTTTGTACAACTCCTTATCAGGCTTATGCATAAGGAGACAACTATATCATGCTAATATTAGAGAATGTAGCTAATATGATTATTAATATATGGTAAATATAGTTAATACAATTTATATTATATTTATTGTATTTATATGCATACTTGCAATATAATATCACCTAGTTTCAGATGTCAGTGTTTCCTTTGAGCTGCTCATGTTTACTTGGAAAGGGTGTTCCTGATGCTGCTCTAAACTACAGCCTCAAGCTTTCACCTCTTGCATCTTGGCTCCCCACGCACCCTTGCATCTCAAGCGTACCATAGGATTCCACAATCTGAGAAGAGTTGTCGTTTGTAGTTATAAGGCATCTCAAGTTAAAGTGGGCTTTCTGCTTCATTACAGCATGGTACAAAATCATTCTGTATGCCATGCAAGTACAGACAAGTACAAGTATAGTGGAATATGTTGTCATCCTTTGACTAGAAAAGAATAGCATAAGGGAGGGTAGTCCAGTCTCTAGTTCATTGCTGGGTAGGCAGAAAGAAAGTGTGGCATCTTTTGACACACAGGACATACACATCCTGCATGGCACTGTGTAGGTATTCTATAGCCTACACTAGAAATGTATCTGATATCACATGAGTAGATACAAGATTTGTGGTCTACAGATTGCATTTAGGCAAGCAGAACTAGAAGGAAAGCTGAGTTTCTAATGGGGTTTGTGGCATCTTGGAATCATATTCTCTGAACTATGCATTTGAACTTGAAAATTCTAATACAGTACTAACGTACTTCTTGTTTCAAAGCAAGATATGACCCGCTACTGATAACACTCAGGAGACATTTATACACCCACTTGCAACATGCACAGATAAACCTTATACAAAGGTTTAAGAATCTAATGCATACATATCTCAAAATTGAGTGCTGTAGAAAAAAGACATATGGGTAGGAGAGGATAATTTCTTTCAAATGCCCTAAATTCTTATATTGGAATGAAAATATTGCATGCTGTCTGTGCAAGATACTAAATTCATACTATTTTATATATACACAAATGTTTCATCACTTTGTTGATTTAAAATATTTCTGCCTTCTCACATTTCCCAATTATTAAAGTGAATCGATTACTTATGAAAGGTTACACGTTGCCAGTACTTTCCACATGGGACCAAGGACTGCTGCCTTTACTTTGTTAAGCATCAATGTTGTTTATTTGGACCTGGGTGGCCCAAAAATGGCAATCACTGGACTGGCAGCACTAAAGTACACATGCAATTTTAAGCATGTGAACTAATGAGACCTATTCACAGTAGTCTACTAAGCGAGATACTCCAACAGTATTTAGAGCATATCAGAAAATTCCCAAACCAGCTCATCAACATGCCACAACTTTGGCACAGAGACACTAACATAAGAGAGGTTTTCAAGCTCCAGCTGTATTCATCCTTTAGCTGATTTGCTCACAATTTCTGCCAAACTGATAGTCTAACTAGCACATTGTTTTTCATTAGTAAATAGACTGACAGTCTGTCAGTCACCTACTGGAGTAATAAGCTCCTTTCTACTGGCATGGGCCACCTTTTAACTGGCTTTGATATGAAGGTCTCAGGTTATTATATGCAACAGCACATACACAAAGCACATCTTCATTAGATCCCAAAATGTGTAGCAAAGCTGCATTTAGGATCACAGAAAAAATGCAGTTGCTTCAGGAACAGAAGATACATTGCCACTCTAGGAAATACAATACAGACAATGCTGAGAGAAGGAGAAAAAGAAGTCAGTAGGGTTAAATTAAAAGTTCAATCCAAATGCTTAGCAATGTGAATGCAGTTGTCTGTCAGACAAAGAGCATAGTTTCCAATACTGTCAGTCATTTACCGTAGAAAACTACAAAGTTGCTTTTTGAACTGGTCAGAGCCCAGGAGACTTCACATGAAATGAAAAGCGGAATGAAGAAATGCCAAGGAGGCAGCGAACTGTTTAAAAATCTTTCTGTTTAAAAAAAAAAAA
>VXBL01009853.1:868545-977613 GCA_013400195.1 Aramus guarauna
AAAAGAAATATAATTTTAATTAATTTCTTATGTGCAAACATTCCAACTGGTCTTGAACACAAGATAAGCAGATAATCACCTAAATACTGTCAAATAGACCCCGCCAGTGAAAGCACTTTCCCAAGTTTTATTGCAATTCCTTAAATTTTATGGAGGCAGTTAAAAGGGATGTGAAGCAAAGAAGGTATTCTCTTAGCCTTTTATGACAGGCCTCGCAAATTGTTTTATTCTGAGGAAATAGTTGTACCTATTTCCTACTGTATACAATAATGATGCCTAGGAAACAGTTACTTCAGTAAAATCAATTGTAAACCAAGATTCTTTTTATTTTATTTCTGAATTGGTCTCCAAAGATATTACCAGCATTAAATCCCTGACATTTCTCGGTCATGTAGAAAATTAGTGACGGGTAGGCATATCATGCTGCTGTACCTCTAGAATTACTACAAAAGATTTAGCAGGCCTGGGAAAAAATGGATTGTAGGGGGGAAAAGCTATTTAATCCAGAAACATATTCAGAGAGATAGCTCAGGTTTTGGAGGAATGATTTAAGATTTAGTCTTTTCTTTATATTTAGCTAGTCATTAGAGAGAAAAATGTTTCTGGAATATCTTTACAGAACATAAAATCAAAGCAGAGGTGAATAGCAAATCCAAACAAAAGGAGAAAGCATTTGCTATTCAGATCTGTATCTCTGCGAGGAAGAGACAGTCATTATTCCAGGATGTGTGTGCCAGATGAATGTTAATCTTTGCCTTTTTAAGATATCTGGCCAAGTCTTCTTACAGGTGTCCCAAATAATACGATTCTCATTTGCAGACACAGCACCGTACACAGGCATTCAGGCAAGGATTTCCAGAAGGTCAAATAAAGAAGATGCCGACTTCTGCTGAACCTCAGCAAGAAGTGGATGCCCAAATCTTCTAGACGCCTTGGCAGATCCAGTCTGGGGACACTGGCAAGCCTGAATGCTGATATTTCAGTTGTATATGACAACAAAACATTTGAAAGGGCATGTTTGAAAAGGTGCCTGTTGAGTTCAGGCTTTCTAAGTTTTGCCATTATTTCTTCTACAATCATAAACCAGCTATCTAGATTCTAATTAGCTATAAAAAACCCCTGCATCAGTCTTCATGAGGGCATTTTCTTTAGAAAGTGAAATTTATATCTAGGCTTTTCACCTCAAAACCAGAGTAAATTTCACAGTCATAGCAGTGATATTGATTCTGGGATACAAGAATGGAAAGAACAGCTGTACCATGCTGGATCTCTGCCATACCACCAACTCTGCCACTGGCCAGTACCACTCTGCCTAGAGCAGAGTGGAAGAAAAAAATACATTTACCCACAATACTGCCCCAACTTCCTGCACTTTATTGAGGCAGAGGTAAGAGATTTCTGTTCTGCAGCCCTCCTTAGATTTTCTTCCATGAATCTGTCAACTGTTCCATAAAACCGTAAAACTTTTCAGCATCTTGTGGCGATATGTTTCTTGACTGAACTACACATTACACGCAGAAGCGCCTCTTTTTGCTGTGAAACTAACACCTTTTAATTTAATTTGAGGTCTCCTAGGTTTTACATTGGAAAGAACAATGAACAATTTCTCTGCTCACCTTTTTTATGTCAGGCTCTATGGACTTCTAGCGTGTTGTCTCTTAGTCAACTTTTCTCCAGGCTAAACAGCATTAGCATACTTAACTTCTTCATATTATGGAAATTTTTCAATACCAGTGATTGTCTTTGTTATTCATCTCTCTAACTTTTTAAGTTATATTACATTTTATTTGAGATGGAGGAACCAGAACTGTTTAAAGCATTTAAGATCCAAGCCTAATGTGGATTTATACAGCTGTATAATAATGTTTCCTCAAAATTGTTAAGACAGCTTGCTTTCATCATATAAAAATATAGAGATAAAGCATCAGGACTCAGAATTCAGTATCTATAAGTGGATTTAGACAATATTTTAAAATATCCTTGCTGTCCTAAGGGCAATCTTATTTTCATATATATCCAAGAGAACCTACAAATCACTACAATCCAATAACTAACAGAGATTGACCTGCATTCCTTCCTGTTTTATTCATAAGGCAGAATCACAGTCCTGCAGCTAACACCCATATGGCAGTTGCTACTAATTCTGCCAAATTATTAAGTGATGACATAACACAATAATCAGAACATTAGAAGAACCCAGATAAAATCAGGCAGAAGACTGTAACAATTTAACTTACTCTCTACCTGTCCAGTGCTGAGGTCAAACTTGGGACAGGCATGAACAACTGATTCTCCTTTCGAGGAAACAAAGTTAATCAAGTTGATCCAAGTTTACCAGGTCTGCCAATAAATTTCCCTTGCATTGAAGCCCTGCATCAGGCAGGTGGCAGAAAATATATTAAGTTCTCAATTTGGTTCTTTCAGGTATTTGCATAACAGAAAGAAATATTACATGACTGCTAGCCTGTGCTCCGTAGCAGCTCCTGGCTACCAGCAGAGCAGGTAAGGCTCCATGCTGAGGTGGTTGGGCTGTGAAATTCCCCATGACAGCCTGATGAAAGTTGCTATATCTCCTCTATCAAGTCTGGTGGCAGAAAATTACATCTTCCTCTTTGAATGTTGTAAAATCATTATCAGGTTGAATGGGATATTCCATTTCATAAGCAAAAGATGTGTAAGTGAGGTGATACACTGAGGCACAGTGCAGCTTCTCTTTTCTGGATCCCTTCCTCACAGCAAAGTGTCTGCTGAATTGTGTGCGGACAGGTCTCTTTGAACTGAAATGGGGACAAGACAAAGTTGTTCCCTTCTCTTTAACATCTTCCTTTAGTTATCAAGCCCTCAGCAAACCACAGCAGGAATAAGCAAGGGACTTAAGGCTTTAAACTGGAGGGAAAAGACAAGAGAGTTGCACTAACATACACATACAGATTGTGTTTACACATTTATAACACGTCCAAACTTAGGCTGTCAACTGGTCTGCAAGAAATAACACGAGACCATGATGTTCCAGGTTGCAAGGTCAGCCAACAAATATCCTGAGAACTACTCCTCAACACTGCAGAAAATCAAAGAGAAAATTAACTAGCATTTTTCAGCTCCTGTGAGCTGTTCAAAATTGTTTTATGTAGGGATGTACATCATTACTTCTTGTAAAGAATATCTATGGTGCCAATTTCCTACCAACACTATACAAACTGAGACAAGAAGCAAGTACCTGGAACTAGATATATATTACTTGGCTGAGCAGACTAAATGCAATAAAACTGAACTGACTCCCAAGAGTATTTTAGTTATTGTATATACCACCTTTAAACACTTCTCAGTCTTCCTTCCAAGAATCTAATATAAGTTCAAAGCTTTATGGGTCTTAAAAAAAAAAAAGTTAATCTTAAGATTAGCACTAGGAGAATGTTTTCTAGAGAACGGAATGTCAGGATATATTGCTGGACGTTCTCTACTCAGATGTCTAACAAATAAGGACTTATTTTTGGATAAAGCGCTGCACTGGAACTGAGGATACTGATGTTCAATCGGCAGCACTGCCATCAGCTTCCTGCATAACCTAAGGCTAGTCAGTAAATTACTCTTTTATTCAATTCTTATTGGCGAGGACAATAATAGTTAATTTTTCCCACTTGTACTTATTTAGACAGGAGCCGTTTGAGGCAGAGACTCTTTCTACTCACAGGTATATAAAGCACCTATTGCAAAACAACTCTGGTCATTTGTGCTGCTGTAGTAGGAGAATTGTATGTGTTATTTCCTCCAGGTATTCCCCCACTCTTTGAAAGTAAACTCCTGGATCTACAGGACAGCTATGTAGGCACCACTAGAGGCAGGGTAAAACTGTATAAAAAAAGACGCCCTGAGGTAGTATGACTATGAAGATATTTATATGTTCATGCTGTATAAGACTGGAGAAGGTCTTGGCAAGACATTCCAGTTCATTTAAGCACAGAATTAGCTCCGATTAACAGTCAACTTGTGTTAACAAAAAACACCTATATAATTAAGTTATTCTGTAAATTACCTGTAATAAGAAGAGTTGTAGCTAAGACAAGATGTAACAACAGCAGAGAACGGCTTTCTCAGAATGGTGATTATTATACAAAGACCAAGTTACATGGGATTTCTCCCCTCTTTTTTATATAATTGCTATGCATTCAAAGGAGAAAGCAATTTGCCCTATGGTTAAAGTGTAGTCCTTGCCCTATAGTATTTGCCCTTTTCTAAAGTATTTAGGAAAATGTTATTCTGAAGGGTAACTATTACAAAACAAACTCTTGCCAATCAACACAACAGAGCAGTGAAAAGTGTTCAAGAGACTGATCTGTTGCTGTCTCCTATATGTAGAAAATTAAATACATGAGATAAAGTATCTTAGATAAAAGACTGGGGGTGGGGGGAAAAAAAAGAAAAAATGGATTCTTAAAATACATCAGCATGATTTTAAGTATGACTCAGCTGTCTCCTCTCTCTCTCTCAAAGGCAAATCCCTTTCAAATCTCTGAAAAGTCAGATGGTCAAGTAGTATAAAATCCTGCCATCTATATTTAGAGTGCTTAGAAAATTGCCTGTGTAGACATTCTCTTGTCATCAGCACAAACATGCAGGACTCTGGAATGTGTCTGCAACATCAGTCAAAACTAAAAAAGAAAACAGAAAGGTGAAATAAGATAAATAAAAGGTGGAAAAATATTTTTAAAACTGTATACAATATTGTATGATTTAATAATGTCAACAATTTGCAAGAGTTTCATGAGCACTTGTACTTTAATTCTTACAGAAGAATCACAGTATTTTGGCTAACGGGACTGAAACTAAAATGCGCCTGATAGGATATCAGAGAAATCATGTTCGTCAAGTATGCAATATATTATTGACAACTGACTTTTATATTTATGTATTTAATGATCTTTAGTTCTGCTGGTACATTTCAGAAATCTGGTACAAACTGCACTTTTAGAAAATCTTTGCCTTGTGAAATATCACTAGGTGATACCAAAATCTGGATCCTGAGAGCTGTGTCCCCTTGCTTCAGCTGCTTTTCAACTTCTGTCTGTGATTGATCCTTTCATCAGAATTTAAGCTACAAATTTGATCTATAAAAGTGTAAGATTTCACCATATTTTCTAAAACTATTCCTTAAATAACCCTTCACTAGGATATTCTATGTGATGAGAGTTTATGACACTATTTTAGATTGTAAGTTGTGAAGTGAACTTTAGCATTCAAGCACTGCTTCTATATCCTATAAAGGGCAATGTTTGGAATATGAACAAAATTATGGTCTGTCACTACAAAATGACATTGTGTTATCAAGTAATACCTGGCATGATGAAGCAGTTGGATGGGAATCTAAACACTTTTGATATTCATCCAAAGCGAAGAAAATCATATCAGCTCTGACTGGTTGAAAATTGTTTTGAGCAATTTATAAGACTATCGATGCCAAAGTTAGTGTTGTGAAGTACAGATTGAGACAGTAATTTTGGTCTGGAAGACAAACTTTAATTCCAGTATTAAGAAAACATAATATTAACACACATTGTTGTCATTCAGACAGCTGTCAAATTAGTTGTGCCATGAAATGAGCTTTGATAGACATTAAAGTGCCAAGATACTTTGTTAATTACTTCAGCAGTAGATGATGCCCCAAGTATGCCTAGCAATGAAAGCATCCATTATGGAAATCTCTAACTTGGTGTAAACTAATGCTGTTTGTTTCATCTGAATGGGCCTCTCACTGGAAACAGCTGACATACACAATCAAAACTTGCCATCAGAAAAGTTGTTTCAGCTGTTACTTATCCAGCTGATCACAGACTTTTTTTTTTTTTTTTTTTGGACATTAGACTATGGTATTTTATATATTTATATGATAAAGTAGTGCAATACTCTCTGGACAAACAAGACGCCACTACAAATGGTGACCTGATAATCGACAGAACAAAAAAATTGCCCGACCCCAAAGGGTTAACAATATTAACCCTAAAAGATACCCGTTTTTACACTTTCCCATAGATAGGCCATGGCTATATACAAACGGAATTATGTTTAAATCAGAAGACACAATGTTACATGACTGGTAGGAGAAATTAACTGGGGTCATGTGATCATCGCAATCATAGGTTATTTCACATCTCCCACATAGTTACGTTTCCTACTGTCACGGTTTATGCTGAGATAATTTTCTTTCTAGTAGCTGGTATAGTGATGTGGTTTGGATTTAGCATCATAATAATGTTGATAGCACACTGAAGTTTTTATTTGTTGCTAAGTAGTTGGAGTGTCCACACTAAGTCAAGGACTTTTCAGCTTCTCGTGCCCTACCATCTCCTTCAGCCATATGCGGAGTTTTTCCTATTCCTGGTGCTGTTGAAGCAAGTTCTCTGCTTTGCTCTCCAGTTGTGCTCACCATCCCTTCCCAGCTCAGCAAACACAGCCCCATCCCACAACTGGCTGAAACTCCATCACTTCACTTTCAGCCTGTTTTATGTTGCTGTGCCTGTCTCTATCATGGTTCTTAGCACACCACCCTTTAAAATTTCTTTCCATTTAATGCACTTTTGTTTAGCTTCAGGATTTTTTTCACCTTTGTCATTCTCTATGAATCTGCAACCTCTGGGCTTTATCCTAACCGTTCTCCTTACTCCGCCTCATGCCTAGATTGTTATATCCCTTCAATCATGCCAAACAGCATCATTTTGTTCTTTCTAATCCCATTGCAAATATGCCTTCTACTGCTATCATCTACCCATCTAATCTGCTTTTTGCTGTTTTCACTACTTGCAATAGCATTCATACATAGAAGACAAGAAAACTAAAATGATACCTTGAAATTAGCAGGATGTGTTCATTGACCTGTGCCATTTATTCTGTTTATATTCCATCCCTTTGGTCCCTCCCCCCAAAGCTGGTTTTTATTACCTCTTTCTGTTCTGCTACACAAAGATATAAAGATCAACCAGAGTTCCTCTCTGTCACCACTGGTGGCTCAATTTTCAAATACTAATTTGCATTGTTACACTGTGAACCCATTGAAGCAAGGATTGCTCTTTTGAAATATCTTTTAAAGGCCTTTTGGGCTTGCTTTCTCTCTCCCATGCTCTGATTCTCTACCCTCTCTAACATCCTGCAGTCCTTCTCTTTTAGCTGTGAGATGCCACAGCCTTCAGTTTCTACCACCATCTCCCTCCTTCTCAGAAGCACTGAAAACTTCAAGTTTGTTTAGTGCAAAAGTTGAAAGAGGATGTCTAGAATCAGGGTCAGGAGAAAAGATTTTTAAATTAAAAGACAAAAAAGGAAGGGGTAGGCATCTCATATGAAATCAAGGATTCCTTTCAAAGCACTGTAGGCCTTGGCTAGAACCCTGTAAGAGTTTTTAACTGACTGCTCTGTCCCAAAAGAGACAGGAACCTAAAAAGCTGGGGAAGAAATCCCTCCCTTTTAAGCAAAAGTGAAGAAGTCAAAAGTGCTTCCTTATTGGCATTATCCACCCAATACAATGGAGACCAAGCACTATAACATATAACAGCTGCAATATTTGAATTATATAAAACATATTATTACCATGCACCACTAAGCTATTTCTGACCCAAAGATTCAGAAAGTATGTAGAGTCACACACCCCCCCGCCCAAAGTTGGTCACATCTGTGAGGTTAGATTGGTCCACTAGAATAAATTATATAGATCAAAGTTGGTTTGGATGAAGTTCTGGCCAATGTAAATATGCAAATTTACATCAGAGTTGGAGGCTGGGTTCAATTCCATCACTAATGAACAACGAGATGATGTGAAATAGATTAAAAGTCATCTTGCACTCAATGAGATGTTCTCATACTTGTGTTTTTCCTTTCACATTGTCACAGGAAACACTTCACAAATTAACAGCTATAGATATAATGATAAAAACATACAAAGGAAAAACAAATAGAACACAGTAGGTACACAGACAAATGTGTGGCTTTCATAACTATTTTTGAGTTATACTTTTAAGTTTGACGTCTTACAATATCCACCAGTGCATTCTTTTATCTTATGAATGCAGTGAGAACCAGTTCCTCCATGTTTGAATCAATTTCTTAGAAATTATTTTGGAGCATAAATTAGAACATATTTCTTTTTCTTCAGATTAGGCCATAATGTCTTTTAATTTTTATTAGGATGAAATAGTACTAAGTAAACTTTATTCAACCTCGAAGTCAATTGAGTTCTATCAAGCCTGATGATCACATGACATCTGTAATCTTTCCTTGTTCTAATCTCAATTTCTGATCTATAAAATACTGTCTTCATGAATCCTTATTGATTGCTAACAATACTTTTTTTTTTTTTAAAGGAGATTATTTTCAGCATGCCTTTAATGGCAGTGCTCACATGTACTGCAAGGACATTGAGCACTCAAATCCCCAACTGCTTTTTTCTTTCTAGGCCAGTCCTGTAGTGATGTTCTCCAGAAAAGCTGGAGAGTGGTTTAAAAGAGAGAAAGTTTTTCTCTGTTGTTCAGGCTTTGATTTTTGTCAGCTCCATAGAATCACTGATATGCCTTGTTTCACGTATGTTTTGAGTTGAACATCAGAGTTCAGAGTCCAAGCACAGAAGATTAACACAGACTATTTCTATTGAACTCTTTCTGTAGGCACCAGGCACAGCAGCACAGCAGGGTGTTTTGTTCTCAGCAGTTTTCAGAGCCTGTTTATAGACATATGTGTATATATGGATTTCAAAATATCTAATGCTTTCAGGTGTTTTACTAACCCCTAACTCATCAGAGGACTATCCTTTTCCTTTTTCCCCCCGCAATGTAAAAAGCCTCAAAATAATATTTTTTCCATATATATATATGTAGGTATGTATAAGTACTTACTGCAGGAGGACAACAGGGTCTTGCATAAGAATTTAGTTGAAGTTAATCTTCAGTCTTATACCACAGCTAATTTTCCTGTGTGCTATGCATCACTACACAAAGGAATGCTAAGGGACAACTGATGAACCATCACCAGATCTAGAGGATCTGATAATGTATGTATTTTGTTCTCTTTCTAGAGGGTGCAGGAGTGACTTCACTTATTGAATTGGAAAAGATCTACAGAGCATTGCCTCAAACTAGAGCAGGGAATTTATTTTTTTCTTCTTCTGCTCACTATTTGGCCTGACACTCAACATTGGACTTGACCCAAAATTTTAAAACAGACTTCTTTTAGCAACAAAAAATGCTCAGATCACTAGGTTCAGAGTAGATTATAGACTAGCAATCAGAGATCAAAAGGAAGAAACTAATAAAATAACTTACTACTCTGCACTACTTTTCCATTTAAATCTGCAGCTCAATACAGTTAATTTATCAGAGCACACAGGGTTGTGACAGATAAGGCAAAATGCCATCAACTATAGCCTTTGTAGACAGACTCATAGCTAGCAATTCTTAGAAAAATAATGTCTGAGAAGCAGCAGAAAAATCAAGCAATGGGGTTTGGATTGCTCTGTCATAGGAGAGATGCTGAGGAAAAGTGGCACAGGAGAAACACAAGATTACAAACCATGTACTTTGCATAACAAAGTTCCATTCTTTCCCTAGAGTAAGGATGCCAGTCGAAGCTCATTCACCAATGTCATATGGTAAGTCAACGGTATGACTTTATTTCTTATGTAAATAGAGGTGATATCTGTAGCTTTCTGTTTCTTACTAATACGTATACCACAGGATATCTCTTCTGATTAAAATCACCAGAGGGAAATGTAGATGCATTAGCAAAATAAGACATGAGAGGAATCACTATCAGTTCGTAAAACCTCCCTTCCACTTCCCACGCCTGCAAGGATCAAGGGCAGGCAGGAATTTGTGGAAGCTAGTGAAAACAGAACTCCTCCAGTATCATTGTCAACTCTCCTGTTGTCCTCTCCATCATATGGGAAACCCTTTGTAATCCTATTACCTTCTTCGGTATGGCCAACCTCCTGCCAAGAGAGCTCTGGGGACAAGGCCAGGATCTCCTGAATACAATAAAGAACAGGAAAAGTTTTATCTTGGAGTCCAAGATAGTTCATCCAGGAGAAATATCCATTGTTGTCACTGATAATGGGGAGTTAGACCTCTCCCAGTCCCACAAAATGAGCCATCTTGTTTCCTCTGAAACAAATTCCGAGAATAGTTCATTTTAGGAGATACTCTGCATATGTAATACTGACACATCCACATAGATATGGCTTCCCCCATCTTCTCATGTCATAGTAAGGACATACAACATAAATTCTTCGTGCCACATTACAATTTGAAAACTGCAACACAGCCCTTATGCTATTTCATGGGATCTGAACTGGGGAAAAAATTAAGGCTGTTTCCTGGAATCCAGAATCATAGAATCATAGAATCATCTCGGTTGGAAAAGACCTTTAAGATCATCAAGTCCAACCACTAACCTAACCTTGCCATCCCACAACCACTAAACCATGTCCTCAAGTACCTCATCTATCCTTCTTTTAAATACNGAGTACAGGGGCACAATCACTTCCCTACTCCCGCTGGCCACACTATTCCTGATACAAAAGAGACAAAGGCCATGTGTCTAACAGGATGGGCTAACCCTGAGGGGAGCATACTCAAGGTACTCTGTACAATATGGTAGATCTTCTAAAATGCTGAAGGAACACAGGGCAGTACTTATCGCATTTTTCAAAAGAGCTCGGCATGTATGCATGATTTCCTGAAAGGTCAGGGAAGACTGTGCTAAGCCACTGCCTGTTCTTGCCAAACCCTCTCATAGTGCTCACACAACTCAGAACATACCAGTACTGTAGGTAGCATCTGGTTGTAATACACAAACAGGATTTAGGAAGCAGAAAGACTACGTGGATGATCCCCATTGTCATTATACATCTCTGCAAGGTCAGGCAAGCACAGTATGACCTAGAGACATTAACTTCATGCCAGCTGTTCTCTTATTCCAGAAAAATAATCTTGCTTTAATCTTATTTGCAAGAGTCTGATAAAAGAGAACCATTTATCATCCACTTTAAATGAATAAATCTCATTTAAAAATCATTGTGATGCAGCTTATATGTGATCTATATTGTTAACTTATCACTGTGAAAGCTGACAGGCCTAAAATTAGATCGTCCAGCTGCATACGGATATGGAGAAGTAAGATTGAACACCACACTGTCCCTCTGCTTCACTCTGCCCTACGGTGATGAGGAAGACTGAAGTCAGAAACAAGTACAGCAGAGAGCAGGATCCTCGCATATTTAATTCCTTTGAAAGGTGTTTCAGGACCCTCCTGAAACACAAGGAAAAGATGCTGTGGAAAACAAAAGATCACTGAAGAAGTCAATAGTGTATGTTTGTGTTTTGGTGGTGGTGGTGAGTTTTCTGTCTGGAAGCTAAATTGTTACCTGCGTTACTGCCTTGTGTCATTTGTGTATACAGCTCACTCACTTCTTAGGAGCTATGGGGTAAAAGTTTGATTTGTTTCTTTTTATAAAGATGTCACAGGAGTTTTAAGACAGTTTATATATTGGACATGTCAGCCTTGAAAATGTCGCTGTAAAGCGGTGTGTGAGATGAACTATGTGGCAGAACCTCAAGACTACTAAATCCATGGATTGCTGAACATAAGCATTCAGAAGACAGAAGAATGAATTTCCCTGATAACCAGGTGCTTCATTGACAGGTCATATCCCATTTTCAGGCTTGGTAGAAATAATACAATAAAATATGATCTGTGACCACCCCCACCCACCNTTTCCTGAGAAAATGATAGTAAGGATTAAAATTACTTGTGTTCTTAATGCCTTGTATTCCAGGTGATCTGACCCTCCCTCTCTTCATTTTGCATGCACACACAGGCACAGAGGGGTTGAAATTGGCAGGTGTGTGTAAGTACATTACACCAGTAAGTGTGTGTACAGGCATGCTCTCTGTAAAGGACATGAGACAAATGGGGGTGCCAGGACTTCAAAATACCATACAAGTCTTATGAATTACTGTTTTGACCGCTACACTTGGTAAGACTGCAAACAATCCTATGTACAGAAATATCTAGGAAAGATTGCACACCAAAAAACCTGAGGATCTGAGGAATCCACGAACAACGATCTGTGCAGTGTTTTGAATTGAATGCAAAGACAATCACTGTCTCATGAAAGAGCTCTGTGTTTTTGCATATCTCTGTCTACTGAGAAAACTAATGGAGGATGCTTAATGCTGTACTTATCTGTTTGTAAGATGGGAATTCTGCACAGTGGAAAGTTACCAGAGAAATCAAGTGTTAAAAAGGAGATTTGTAATGTAGGAAGCCTCAGGAAGACGAAGAGGAAGCTTTGGGAAGGAGATAAGAGAGGAACATCCTTCTATATAGCAGGGATGCTGGTCTAGCTCCAGGAATGACCAGGGTTAAAGAGGAGCTAAGCTAGAAAGATTGAGCAGCTCAGGAGACCAGTCATGAGCTGCAAGAAAGCAATTCTGGACCATCCCAGAGAGACTGATCCAAGAGCCCAAAGGAAGTTTCAGAGTAGGAAGAAAATTGAGGCATAGAAACATATCCAGGATTTATTATTTTGCTATCTCTGCTTTTTCCCCATGCAATTTAGAGTACTGGCACATCTGAAAGATATATGCATAGCATTTACCCTAGCTTTCCTGAAGAGTTATACTGTAGCCCAAGGTACACATGTGGTTGAAATTGTGAGAAATGCTGCTAAAGGCACACAGATGTTCAGAGATGTTAGGGCCAGTTGTAGACCTAAGCTAGCAAGGCATCAGAGGCATAAGGGAAGAAACAGCACTACAGTCCCTTGATACACCGAAATTTCAAGCATATGAGCTCAATAGAATAGAGCCCAGTACAGCAGTTAGCTGAGTGTCAGGACTACAAAGACTTGATCAGATCCCTGACAGATTATTAGGCACATCTTTTCAAAGCAAGCAGGCTCTGAATTATATAAGTACACAGTTAACTTGGACTCAAATACTTCATTAACTTTCAAGCACACTGCATATGCTTGAACCATTTAACGATCACTCCTGTTCAACTGTTTACATTAATATTGTGTAAGCATTATGAGAATATTAGGAACACAATCAAATTATGCAAATGTGCCTCTCTGTCTTTGTCGGGTACCTGTGCTATTTATTTCCACCATATACCTAGTTTATGGTACTAGTAAAACCTAGTACGGTTTTATTTTTTTGTAAGTATTACTGTTTCTGCTGTCCCAGCTCACTTCATTTTGCTGTTCAACAAATATCTGCACTGCCATTTACAATACTGCATTCTAAAAAAATAGGGTACCAAAGCAACCCATGGTAAACTTTCAGTCTAGCCACTCTGATTTTACACGCAAATATAGCATGCAATACAGATATACTCTGAGCTCAGTTTTCTTAGGTGTTTTGTCCTGCTCTGGTGCCAGTGACACCTTAGCTTCTGACTGAGCTGACACCAAATAAAATATTTGTCAGTAAAAGTGAGGCTTTTCTGAGTGCATGTAGTACAAGGGGTACAAATTCTCAGCACAGAAGCCACTCAATTTTAATTCCCTTTGCAGACACTCTGTACAAAGCAGGAGGTAGCCCTCTCTACCTCACATAAGCCAACTGATACTAGATGTGCTGTTAGTGCATATTTGAATGGTCTCCCAGAGACACCATGGCATACCTATTGCACTTTATACTCATAGCCTTCACACTAACTGCTCATATAGACAAGCTCTAAAAGACATCAGATATGGACTAGAAATAAGAGAAATAACATGACAACAGATTATTCACAATCCAGACAAAAACAGGTCCATAGAGTACAGCTTGAGAGATCTACTATCTTGTACAACTTCTACTAATCTACTTATGCCAAGTTAGATAGTTGTTAGCAAATCTCTAGACAAAACTTGACCAAAATATTTAAAAAAAAAAAAAAATGCAGGTTAGGGTCTTGCTGATAGCTCACATACATCATCTGGAAAAAAAAAAAGAGAAAAGAAAAATCTATAGATTCAAGGAAGGAGACAAAAAAGAGAGCGCAGTATGTCTTCCTTTGGCTTCAACATGGGATGAATGTTATTTACTTTCTTATTAGCTTCACTGTTTGAATCTAAGATCAAAAATAGCACTTCTGAGACAAGGTCAAGATCATGCTCCATCTTGTTGTTAAGGAAACAGCACACAAGGTCAGAACTTGTGTCTTGTTGAGATTTTACTTTCTCATTGCAAGGTCCTTATTACCACGGCTTCTGATAGCGTAATGCTTCATAAAGAAACTGCTGAAATGACTGCACACAGAAATCAATAGTATTTCTTTCACCACTGATACAGATGATTGAAATACATCTCATACAATTAAATTTATTCGAGGGAAAGTGAAGGAGTAAAGACTAGAGAGAAAGCAAAAACCTTCTGAAGTGCCAAAATCTTGGCATGTGCAAATAAGAAGATCATTAACTATTCTACACTGCATAAAAAGAAGTTCAGGCTAATCAAGAACCGAGGTCATGAATGTGACAAAATCAAGAACAAGAAGTACTCAAGCATCCCAGCCTACTGGGCAGGGTGTGAAGACATAGTAACAAATATTTTTTCTGTTATTCTGTCTTTACTTGTAATTAGTGGCTTTTTACTGTTACCATCCAAATACAGTTGAAATTGTTGCAGATACAAGTTTAAAGATCCTGAAAGACTTCGCAGCATAACACAAAGAAGAATATTTTTAAGAAAATCTTTCTAAAGTGATCTTTTAATGATGCATTAAATTCCTGCGTACTGCTGAAACCTAGCAATTAAGCAATTTAAGAAATTAACAGATAAAAATGGAATTGTCATGATGCCAAGTAGCATTGACACCGAGAACACAAATATCAGCATGACAGGCTTTATAGTACTGTTATTCTCATTAATATTCTGGTCAGTCTTTCTGGTCTATTGCACCTAGGCATACAGGTCAGTTTTACATGATCATGTGTAAAATGAAAAAGAATAGTTATAAATCAAAACCATAATAATTTACAAGTGTTTGGCTGAAACGCAGCCATGTTTTTCTTTTTCTGATCAAGACCACTTAAATGAGCCCCAGACTTTTCTATACTCTAACGATAAACTCCTCTGCTCCCAATTCTTAGTTTTAATAAATCTATACTCTAGGAGAAAACAAGTATCCAGGTTAAAAAAAAAAATCTGAAGCAATGAACAAGACCTCCTAACTTTAGGGACCATCCAGAGATTTCCTGCAGTTTATGCAGACATGCACACACAGCCCAAAGCAAGGCTGTGCAGGAATACTTGAATTAGTTCTGTTTAGATACCTCAGCAAGGCTAAGCAGCTCTGCCAAGGTTATACCCCAAGGTGACTATATTGCTTCCAGTAGCCCTAGTAACCCATATGTCCTGTAGACATAGCCTTATGATATCCTTAGTGATCTCATTAAAGTATTGGCCCATTCTATTAGTTAAATAATATACAGGCTGTTGTGCCTTAGGGCTGCACTACATGACTTGGGTTGTTCTGGAAATCACAAACTGAAAGCCTACAGTAGACCTCTTATCATGCTTATTCAAATGGCCAAGGTTTCCTTTGATGAATGAGAAGCTTTTCTTCTGCTGGAACCACCAAATTCAGATGCCAGATGGTTCACATCGCCACACAGCAGGGGAAGGATCTAGATATTGGTGGGGACAAGTCAACACTCAGGCAGGATACCATAGTCATGCAAAAAGATTGCCAGCCTCTGGACTGAACAATGTTCCAATTGATACAGGCAAAGAGGCAAAAATTAGATAAAATCCGGATGCCACTTAGCCTCAAGGCAACATCTTCAGAAAAGATCTCCTCCTAAAAAGAAAATGTTGGAAAGACAACCAATTAAAACCTGTCACAAAAAAACAGGTAGAGGAAAGAAGTTACATATGTTCTAATAATCTATCGGACTGGAATGATTTGAGGTCTGAGCCTGCATTCTGTTCCCTGTGCTCAAGCCTTTAAGTGAGGACATCCTTTGAAAAGAAATGGCACTCCGCAAAGCCACACATCTTCCCATGTGACTAAGATTAAAAAGAAATTGCATAAAATGCAAGCAATCCAAAATTTATGATACAGTGAAAACAAACTACCTCTTTTTGAGGGGAGAGATGATCTGTTTGTTTTCTTGCCAACTCACATGGTTTAAAGAATAATCAGTGACTAAGGAACCTAATGTAATTAGGGAACTGAATAGCCTAATAGCAAATGCATCTTAAATGGAGTTGAATGCAGAATAATGGAAGGAATGAGATTAACTCCTTGCATACTCTGATGGCTCGTACCCATAACCATTTAGAAAAAGAATTAGACATCTTTCTGAAAAGCACAATGTCCAGTGGCAGTATGAAAACACCAAATAACTTTTTAGCTTTCATTAAAGAATAGATAACAAGCAATCTGAAAAATATCAAAGTGCCATTATATAAAAATCAATTGTAGAATCACATTTCAGTTCTGGTCATCCAATTTCACAAAAAAAATAGAGCAGAAATAGTAAGGGACAGGTAAGGCCAATAAAAACAATTAGAGACACAGAAATATTTCCAAATAGGAACAGATTAAAAACAAAGAAAAAGAAAGATTATAATTCTTGTTTGGAAAGAAAAAAAAACCAACCAAACAAAAAACCCCCCATACAACCCTGGGAACAGGGCAGATCTATAAAATAAACAACTTATAGAAAAATGCAACAATGGGATCCTAGCTAATAATGAAACACAGTAGAAGAGATTTCTAAAACCAATAAAACACACGAAACTCCGTTTCGCAAGATACTATTGAAATAAAGAGTTCAGCAGGATTAAAAAGGGGAGGTATTGCTGCAGGCACAAGAATGTCTCCATCTGAAGCTACCTAAAATAAATACATTTCAGTAACACCAGCCTGCTTGGTTTCAGATATGATTGTATATTACTGCAAAATTGTCCATGAAATATTAGATTTTTATCTTCCTCTAAAACATGTGGTATTGGCTGCTGCTGGTCTCTGGAAATGCAGCTCTAGATGGATCTTGAATCAGATCCATTACAGCAATCCCTGTGTTACTTTTGAAACTGAATAGCATAATATTTTCACTCATAAATTAGTAAACAAACACCTAACAAATTGACCATTCACTTCAGGGAGAAAAAAAAATAAATGCAAAAGATAACATCCCATATTTCATATTATTAAAGAGGGAAATAAAGCAACAAAAACCAAAATAGCAAGAGCATGATACATATCGATGAAGGTCTTGTCACTTTGAATCGCTTAGCACAAATAACTTTTGCCAATCTGTTCAAGAGCTGCAAATACTGAACACTTCTGAAAAATATGATTTATAATAACTTCCGCAACTACATTTCTCTAGCTAAATGTTACAGAGGCTAATCATTTCTCATGTTTCCCCAGCCAAGGTTAGTAGTTGAACTCAGCCATAATTGAGCTACTACTTCAAGAAGTGAAGTACATTCTGAAGGTATTCAACTTTTTGTGAAAGTTCAGGACAAGGTTTAATGACTCCAGGTTCCATTCCTCACCCCGCCCCCCCTTTTGGCTCATAGTACAAAGTTTCACATAGTATAATTGAAATAAATTAGATATTAAACCCCAGAAATCAAGTTACATATAATTAAAATCTAATCACTGTTCACTTTCAGCTACCTGCTAGGACATCATTTTTTAAGTCTCAAAAGCAACACCATTTTAAGTGACTCCTTTCTGTCTGCCTTTTATTTACAAATTACTAGCACTGTTGAAGTATGTCTGCTTTGATTATTCCATGTACATCACCTAATAGAGCGGTTTGAGCTTCCCAAGCTCATTTGACAGAGATTCACAGATCAGACTCAAACCAAGGTCCCTGAGATAAAATGTACTTATTTATCCACTAAAGCCATCTCCTGGAAAATCGATATCTCAGATGTAATGAGTTGTAAGACAAGTAAATTAGAGTACAGATTACTCTGTCAATTGGAACACATAAATTTCCTCTGTAATTAAGTATTTCATATGTGGTGCATTGCATTTGGCACTGGTTGCTTTGTCTAATTACCGTACATTTTATTTTAAATGAACAAGAGACTTCCTAAAATACATTGGCTTCCACTTCCAAAGGTGCATGTGCCAAAACTGAGGATCTGGAGTAACCAGAAAATTTCCTGCCCTAGCAGGAGCTGGTATTGGAAATAAAGCGTGCTGTATAATTAATGTGCCTGTCCTTTCTCACTTCAGCCCTGCTACTTATATGAAAAAGTTAGTTTAGAATAGCTCTAATCATCACTTATCCTAGTCACAGAAACAGCATGGATATGGAAGGTAACATGAAAAATTATAGCTCAAATCCATAACTGAAGGAAATATTTCTGTTTAAAAATGCAGCTAAGAAGAATACACAATTACTTCACATGGTTCTTAAAACATCCATTGACTAAGAGTGTGTGAATCCTGTTCAGGTTTGCAGATGGTTGAGGCATCTGAAACCTATTACACCTGTACTGACAGGAGTACACTGTGAGTTCAGGACACACAGAGGCAACATCATCAACTTTGGAAGAGGAAGACTTTGGGGTGGGGTGGGATCCTGGACAAACCCAGAATATTCTGAGTGCTTGAGAAACCTATACCTCAGCTAGAGCCCCCATGCTGCTGAAGATAAAGGAAGAGTTTGGAGTTTATCCATGTTACAACAGTAGCATGAAGGACCAGCAATAATCTGAGACTGAGAGCTCTTACATTGTGCAAACCTCTGTTCTCATGACAGAGATACCAGAAAGTATGCAGTATCTGCATCCCAAGAGCATGCCTGCAGACTTATGGATATGAGTGGTGCCTGGACTCTTTGATTCAAGAGGAGTCTGAACCTTTGGTTCAGTTCAACTAGCTCTAACAGGATTTAAACACAGAAGGCTGATAAATACTATGTTTGCATTTGCACAGATCTGAAACCTACTTCCCTCTCTCTCAAAAAAAAAAGCTAGGAGACTGCACATGCATGGTTATGGAGGATTATATAACAGAAGAACACACTGGAAATCCCAGATCACCATGTATGATCTGATTTATTTTTTTAAAAAAAGATATTTCATATTATTCTGTGACTTGCAGGTACTGTATTTAGAAAGGTTTTGCTCACTCTAGTAATGAAAAGGCACTGTGTTGTCTGTAGTTCTGAAGAACGTCTTTGTGGACAGAGAAAAAGTTCACTTTTTTATGTTGCTCATTTGTTCTTCAGCTCCTTCCTTTTCACTGCTGCATCTGATCTGATACCCAGAGAAATCAAAGGAAGATTTTTCTGATCAGTGCTCCTCTGATGGTGTCAGATACAATCAAAGACTGGGAGTTTATTACATTACAAAGTGTTGGGATTTAGTGAGAGATCAGATCAAATTGGCTAGGGGAAACTACCACGGATCAACATTTAAAGTGCATTGCTTTTTTCTTGAGTAAAACCTGGCTGTTGTCAAGGAAGAAAACTTTTCATATTTTGATACTTACTTTGTCCTTTCAAAGAAAGCCACATTAAAAAACTCAGATTATGAGAAAACAGTTCATTGTTTGGACTGTCTGCTAAGAGGGAATTATTATGATTTCTTATTTATGTAACATGCACTGCAAAGAAGATATTTTATTGCCAACGAACCAAAAATTATTCTACACCAAAGCCCTCCTCTACCACCAGTAATACAGAAAAGAATTTACATAAGTATGAGCTATACTTCCCTCCATTCTAAGTTCATTTTACATTACCTGAGGGATGTAAAGAGGTCATGGCATTACTGAAGATAAGGCCATTTCCCATCTTCAAAAACCTTTACCCAAACATTTTCTAGACTTCTAGTCGGTAGCTCAAGTATCTCCTTCAGGCCTATCTACACCGTGCAATCAAGTAATGCACAAGAGTCTCTAGGCAGTAAATCTAAATGGCGCACACACAGAGCTGTGTGTGATGACTAGATGAAGTCAAGAAGCTGTGCCTGATGAGCTCAGGCACCACAGTGGAACAACGTGCCCATCCTGCATCTGAGCCTGACTGGCTCAAATATCCCTGACATAACCTGTGAAAATTTTTGAGAGAACAAGGCAAGCATCTTCCTTATTCTTTCAAACCCTCTTACAATCAAAAGTAATCCATTTCCAGCAAGAGACATACAAGTCAATAAAGCTTTAGGATGCTTTTGTGAATCATGGCTTAGCAGATCTCAAAAAGCAGCAGCGTAGTTGTGCATTATAATTCAGCTGGCAGGAATCATGACTTCTTCACAAGACAAGTCCCATCAAAATCAAAAAGAACACAAGAACTTTAGGTGCTGATATTGCAAATGACAGCACACAGGCAAACTGCTGAAACTACACATTGTCCTACTAAAAATCAATAAAGATACTTAAGATCCTCCTTTCTACCCTGGTGTTACCAATTGCTGAATTTGAGCTACATTTTGCAGTCTTGTAGTAGGATATTCAAATAGAGGCCAAATCACAGAGAAAGAAAATAACTCATCTGCTTAGGTTTTTAAATACTGGTTATGATGTTCTGCAGTCCTGAACTCTCACACAAAATTTTTTGACAATAAGCATGCTACAGATACATGTACATTGTGCTAGAGTTTATAGCGTAATTTTAAACTTTGTACCCAACACACATGACTCCTTTTTAGAGTAAGACAACTAGCTTCAGATGCCTGACCTGAGAAAACTAACCAAACAAAAACAATTGCAATGGAAGCAGCACTGTAGGTTATTGGGTTTTTTTAACCACATCATAACTAAGCAAAGTCACAGCAGGTAGGATTTGCCACAGGCTGGCCACATCAAAAGCAGAATTTCCTAGTACTTTGTCTCCATCAGGATCAAACTAACAAAAAGTAAAAAACCCACACTCCTTAGAGTGAAACTACGAGAGACAAAAGGTTCTGCCACTGTCACACATAAGCCATGGAGATGGGCACAAAGAGTGATCTCCCCACCTGGGCAGCCACCAGCTCAAAGTCTACATAGACAAAAGAGGAGAGCTTCAAAACTTTCCCTATGATTCAGCACTCAGCAGGGTTTAAGATACAACTCACCTGCTAACCTTAAATAGCAGAAAATCAGATTACATGAGGAAGATAACAACTTTAGAGTACCCTGATCCTAGTACAGTAAGAATTCAGCTGATTCAACCTGCCTGCCCTTATGCTACTCTTCCATGCAGTTTGCTGCTAAAATTAGGTGCCCTTGTCACCCTGTTTGTAGGCATCCACAGTAAAAACATTGAAAATATGGAAATGCATAGCCTGAACTTTTTCAATTTAGCACACAAAACTGCATAAAGATCCATTCACCTGATTCCTAGCAGTCATGCAGACACTTTTTCCTGAATATTAATCATAGGATCTAATCTTGAGTGCTAGGTTCAACCATGCCCTAAAACCCTGAAGAAAGCACTGGTGAAGCGATTTCTGTTTCAATACAAAGGAACTAGGTGTGGGAGAATATTCAGGAAAAGTAATCCAAATTCACTTTTTAAGAAGATTAGTTAAACTGCATTAAGCTGGCAAGTGGATGCTTTTTCTCAGAATGAAAGTGCCTTAACTTAGTTTAGTTTAATTTGCTTTGGAAGAAGATCAGGAATTAATCTGATTTAACTAATCCACTTTAAGTCCATTAATTCCTTCTGATTCTTGAGTTTTCTAGTGCAGACAAGCCCACTTTCATCTTAATTGTCAGAGTCTGAGCTTGCAGATCTAGATGGAACAGTTTAAGGAGCACATTCCAGATACAGGTTACATCTTCATGGCTAAACCTCATTGAAAAATTTTGTGATCTTACCTAATAGAGTTCCACTGGAAAACAAAAGAGATTAATCACCTTCAGTGATCTACAGAGTAGGCCATGTGTGCACTAAATACAATAGACTAATTCAAGGCAGGCTCACCAGATACTCTGGTGCTCAAGAGGCTTTTAGCTGATAAAAGCTGGAGGTTTTATGAGTCACATTGTTTTATTAGTTGAACTGGAATATTGAAAATACTGACAATGGATCTCAAAAGGAAGAAAATATACAACTTTCTTCTCTAACCTTACATTAGCATTGATATCCCACCCAGGTTTTTAAGAGCTCCTTCTAGAGCAGTTGATATGCAAACAGGGTAGATGCTCTGAGGTAGAACCTTTCAGTGGGCCTGGGGCACCAATCCATCACCTGGAGATGACACTGGTATGAGCCTTGCCCAGTATTTTCAAGGATTTTCCATCTGTCACCTAAAGAGATGTCAAATGTATTGATCATTTTACAGGGCTTCCCAGGACAAAAATTACAATTAGATTAGGGGAAATATGAACAAGTGACACAAATGCAAATTGTAACTCACTCCAGGAAAGGGAGGCTGAAGTCAAGCCTGCTGCAGTTATTCATGTGGGTTTTGTGACTTGTCAGCTATGCATCACAACCTTGCTTCAGGGAACAAGTAGAGAACAGCTCCACTGTTGCCAACCTGGACTAAATATTACCTGCAGTTCTCACCTGCAAATGTGGTTTTGGAAAGAGAACTGCTTGTGCTTCAGGGAGAACTCATGCCTCCACACTTCTCACTGTCCCAGCTCTCTCAGGGAAGGGCTGCTGCTCTCCCTGCCTTACATCTCCACTGACTCCAGTAGGCAGTACTGCAACTGGAGCCACTTTCCAGAGGAACAGTTTAACCCAGGTAAAGAACAGCAGCTTCGGGCAGGATGCACTGAATCCTTGCTAATGTTCCTTCTGGTCTCCAGGAAGAGGGACTGAGAGGTGCAGACTCTAAAGCAAAACTCAGAAAAATACAAGGATATGGTGCAGATACCATTTTGCCCTAGGAGCAGAAATATCTCAGTATGGCTCTGTATATAATAGCCATCTCACTGAAGTACTTAGAAAAAAAAATGGACAGCAGGAATCGTCAGGTTTCAGGTAACATCTGAACAGCATATGACCCCAGCTCATACTCTGCTATGCAGTGCCAGCACACATTTGTACTCTGCCTACACCAAACTAGACTTACTCTTAGCAGGAAAACTACATCAAACCCATTCATGGTATGTTGGTCCCAGCCTGCCTTCCTCTGTCTATCATGTCATGAAGCCAATGAGCTGGTGCACAAAGCACAACTAATGACAGATGTTTCATAGCTCAGGGGAGTATGTGACCTACTCAACCACTGACTGAACAGTAGCTGTCCCACCTGAACACACTCTCATCACCAGCCACTGGCTGTGGCAGGCAGAAGGGGAGAAAGCCTCTAATCCTACCATGAGCTCCTACATGACCATGAGGCCTTGGGATGTCTTAACACTGTGCAGGTTCAGGGAATCAGTGACTTCTTTCACATTAGACTCTGGTTAGGTGCTCTCTAGAAGAGCAGAACTGATGCAATTAATCCACATTTTGGCTAACCCCTTTTGACTAAATCCGGTTGCCACAGTAATAAAGCCATGATGACCTAGTCCCAACTAATGAGAGTAACCTCGCTTACAAGTTTGAATAGATTCATGTAGGAAGTTAACACTAGTAGATTGTAACAAGCCTGCAAAAGAAGTAGTTTTGTGTGGTTAGCCTTCTCCAAGATTGTTAAACTTCTGCAACAACAAAACAGATAAAACCTTAAATTTAGCACTGAATAGCACTTTCTGTTTTAAGGCATATTTATGACAATAAAACCTGCTATCTTCCACATACACATGCAAGTGTTATTGTTGGGGTTTTTTATTGATTTAGAAACAGACACATTTTCCACTAGCCAGACACTAAAGCAAAAAACCAAAAAGCTCACACACTTTGTAAACAAAATACATTGACCATAAAAGCCAGACTCCATGATGAATACAGAAATAAAATCTTATGTCTTAACCATAATATTACCTGACTGTCAGATACAGCAGACAACAACAACAGCAAAATGAATACTCACAGTCTACAGAGGACTACAGCAATATATGGCTGTATTTAAATGCAAGTGATAGATAATAGAATATCTGCATCACCATCTTGTGCCTTGCCACTCTTCAGCTCATCCACTTCGATTTTTGAATGGAAAGGAAAAGAGAAGAAATCCATGATTAATAACATTGTCTAAGTATTCTGTTTTACAGGTATTTAACTTCTCCACAAGAGGAAGAAAGAGTAAGGGTGAGGGGAGAACCTCTCAGAAGTGCTGCTTCTGAGATAGATAATTCACAATGCACATTCTTCCCCACAAAGGTTATTTGTGTATGTTTTCAAAATTTTTGTCTTTATATATAAAAAAGATATTTTCAGACAACATAACATGGTATTTCACAAAAAGTTTTATAAGACCATGGTAAACAAGAGAAAGAAAAATACAGGAAATTGCTACATTAAGGAACATAGACATTACGACTTTTCACAGACTTTAACAGAATATAGACTGAAGACACAAAGGGAAGATGATTTGTTTGTTGCTTCTCTCCATGCCAGGCCTGAAAGACCGCAGAGCCTGTGATTGCAAAGGCACTAGGCTTACCAATGCAAAGAACTTCACTCAAATTGTTCTTGCACTGTTTCAACAGAAGGGCAGAAACACAAATAACTCAGCTAACTGCCCCAAAATCTACTCTGGCATGGCTGTGAACCTGTAACACAGCTGATGGGATATATGAACAGTAATGAAATTTCAATTCAAGTCCTGGATGACATTGAAGATAACTCCATGTGAAGGTCTTTCCTAGTCACCTTCTTCCTTCTTAATAGTAGCTTATCTCTTCCTCCCTTACTCAGCCCTATCACCTTTCCCTGTAACCTAAGGACTACAGAACAGCTCCCTGAAGTGCTTAATCCCCACAGCCACCAGCCTGCTTCCTGCCTGTGCCTACAGGTAACTCACTGGAGCTTCTGAGCCTTTTCTTCCATTACCTTTCTAAGTCTTCAAATTTGCAAAGTTATCAACATTGCTTCTGACCAGATCTTTCTCAGACTGACTCCCTCCAGCCCATCACAAGTCATACTGCTTGTACACCTTCTCACATTCTGCTTTTCTTACCAGCAATCCTTTTTCAGCATCTCTTATGACCATATTTCTTTTACCCTCAAGCTTTTTGTTGTTTCTTTAATAATGCTACCTACTTCCTGCCTCTCCCTGTTCTTCCTCTACTCTTTTTAGTTCTTACAAGTTCTTTCCTTTCTCTTCATGGATGGTTCAATATGCCCTTTTCTCACCTCTTCCACAGGTTATATATGTTCCTGTTCTCCACTCAGCCTACCCTCTGCTTTTTCATTCTTACATTTGATTTTTGAAGGTACATTCAACAAAATCTAAACAAAAAGATGGAAAGAGAGAAAGCACTAGTAAAGCCCTAATCATAGCTCCATACATCCTCCAGCAAAGTTTAGCTCTAGTGGCCTCACTAACAGTTTAAGTAGGGCCAATAGATCTCATTCAGGTAACACACCTGGAGCAGTAAATGACTGCTCAGCTGTCTTGGCTCTATCTCAGATCATTAGCACAGAGATACTGCTGTGTCCCACGAAGCCAGGCATTACTCTTAGTGTAAAATATAAACACTGCATAAGCAAACAAAACTTAACACAGGACAAAACTACTTACTTCATATTAGTAAAGCATTCTGGAAAATAAATTTCCAGAGTACTACTGCTCTTCCAGTTGTGTGGCCTGCAGCCTTATACCTTTCAGCAATCCAGCTGAGGCAGTCAATAACCACTCTGAAAGACACTGCTGCCCATGGTGAATTATTGCTTAATTAGATGGAGCCAGGATGTTCTACCACATGTGCAATGCTTTATGAATAAAATCAAGTGTATCCTGCTTTCTTAGCATTCATCTCACCACAGCATAAAACCTTGGAAGTGACAGCTTGCTACCAGGAGGAAATCTACCCAAAAGAGGTATCTGTTATATTTTTTAAAAAGAGTGTAACTATAAACAGTTCAAACAACTCAATAGTCTGCAGTGCTATCAGTCATAAATGCTTATGTGGTTCAGAAGCAGAGAAAAGCTCCAGTCGATATCGGGAGCCCACTACGCTGAGCTGCATCGATGTGGAAAACAGCCTGGTGAGAGGTTCTCCACAAAAGCAGCTCCATGGTCACTCCCCTTCTATGCTCACTCTAATTCCCCACTAAGGCTGCCTTTATACTAATCCACTTCCAAACTAGTTTGAGGCAATTTCAGAAAGATCCCCTGTTTGGATTAAGAGTAGCCACACAAAGAGTTTGTGCAGAAATAGCTGGCGTGCTTTAAATTCACATTCTGGATTGTTTTGAAACAGCTTTCATGGACAAGTATATACCTTAAACATAAAATCTCTGCCTTGGAGGATTTATTATCCAAAAAGCCAATCTTGCAAACACTTATACACCTTCTCAGCTTGTGGTATGCAATTAAACCCTTCCAGTGTGTTTTAAGAAGGTTGCATAAAATTTCACAATCTAAAATGTTAGGAATAGCTTTTAATTTCTGAGTTAATTGGCAGTGATCTCTCTCATGTCAAACTCCTAACAACAGGTCAATAAATTCAGTGGGAGGTCTTTTCAAGTGATATTTGAATATCCAGTTCATAAGAGAAGAGTCTAAAATCAGAACATACTTGAGTGAATGCTGCACTTCTCAAGAGGCTAAAATCACTTATACTTCCCACATTTCAAATGTTTTGTTAGATCTAATACTGTAAAGAGCATGTTAACAGTTTAATTATTTGGTTAGCCATTACTGAGGGCTTTCTATACAAAACTGGCACAAAATTAATTCCCTGAATAATTTAACTCTTAAAAAGGCAGTGCAAAGAGTGAACAGAAGGATGAAGGAAGATTGTAACTAATATCACTGCTAAAAGGTTTTGCAATTTGTGTAGCACAGGGAAAGTCCCTACAAACAAGACCTAAAGAAACATTGTGTGATATATATATATATAGGGCCAGAAGTCTGGGAGAACAGTGATAGTAGTCCAAATAATTCCAAATATAATTATTAAATAAATAGAGATGCTGGTAGTGAAAAGTCATTCCAATATCCATTCAGTACAGGGCTGAGGGTAGTAACCGTCAGGTCTCACAAATGGGCGATGCTCTCCGCAGAAGGGAATAACCTCACTGAGAGCAAAGGCGGTGTACTAATGCCATTGAGCACCTCTACTGATAGTTCTCTGCAAAAGGTCCTGGCTAGACAAAGTTGCTGTTCTCCAAAGAAAGCCCTGAGGAAATGCAATCAAAGGCTCTAACGAATGAGTGGAAGATGGACTGTGCAAGACTGAAGGCACAAATGCTAATGGCAAACATGGGCAGTGTATATTGGACTAGTTATCTTTCTACAGTAACTGTCATCATTGATGTGACGTGTAATGAAAGCTGGTAATATACTAAAGACCATGAACTTAGAGAATGTATGTGTAATTCATCTCTTCTATAACATTAAATATAGGACATTAATAGCTCCAGCAGGATATTAAAGTATAAATTCCTCAGCACAGCCTGGATAAGAGCAGCTAGCCAGCAGGCTAGCCCTCAATGCCTTCCTCCAAAAAAAAGGCATCAAGACCTCACATTTTTATTCCAAATTTCAGTTCTCAAAGACATGGGCCATGGGTGACTGAAGACAGTAAAGCTTTTGAAAAAGAGAGGGAGATTGAATTCCTACAGAGAAGAGTCCTACTGGCTACTCAGTACAAACTTCGAAGCTGAAGCAGTGAAAACAAGTGGGAAATTACATTGGAGAGAGGCTGCCCAGAACACAGATACATTTAGGCTCTAGTTGAAAAAGGGTAAGTGTGGCTACCTACTTATTAAGACTAACTGGATTTTTTTGTGTGTGTTTGTAACATTTCCTTCCATATTGGCAGGCAACAGTAAGGCCTTAACTCTTGCTTGGCCTTGCTTGGCCAGTTAAATTTATCTGAATTTGGCTACAAGGCAGCTTGGGGAAAAAACACTGAATGGAGCAGACAGTAAAAATTTCAGTATGACAATGATCCTTGAAGACCTGTAGGCATTTTTAGGAGACCCAACATTGTAGGGTACTTCTTGCTACACTGCTAATGACCCTTATTTGCCATTGGTATCACTGGTGCCAAGCCTTGGAAAATAGTTCCCTGTAGCAAACACAAACCAGCATTTCTTTTGCAAAGGGCAGATGGATGAGCAGTACCCTGGGACTCTAGGCAAAGCCTGAGGCATCACACTTGGGAAAATTTCAGTTATCTTTCTTTTCCCTGTTTCCATAATTTCAGGAGAGAAAGAAAGCAGCCAGGCAAATAAGTAACATTTCTGAAAGTCATATAGTTACATTGCTTTACTGGTTACACTATAAATTGGTCCTTTTTTGTTAATCAAGACAACTGACGAAATGTATTTCACTTCAGTGGTGACAAATGCCTTTCGTTCTCAGCATCCCAATTCATAGTGAACACTTGAGAGTACTGCAGATAGATCACGTAGGGTAGCGAGAAGAAAGAGGGGCAACGGCTGCTATTTTAGAGGCCAGTGGATTTCAAGTGCTAGTCTCTTTCCTGATTTACATTATGTAATGTTGCAACATGTGGGAAACACCCTGGACCAGCTGGTTCTGAAAGTAATTTGTGTTTGTATCTCACAGTCTGCTGCTGCCTGGCTTGGATAGAGCGCCACCATACTCCAAGTGATTCTCACCACAAAATGAACTTTTGTTATTCATTGTATGTCATTCCTCATCAGCTACAGTCTTGGTTTCTTTGGGTTATGACAGGTCTGCCAGGCATGTGCTTTTTGTGGGACCTTAGCACCAGCAACCCCACAGAAACAGTGTGCATGAAAAATTCATTTACATTGAATCACTGCAGCATCTATTTTATAAAAGCAAGTGGTTCTACACTCAATCCGTGTAAGCCACAGATGGCATGTTTTCGGCAATCAGCTGCAAGATTAGAAAGAAATCTGAATATATAACCTGCCTGTACATTTCTGAATTTAAAAAATAAATATCCAATAGCACAGGAACAGTAGGCAGCAGGTCACTGCTGTCTATCAAATATTTTATCAACTTCAGTAATGGTACATGGATAGTTATCTGGGATGAAAACACACTGCTGTATAGTCTGCTTTGATTAACTCATCACATAAATCCTCTCACAAGAATTTTTAGGAGGTATTGAAAGCATTATTAGAAATGTCAAGGCTAGAACTGTCAGGAGCTACAGTGTGGAGGAGCCTCAATTGAACAAGCTAGCACATAACAAGAAGAAAACCCTCTAAATTAAAAATGTTTGATTAATTTAACTTTCTTATATGAAATCAAAAAACAGTTTGTTTTCTAATCCTTCCCTTGCTGGTCGGAAAAGCACCTCCACTTTAGACCATTATTATGATTTAATTTCCAGCTATGATTTCCCCAAGCACCTTTGCCAATTGGATGTCTCAGGTCAGGTGAAGTTTCATGAATGATTGGACTGCTCGTAAGTGTTAAGCTTCCTCTAGCCTTAATATTGCCTCAATACTTATATGTTCTTCATATATTTAGAAATAAATATAACTTTTCAAAGAGGTGATATCAGACAAAGATGACCCAGACTGAGTAGAAGTCCTTAGAGGAGCTGTGGATGATGAGAGGACATCCCACAGACTGAAGAATGAACAATACTGTTTTGGAGTTCCTAAGAAACCTGGGAAGACTCTAGAAACACAAGAAAAAGTCATTAGACCTTTGGAAGGAAAAGGAATTTTACATGTTGTTGCTACTAAAAGGCCCAAATAAAAATGAGTAAAATTAGAAATAAAGTTTTAATAAGATTCTTTCAATCTTTATTCCAAATCTCTTCCAATTCTTAGATGTAGTTTTTGTGATGATAATCTATTTTTTAGCAGCTACACAGCACTTTTACTAAACAATTTCCTTTCTTAGAAAATATTTACTTCATGTGCAAAATAAAAAACCCCAAATATCATAAATATCATAAAGCTGGAAAGGTCTCCAATTTTTGTTTATATATTAAAATCTATTTTATTTGGATGTTTTATTACAGTACCTCATGGAAGTCATACACTGTTTGCTGAATGCTCCCATTCTCCTCTGCACATTGTGCTCCCTAGCTGGATTTTCTCTTCCATCATTAAAGACCACGTCTCACATGGGATGAGGCTGTCATAGTCCCATTAGGAAGGAATGAAATTATGAGACAATAGGGAAATATTTTTGAATTCAAAATATAACTGATTTGAATTAAATATTCCATTTTCAAGTGTTTTGCCAAAAACCTTTTATTTTTTAAAGACAATAAAAGCAAACTACAGTCTCCATACAGCTTTGTTTTAAAGTTTTGTCAACAATGGGAAACCATCAGGCAACACAGTGTTTGTCCATAAAAATGATTTATCTAGGTGTAGGAAAGCTAGAAATCCCCAAATTTAGGCACAATAAAACCAGAGAATTTCTGCAATGACAATAATACTACTGAAACTATTACTATTATGATTTAAATCATAGTAGGTCAAATTTAATTTATTCAGCCAGAATTTGTTCTTCCCATAGGAACACCTGTGAGAGGGACTGTTGGAAAAACAGACAAGCATCCCATGCCTTATTCTGATTTCTTTTACTAAACCAAATTTATTTACCTAAACTAGGTCATTTTCAGCATAGTAAATCCAGAGGGCCACTGCAGCTAGGGAATGCAAAACTCTTTGCCCTCCCCAGAAGGAGAGCAAACAGGATCTGTGAGAAACAGAAAATGAATACCTGAGATTCTCCGGTATAAAGCAAGCGTGCCCTCTAAGTCTGTCCTATATGTTGTTAAGGCACTAAATGCTTTCTTCACTGTAGTATTCAAAGTGAGAAAAGGTGTGATACTGCAAAAGGGATGAAGAATGGTAAATTTGAAGGAATAATATCATAATAACCCTACTAAGATTCTTTGCCTGTGTTAGTGCTACGACCACACATGTTCTTAAAAAGATACATTTTTTTAATCTGTTGTGTTTCTTAACATATATATTGCTTGTTTCTCTCTTCCCACACACTTTGACAGGTAGTTCATTTCTCTTGTTTTGTTTCTGTTTCATCTGTTGGTTTTCAGGAACAAGAACTATGTGTGTGTTTTTAATTTATAGCACAGTAAGAACATATTGAATTTGAAGCCATAATCTAATGTAAAGACATTCAAATCTCTACAAATAATAAAAGGCAGATATAAATTGTCCTAGACTGCATAGTTCTAAATGCAAGAAATATGATTCAAGATTAAGTTGTAGTGGCATTTTGGCTGTCTCAATATAGACTAAGCAGAGATGGAATGCCTGCTCTGATCTTCATAAACTGAAGTGTAGATTTTGAAACGCTATTTGCATATGCAAATAGCTTTATTGTTATGTAAAGTGGACATTTATTCACATAGCAGAGTGGAAAATGTGCGATATGCCTACGCACAATTAGTGCAAGCAACTGTGCTATCCACATACACAAAAGAAACCTAATTACAAGAAGCAGCTACCAAGTAACTTCTAGGTCAATGCTACACTTTCCATGCTTCAGCAGCATGCAGTCAATGACATTACTTTAACAGTTATTTTCAGAAATTGCCAATAATCCAATAAGGGAAAGAAATTAATTTTCAGATGTAATAACAATAGAGAGATGGCAGTCATATCCCTCATATTGAGACAGGAGGAAAAAGCAGAGTTTAACTCAGTATTCCTGAAAATAGTTCCGAGAGCACTTGTGCTCCAGCAGACCTGAGCAGCCATTGCTTCACCATCACAGACCACTCACCATTCTCTGGCTACAGCAAATACTTCACCAACATCTGCACATGTATAAGATTGCAAACAGATAGGTAAGTCAATGAGACCCATACTAAAATTGCTGTAAAGTAATTCATCTTTCTGCTTCACTTATTAATCCAAAAATAATACACGCAGACTTTGAACACATCGTGCAGGTCAGGTTTGGCAGGGAGGCTTTGCTAAGTGAGTGAAACTATGAACAAAATCTTTTCTAGAAGAACAGAAGTTACCTTACAATGACTTTGAGTCTTTCTCACATCATCTTGTGATGAGATGCATTTCTTTATTCTTAATTTATTTCTCCATGGGAGGTCGAGTCCGAAGCATAAGCAAAATGGCAGCCCCACCAAGAGAAAGGTAAGGAGAGAGGGAAAGTAAGTGTCATATTCAAGGAACAGAGATACTTAAACAATGACCAGAATATCTGTGAATGAACACCGAAGGCACATTTACGATCCATATTACTTAATCTTATTTAAGACAGATTGATCATAGAATCATAGAATCATAGAATCATAGGGCTGGAATATCATAGAATCACAGAATGGTTTGGGTTGGAAGGGACCTTAAAGATCATTTAGTTCCAACCCCTCTGCCATGGGCAGGGACACCCTCCACTAGACCAGGTTGCCAAAAGCCCCATCCAACCTGGCCATGAACACTTGCAGGGAGGGGGCATCCACAACTTCTCTGGGCAACCTATTCCAGTGCCTCACCACCCTCATAGTGAAAAATTTCTTCCTAACATCTAATCTAAATCTACCCTCCTTCAGCTTAAGGCCATTACCCCTTGTCCTATCACTCTATGCCCTTGTAAAAAGTCCCTCTCCAGCTTTCTTGGAGGCCCCATTCAGGTACTGGAAGGCTGCTATAAGGTCTCCCTGGAGCCTTCTCCAGGCTGAACAACCCCAAATCTCTCAGCCTGTCTTCATAAGGAGAGGTGCTCCAGCCCTCTGGTCATCCTACAGCTATCAAAGTTATCATATATAATTGCTGCCATTTTCATGGAAATAGAGTGTTCATAAAGTCATTTGACTCTGCTAGTCCTTCTTTACTCATAGCAAAATTGAGTAAGAACACGATTTTAAGCTGAACAGAAGCCCTCCCTCCCAAATTATTCTTCGTGAGCACCCCTACAGGTCTATACACACTCCAGTCTTTACACTTTAGCAATAACACAGCTGTTCCCCAAATGTGTTCAACAACTGTTAGCTAATACCATCAGTTTCATAGCGTAAATGGGTCCTAAAATAGCTGGAACATTATGTCCTTTACCATTATATCTTCCCGTCTGACTGCCAGATTGTTCTCTTTTCCTTTTTTGATGGATTAAGTAGAACCACAGCAATTTGTTGATTTGAAAACTAAGCAATCTCTTTAAACTGTCTGTGTGCTCATTCAGTGCTGTCACTGACTCTACCTGAATTCATTTTGGAGCCTGCATTACAAAAGCTTTATTCTTGAGGAATTTGCATATGCAAGCAGTGTTGATGAATCCAATAAAATAGACTCATTTCATATCTAGAGACATTTCTAAAGATTTACTTTTTGGCTCAGTTGCTGACATTGGCTCCCTTCACTTGTCTTCTTGCCTGTCTCTTTAGGGGCATAGGTTGATTCTGCAAACATCTCACTTGTAAAGGGATGTCGTTTCACAGATGCCCCTCTCACTGGACTGTGCAGAAACGCTAGCAATTACAGCACTCTTCCAAGTTTTGTCAGCAACAACAGGGCTTTATTCAAGTATCAGTGTGATGTTTCTTGAGACCAGCAAAGAAAATAGGCCCAATTCCATTGCCAGAA
Source organism: Aramus guarauna (assembly GCA_013400195.1). Lineage (NCBI taxonomy): Eukaryota > Metazoa > Chordata > Aves > Gruiformes > Aramidae > Aramus > Aramus guarauna. Next base: position 902,075 of record VXBL01009853.1, read on the forward strand.
ACCAAGAAGAAATGAATTAACAAGAGACTTAATATTACAAAGACATTCTACTCCGCAACTTAAGAGCTCCCTCCTTCTCCATTGAGAGCTAATGTGGATCACAGGCCAGCTGTTAAGGTTTGGTTATGACACCTCTTCACTCAGAGGGCATAACTACGGTCCTGATGCTCTTTGTCCTAGAGCAAGAAGGAAAAAAAAAAACATTTGTAACTCCCAAACCTCAAAATGGAGCAAAAGCTTGCACTGGTACATCAGGGAACGTTAGCAAGGTCAGCTCACTCTGCCTTTTCCCCTAGTTCACCAATAGATGGTGGCAAAGACCCCCTCCGAAGCTGCCACTGGACTTGCACAGTTAACGTTTTTTAAATCCTTCTAATAACATATAAAATGGGGAAGGCATATGGACGCATCCCCTTTGCAACTATCACCTATAAACATGTGAATCGTTTTTTGTTTCTAACATACCTGTATATAATTATTCTGTTAATGCTAGCTTTCTTTATCTTCAGATAGGAATGTATTTGTTTCTTCCTTTGTAAAGTTACAATAGTGTTTCTCTTTAATTTCATGCAACAGAGCATAAAGAGGAAGATCAAAGCAAGCTCTCCTAAAATAGGTTAAGAAATGATACTTGTTCCTAAGAACTCAGCATATCTCTGCCTGAAAGAGAGGAGGAACCGGAGAAGAAAGACTCACAGAAAGTGAATTCAAAGTCTTGTTACAGTATGTAACATTTTGAAGAGCAGGCTGCTCTCTTCTGAATTGCCAACAGTCGAGGCAACTTTATGTCATTTCAAGACTCCACATAGCTGCGTGCCTCTCTTGGGCACCTGTGTCAGGCTCAATGGAGTTTTGATGGCTCAGGGGAGCCAAGTATCAGAGTCTTGTTATGCAGTATTTGGTGGTAAAATCAGCAAAAATTATTTTGGTTTGATTCAAAGGCTTTTTAAGTGCCATCTTGGTGCTTCAGGAAGCCATGCAAGAAACTTACTTCTCCCTGACTCAGGAAGAGAGCAGTACGGGTAGAGCACTAAGGGTGGCTGGAAAGTCACTAGCATAGGTGATACATAAGACAGGAGCTCTAAATATTTGCAAAGAACCCATCACAATACTGGCTGAAGTAAACCAGACATGCTGGCCAAATTACATAGCACATAATAATATCCTGCCTATCTTAATATAACATTGTTTTCATGATGATATTGACCATCTCATTTCATGATCTTATGTAATGTTGCCAGCAAATGACTGACTGTCCCATTCCACACCAACTTTTGAGAGATGGCTAAGCTTTATTACTTTTTTATTTGAGAACAAAGAGCTTTGAGGTCCTCAGGTTCAAAATTGTGAAGGAAAAAAAAAAAAAAAAAAAAAAAAGTTATTTTAGTCTCTTTGCTATCAGGTTCACTTCTGAACACAACCATGCTAGTTTCTTTTACTACATACCTTTGCAGAGCACTTCACAAGGATTTTCTGTATTTAGATATTTCACTTACATGCTTTTTAGTTCTTTGCTTATTTGCAGTAACTCATCTCCAAGCTAGGGATCTATGGTCAGCTTATTTGTTTAAGTACCAATCTGTCAGTATAAATAACCCATTGTGCTTCAAGCTTTCCATCTTGAAAATAAGAACAAAAAAGATATTCTCAGCTGTTTTTTCCCTAGTAAGTATAAGGAAAACTTCCCCCATATTTTGCACAGAGAATAATTGTTTAATTTTTTGTATGGAGGATCTAAACTAATTTTTCTAAATTGTAAACCTTATGGATTTCCTTCTGGATTTGAAATGTAGGTGTGTAGAGAGTCCAAAAAGACATTCCTAGTGACCCATGGGACTCTTATCTCCTACCAAGAGGTATGAAAAGGAGCTCTGAACCAGCTATCTGTGGTGTTGGACCAAGTGAGCTCCAGAGATCACTTACAACCTAAATTATTCTATGAATCTATGACTCTATAATTCATTCCCCTATTAGTTTGCTTCTCTGGATTATTATGATAGAAGGGTTGTGTTTCTAAGAAAGAGATAAGTTCAAAACAGAGAAGATGGATAAGGAGTTCAGTTCCTCTTCTTATCCAGTCCTGAGCTGATATAAACATAGAAACTGATAAGATACTCAGGCTCCCAAAAGGCAGTATACTGTGGGTACTAACATTTTGCTAAGAGATCATCATGCATAATGCACAAACCTCCTAACACTCAAAGTCTAGACAGCTCCTTTTTTACCTCCGTAAGCTATCCCTAGCTTACTGAGTCACATACCTTCAGAGTGAGTTTTTCATTGTCTACACGAAGAGAGATGATATCTTTACTAATGTACAAAGCAGATGCTAAACTGTGGGTTGTGTCCTGTGCCTTAAATCATGCCATCCAGAATCAGCTTATGCTTTTAATTTCATCCATGCATTTAGCTGACACAAGAGTATGGAAAGAATTTGCGCTAGGATTTTTTATTATTATTACTATTATTGCTATTACTATTATTATTATTAATAGAGTGAGATGGAGGGAATCCAGTCACCATCTTATTTATTCTTCATTGGCTTTTACAGATATTTGGATTGTTTTCTGATGACAAAATATAATCCTGAAGGTTTCAATACTGTGTAGTTTTCTACAGAGCAAACTGGGCAATAGCAGCAAAGAAAACTTAACAGTAGCCCTACCACAAAGAGACAAAATCAAGTGATGGTTCAAACAGTTTAGCACCAAAAGCTAGGTGAGAGTGTAGTGCACCAGACTGAATAGTGGTCACCCTTTTTGCCAGTGTACTTAAAAGAGATTCCTTTGGAAGTGTGGATTATGGCATTTCTTGGGCCAAATAGCACGATGGCCTGAGGGCAAGAAGTGAAAATACACCTTCAGAAGTCAAAAGGTTTCCAAACCCACCAGCTGTGCTCCAGCCATCCAGCAAAGACTATATGCAACAAAGACACATTTTAAATGTGGCTTTCCCGTCCAGCAGTGTTTGCTGGGTCTAGGCTACTGCTTTGATCTAAAAAGCTTCTTCAACATCTGCAAGCTAAATTGGGAGTAGTAGCGGGAGCACTACCTCAGTTTGTGTAGGCAGGAAAAAGGGATTGTTTGTTTGTTTGTTTGAAGTCAGAGCACAGAATGGAGGGAGCAGCCTTCAGTCTGAAGAGAAATACTAGGAACTTCAGCATACTGAGTGTAATTATTCCTAAAAGCTCAGCACTTGATCCAATGTCTATTTAAGTCAATGGGCGTTTTTCATTGACTAGGGTGATAGATAAAATGGGCCATTAGTGCACTTTTTAAAAGCTCAGCTGAACAAACACATCACTAGGTAGTTCAGATCTTTTTTATAATGCTTTTCCTTCTCCCTCAAATACTGCATTTATCTCTACTCTTGTCCTTTGCCGCAGCTTGTACTGTAACACTTTCACCCGCATCACACACGGAGAAAAATTCTCAGCCTCTTTTCCTCTTAGTCAGTTGAACAGAGAATCTGCTCCATTAGTGTCCTCATACCACTGTAGCTCTGAAGATTAAGAAATTTTATCAGGGTGTGTAAAGGTAGATTTGGGTACTTAATGCTGTATACCTAAGCTTTTAAAAAATCACATTTTTTTCTTTAAAATTCTAATTAAACTTGTTTGTTAAAGAATTGTGGATCTCTTACTTTGAAGTACAGAAGAGTGAAACAACTGGGCAATAAGCATGGATTCATCAAATGAGAAGTACTTTGAATTTTTCTACTCGTGCTGGACATTTCCCAGAGGATTAAAGAGAGAAAAAGAAAACAACTTTAGAAAAGTCATCTGCATTATACCAAATTGCTATTCCATTCTGCCTTCTAAAAGGGTCTGGTTAACTGATGGTAGTGTGATTTAATAGCTAAGATTAGGTAAAAGTAGATACCATGGAGAAAACACATAGCACACAGCAGTAATAAAATACAGCAGCAGGCTCTCATTTGCTGCCCACATACTGTAAACTTGTGGGTAACTCCATATGTGTTAAGCACCCTGTATTAAATTCACAGAGAAACAGAGCCAAAAAAGAAAAAGCCACCAGCTCTAGCTGTCTGGACCAGTAACACCTCCCATCTGCAATGGCACTTACTTGTTTGCTTTTTATTTTTTTAGTTTTCTGTTTACTTGAGATGTAGTACACTCAGTCCTAATACTATTGTCCGTATCAAGGAGCAGAGCACAGGCAGGCAGGTCAATGACAAATGCAGTTTACTCAGCTTTCACTGCTGGTCTAGACTACGAAATGCGGATGTTTACCTGCTGTTTTACTTGCCATTGCACCACTGGAATAGAAATGCTCAAAACCAAGCAGTCTTGCAGCATGATTCCCCTAAACAGCTGGAATTCCTTCAAAGACAACATTATTCTTATTAGTACACAGAAGTGGTAGGTCAACATTTCCAGAAGCATCTCAGTTGCCTAAAGGCTTGCATGCTGGTGAATGTCATTTTTATTTCAAATGCAACAACCAGTGTTCAAAAGGAAAACCTTAGAACTGAAGGATAACATGATTTTCAGAAACATTGACAATGTTGCTGAAAAGAGATGTTGGAAATGAAACATTTTCAGATAACGCTGCCTTTCAGCTCCCCTGTGCTTTATGAGACAACAGTGAGTCACAGCATAACAACCTTAGTGATAGTCAACATTCTGCTGACGCAGCGGTATCATGATTCAAAAAATACACAGTATCAAATAATTAGAAAATTAATAGGTGCTGGTACTACCATGGTGTCTCTACTCAGAGGGAGGGATCTTACACTTTTGTAGGCTGTGCTGTGAGCTCCTACTTAGAGTGTGAAGCTCTCTGTTGTCAAGTCCCAGCCCCCCAATCTTTGTCCCCAAGCCAACTAATTCCTAGTCTGAAATCAACCACATTGCAATAATTTGTGGCAGAATATTTTTTTCTATTATCAGTATTATTACATTCACTAGGTATTGACCCTGCCTAAGCCACCTAGGTACCTCCTATACCAGTAGCAAAAGAACAAAAACAGAGAACTCGGCCTCAGGGAGAAAGGATGTCAGCAAGGGGGGGGGCGGGCACATACACATGCAACACAAAATACCCTTCTGTTATTCATGAAAGGGAACACTATTTCATTTTAAATTAAATCATGAGGCTTTCTATTTGTCTGAATCATCGCTTTTTGCTGATACCCTCACTACTCACCATGTCTAGAGTTTCTGATTTTCCATCTGGGTATTTAACAAACAACATAATTTGCCTCATAAATCTTTGTTAAGATTTTTTGAATGCTGGCTACTTCCCCACACACAGGCACGCAAATGCACTCCCATTTCCACAGCAGAGCACCACATCTCACAGCAGGAGAATGAAGGGGAAAAATACCCAACAACACAAAACCCAGCTGTAACACAGTCCTGAGAAAATGAATGTTAGGAAAGCTGATACAGATTCAACCTTCCCTTGATTTCTCAGAATGAACCCATCTTTACCTCCCCTGTCAAGGAGCAAGGAGAATGTTTTGTTAAGGAAAAGAGATATTTGGAACTGTTCAGAAAGCTTCCACTTTCCAAAAGCCTTTCCTTGAGGGTGAGCAAGGAAGGAGGGAAGGATGGACTTGTCAACATATAGCAACAAGAGGAAATCAAGGTAATACCCACTTTTACTCACAAACTACTGCAAACTATTCCAGAACTGCATGCGTTTGTTCCCTTCCTCCAATCCCACTGCCCAGATTTCATGCCATCACTTTTGAAATTAATCACAACACAGTGTCTTATCACAAAAGTTAAAACTCTGTCCTTCATGTTCTTCCTCACCAAGGACAAGCAGCAGTAGCTTTCGAGGCAAAACTGTCAGTGTACACTTATAATAGTAAATAAACAAACTAGGGATTGCAAGCTCCTAATGAGGTCTTTGAGGCTTTACAGATCAGGCTTCTCAAATTGCTGTTCTCTGAACAAAGGAGTCTTGCTAATCATTGGATTTGTGCTTTACAATTTTGAGAAGTCTGCAGTGCTGTTCAAATGATGTGATCTGCTTTTAGATTTCTTTCTTAAGGAGCTTAACAGGACTACCCGTCCTTTCTCTTGGCCCCACTTCAGGAAATACTTTGTCCCATAGTAAGTCAGCTCTTATTCATAAATTCACCTAAGCATGAGTTTAAAAGCATTGCGCATAAATCCCAATGAGGTTTGTGTTTAAGTATACACTACCTGGAAATTAAATTTCCCCAACCAAAGCTTTGAGAATGGATTCAACGACTGAAAAATCATTTTGTAGAATATGGGGAACTGTGCCTGCTGGACAAGCATCTAAGAAGATGCTCTTTTGAAGTTTTTGTTCTTTCTTCGTGTTAAGTTTCCTTCCCCGAGTTCAGATATGCTGAGGTAGCAGGTCTCTAAGATGCTGGCTAGAGAGTTGCAGAATTCTGTTCTTCTTGCTGTGCTTTGACCTCATCTGATTTAATTTACATATTTTGCCACTTTTCAGCTTGGCCTGTCAAATTTGCTTGATATATGCCTAACTCTCTTTCTGCCTTCTCTTCTGAAGGCTTTATCACTCTTTACTTCAGCGCACCTAATTCTCAACAACAGTTTGGTTCTTGTGCAGAAAAAGCTAGTTCTTTCCTTGGTCCTTCTCTTCAGTCCAGCTGTCCTCCATAGGTTGGATGCTCCTAATTGCATGGGAGTTCGACTTTGACTAGGGGAGGCTCTTTTTACACCAATAAGCACCGCAAAGTGCGAATCAAACCAAAGGTTGTTTGATTGAGAATTTAGAAAGTTAAACTGCTGAAATAAGTAGTTTATAATTAAAGTACTGAGAAAACCTTAACTGAAGAATCACTAGAGCAACACTATAATTATGCTGTCCTTCATATCCTGCCATTAGCGTTTCTAGAAGTGACATAATAATAGCGTGGCTTTTTTTTCTCTTTAGGAACTGTCAGGTCTCTTTACAGAATTCAAGTAAGTTTATAAAAATTATCAAGTTCTTAAATGGAAAATGCAAATGATGATTTTTGTGTAAGAGACATGACAGTCACATTAGTAAGCTCATGAAATTCATGGCCATATATGTTTCAAGTCAGTAGAGTAGAACACCTTTTTCTTTTTCCTTTTTTTCCCTATCTATTCAGGGTTCGAGAAAAAAAAGACCCAACAATCACTCTTTTGAGCTCTCCTGTTAACTGTTCAAATCTAGTATTTTTGTAGACTGCCTGTACTTCCAGGAGCATATAGAGAGTCCATCTCAGTCAATTAGAATGAAAGATTTGATCCCAGACATCAAAAAGACTTTACGCAGGTAGCAACCAAGTTTGTAATAAGAAACACATTTTGGGGGATGTCCCAAAAACATCTTTTAGGTTGTTGTTGCCAGCAGACGATGTTCCTTCTGCCCCATAGCAAGGAAAAGGCTGCAATACTAGCTGTGGCTGTTGAGAACCTGGGAGCCTATTTGGGCATGTATCCTCCGACCACCACATCCCTCAGGAGCTATAACTTGATTTGCATTCTAACACTTCTTAATACATTCAGAAAGAAGTAAAAAAAGTATGTGTCCCTGTGTTACTACATTGGGGATGCTAGTGAGGCTTACTGCTGATTCTGAAGGAGAGCTGATACATTTTCAAAGCACAAACTGTCAAGAGTTGTGGCTCACAACAGGACACAAGGCTTTGGCAGACAGTTCTGTTCTGTTGATTCTCAGTCAATCATAAGTGTCAATAAAAAAAATGTGTTTGGGAAAAGCGTATTTTCTGTCGACCAAGCAGCACAAGTATAATGGAGTTGAAATGAGATACTTGAATATTTTAAATCTTTTGTGGAGTATGGAAGTGAAATAAGTAGTAAAACAAATCTAAATGTGTTCTCTAATAGATTTTAATTATTGACTGAAAATAAATTATTATATTCAAAAAACTATGTGAAGTTGATTAAATTGCATGAAATTATATGCTTAGGATATTTCATAGTGCTTGTGGTATAATTTGCTAGCCTTTCAAGATCATAAAATATTATACTGAGGGCAAATATACCTCATTATAACAATTTGGGGGGAAGACAAGCATCTCACATCTGACACAGGCAGGCAGCATTTACCTGTCATATATGTACATATAAGATACTGATTTACTAAGAACAGACAGGAATGAGAGTGAGGTCCTGGGAAGATGTGAATGAGATGTGAACTGAATCTGCATTTACCAAGCTAGTGCAGCACCAAGCTCATCTCATAAACTATATGAAAGTCAGCGTATACTTGTTTCAGTCTAGTACTACTTAAATGTAGCTATACTTCTTTCATAGATCAGTTCCCTCCAGCTCAGAGCAGCAATAGAAATAACTCACAGCTGACAAAACAAGCCAGCAAAATTGCTGCTGATAAAACCTTGAACTTTTGTTCTTTTTAGAAGCCTGGTCCAGAACCTGTGTAATGGAAGGTGGCCAGGGGTCCTCACTCCCTGCCAGCCAAAGGTCCTTCTTCCATAATAGAGATCACAGTGGTAAGACATGGACTTCTGTGTAAGTCTCTTTCAGGTTGCATACAGCGTGAGAAAGGATTTGTCTTTACACCACAATTAAATCAATTTGTGGCTCCAAAACTCCCTTTTCCTGTATACAACCCAAACATCCCTTTTACCATATACATGACAAAGGCTTCCAACTCAAGCTAGTTGGCTTGTAAAATGAGTGAATTAGATCAAATCAGCACAACTCAGTTGTTCACCTGGTCATTGTGCAGCCTATTTCGGTGTGGCTAAGGGCTAGTCTACATCAGATGGGAGGGGAAAGAGTGAATATGTGGGATGTTCCGGTAGGTACTTTGTTTTCAGGTTGAAATCCCTGCAGCCTTACGATGGAGTTCTCCCAAGTGAACTAGCAAGCTTCTGCCAACTGGAGAAACTCTTCCAAGAGGACATTACATTCTTTTAATGATGAGTTAAAGCAGGGGAAGGAAAAGTTCATACAGTTGCATCTGTATGTTAGATGTCCTTTTTTAGACTTTGGCAGTCTTCCCACTGCTGTCCTCCACTTTGCGGTCTCTCGCCATGACCAGTCTGTCAGATTACCTATCTGCCCTGTAGTGCACCAGAGTCAAGCTGACCAGCTGCTAACTCACTGCTTTTAAAAGTTGGCATGTAACTCAGTGCATTCCACTGGTGGTCACACAGTCCTAAAAGCTGATTATCCTACTCAGCATCACAGCAATCATGCATTGTGTCACTGTCTAGCAGTAAGCAGAGATGCCAGATTTCTCTGAAACTTGATAGAAGACATTATTGTACTTTAAAAGCTGTCACTGTAGCACAAAGAGCTACGAACTATGAGTAAATAAAGGTAGGACAGAGTATTTGCCTAGGACACATCTTAGGTAATGTCAAAAAGAGGTGCATCTTTTTAAACAGCACAGGACAGTAAGAGGTCTTCTAATAACTGTGCAAGTCTTCATCCTTACTCAGGGCTGGACATTATGGAAAACACTGAGACACTGAAGATACCAGAATCAGAACTCTGATTCTGCTCTGAAGGAGCCAAAGAATAACAGAGGAACATATATAGAGAGGGAGAATGAGTCCCAAGCTCAACAGGGTTATGTAGGGGACCTGGCAGTACATGCTACATTAAACTACGTGAATGGATGATCTAAACAAAGACAGATCCTCTGTGCCTGACAGAGGCTGCATTTTAGGCAGGTATTAGTGAAGACCCTTTCTGAACCTGTTTGGCTCTATCCCCATATTCTCGCATGTATGCTGGGAAATTCACATCAGCAGCAATTATTTTCCTTCTATTTTCAGATCCCACAGACCTCAGCTGCATTAGCACTTACCCCTCAGCTGTCCCCTTTCATTTGGCTGGCATTCAGGGCATACTCTTTCTGCACTCCAAGTGCCCTCTGAAAGGCTTCATATGACAAAGCAACAGAGGGTAAGTTGGAAACCTCAGCATCAGTGATGGATTAATGAGCCTTTGTCAAACCCTTGTATCTTCTCTTTCAAGTGCAAGGCAAAGTCCTTTGATCTTTCCTTATCTACCATATTTATATAGAAGCATGTAGACCAAAAGAGCAAACAAATAAATAAAATCCCTCAGGTCCACCAAAATAAGAGACCTAATTGGACAAGTTTTTCCTCCTAGGAGAATCTGAGAATAAGCAAGTAACAGATGTGTAAGATATATGGCTTAATGCAATAACGGAAGGCTCTTGCATGCCACAGGAACGAATGTAGCCTAACAGTCCAGGGTAAATGGAATTATCCTTGGTAGAATAACTGCAAATGTTACATTTTGACATATACTATGGGTATATACAGCACATATTTTATATACATATATGTTTTTGTTTGTTTCCTCCTTTTTACTCATTTAAGGTGTGATTTTTCATAATTGCCTAAATGACTTTCCCATTTTAATTTAATTGAATTCCATAATTACTGAAGATGACAGCATGAGGCCAAATTCTGCCCTTGAAATCATTCTCTTCTCTGGGAATTGTGTGTATTCAGAAGACCACAGGCTTTTGCAGAGGCTGAATCTGCAAAGTCTGCATAATTGTAGCAGCCTGGTCTGGCTGTCAGAGTTATGCCTGTGCAAGGACTGTTGACAAAGCCTTCAATACATATACCATTTGAAAAAAAGTCTTTAACAGAAATAGTCCATTCTTCTCTAGACATCTGTGCTGGGCTTTTCCTACCACTTCTCTGTAGTTTGGAGTGAGTGCCATGAATTATTTTAGGGTAAGTATTCCATTGCAAACTAGCAGAACTTGATCCCTCTGTCTTTCCTGTGGCAGTGCCATTTCCAAATCCCTGCCAATCATGTTGGAGAAACACTGCCATGGGCTGTGATCATGATAGTTCCAACAAAGATCAGTGAAAATTTCATTCTGACCATCCGGCCAGGTGGCTTTAACAGGTATCAGTCTGGAAGACTTTTGTGCAGAAAAAGGTGGATGCCTTGGGATAGTTCCACCTGGATGAACTTTTCCTGGACTTGCTTTACTGAGATGGGAAAACCAGGTGGGAAAACTAGGTGGGAAACCATCAGCTTTTATTAGGAAAGGATAGTGATATGGTTACAGTAACAGAATCCAACAGAAGGAAAGAACCCAGCAGATTGTGCTTGTATGCGCAGGGTACCACGTATCCACTTGTTTATGCACTCCTTAACCTGCATTACCCACCTGAACATAAACAGTTTACATCGTAAATGTAGATTGACCAGATTCATTTTGATAGAAGAGGGTTAGGCATTGCTGACAGCCCTGAATGAGTGATAGCATCTCATATCACAAAGGGTGGTGATAAGCAGTTGTGGCATGAACTACTGGTAATATCTGCTTCCTACTGCAAGCAGAAGGCAGCATCTCTCTATAGGCTTAAGAGCTAACCTGTTTAAAACTGGAAAACCAGCAGTAATGATTTTATATATATATATGAAATGTCAGAGCGCAAAACTGATGCTGGTGCTCCTGTGAGCCAATGGTATTAGAATTAAGTGCAAACCCCCAGGTTACGTTACATTCTTGTATGCCACAAAGATGGGGGAAAAGTGATTCCGGCTTCTGAAGCATCTGATAATAGCATTTGTGGAGTCTGAATGGTGAACCAAATCCCAGCCTCCTTTACTCATGTGAGTAGTTTTGTGCTGAGCTATTCTTAAAATAATCATCAATTCCCGCTCAGTGCTTCCCCCCATAAATTAGTTTCTATGATGTATAACAGCCACTGAAAGAAGAATTGAACAGGGGAAATTAACTTGCTTTTCAGTAAGAGAAATTTATCAAGGCCACAGTTTTTACTGGGACAAAAACAATTCATTTAAGCCTTGTCAAGATTCCTAATTAAAAATCCTCTACTCCCAATTGCAACTTACAAATACTGTGCTTAATTTGGAAGTTAATAATATTTCCATGCATTTCTGCTACACTCTGCTACAGCAGCTATGACTCTAGTCTGATAACAAGAGCACTGTACCCAAGCCATCAGTAAATGACTTCCCTCATTTCTGTGCAAAAATGAAACTTATTTTGTAGAAGGGGGATGGGGAGGTTTGAAGCTGTATTTATTGTCTGAATTTCAGCTCCATTGTATGAGATAAGAAAGATCCCTCTCTTTTAGGCTTAGGCTAATGCATCAGATATTGCAGGACTGAAAAGCTTTGACTTTTTCTTGTGAATCAATCTGCTCCCATCAGGCTACCTGCTGCCTGGCAGGTCTCCATTGGTAAGTGTTTGTGTGAACAGCTTGGGTCATAGGTCACGCTAATAGAAGATCAAGCCTTCAACCAACTAGCCCATGAGTAGATCTCAACTCTGTTTTCACTAGTTGTGAGTTGGGGGTTTCTTCCTTCGAAGACTTTGGTAGTGTAGACCTTCAGCATGTCCAAAGACCAATTTTTCTGTTCTAAAAGAATATGATTAAGATGATTCTGTTCTGTCATGGAAGGTTATGATTTCACAGGTAGTCATTCATAGAATCACAGAATCATAGAATGGTTTGGGTTGGAAGGGACCTCAAAGACCATCTAGTTCCAACGCCCCTGCTATGAGCAGGGACACCCTCCACTAGACCAGGTTGCCAAAAGCCTCATCCAACCTGGCCATGAACACTTGCAGGGAGGGGGCATCCACAACTTCTCTGGGCAACCTGTTTCAGTGCCTCACCACCCTCAGAGAGAAGAATTTATTCCTAACACCTAATTTAAACCCACCCTCCTTCAGCTTAAGGCCATTACCCCTTGTCCTATCACTACACTCCCTGATAAACAGTCCCTCTCCATCTTTCCTGTAGGCCCCTTAGGTACTAAAGGCCACAATTAGGTCTCCCCAAAGCCTACTCTTCTCCAGGCTGAACAACTCCAACTCTCTCAGCCTGTCCTCATAGGAGAGGTGCTCCATCATCTTCATGGCTCTCCTCTGGACTCACTCCAACAGCTCAATGTCTTTCAAGCCTATAGCACTATAATATGAACTTCAAAGAAAAACAACTCTCTCAGTCTTTATCAACACATAACAGTTCATCTTCCTCTACTTGTGGAGGAATATTACAATGCAGAAATTCACATGTGACAAATCTCCAATAAGTCAAAACTCAACTCCTCTGTTACATGTCTCAAAAATACTTTACTTTGAAGCAACCCATATTCTGCCTTCATTATACATCAGTAACACCATTTCCCTACACCATCTCATCTCTGCCAGTTGCCTCCTTGATTACTGTCTGTGAGACAAGAATATGCATAGCAAATCATACAGTGAGAGTCCCAAACATTTATTTTTCTGTGCACTATCCATCTCATTACCTCTAGCCAGCATGCTGCCAGACTTCTTGAGAATATCACTTAAAAATAGACAGTATTAAGGAGAGATTTGAGAGAGAAACGGGAGGCAACTTTTCCAATATTTATAGGGAAGAGTTTTCTAATAATCAGAGCCAGCCCAGGAGAAAACAAGAAGCTGCGAGTTTAAAATTTCAGACTAGATGTAATGGAGGCCATCGTGAAGTTTGACCTAAACTATATCTTCCAATAAAACAACTGAAAAACAGACTTGACTTTCCTAATGTTTAAAAGCACTTTAAAAAAGAAGCATGAAAAGGCTTTTAAAAGGAGAACTAGCCTCTCTGTTCTTAGTTTTATATGAATTGGATATAAATGTATCCAACAGTCAAAAAGCGACTTCAGAAATGGCAGTGTGAACATTAAAGGGAAAAAGCCTCAATACAATGATTTTGTCCTGTTTTTTAAAGCTGAATTTAAATATTATTATTTGTCCTTGAATTTTGTTGTACATCTCTCAGTTTAACCATGTTAGAAATCATTAAGAGCCAAAACCAAGTTAAAACTAGGTGCCAGTAAGATAATTTTTCTTTAATCCTTGAAGACTGGCATACATACCAATTTATGAACTCAGAGCTGCAATGTGCAAATCACCTCACTGACAGGGAACCCTCTCAGGACCTCCCTAACTAATACTATTAATTCTCCCTTTGATAGTCATTAAGAAACAAGATAAGAAAACTTCTCCTCATGTTGTAAGGACCTGGTCTAAAGCCACCAAAACCAGTACGAGTCTTTCCAATAGTTTCAGATCAGGCCATAAGTCCTGAGATGGCTCCACCTCTTGAATTTCATGAATGTGATTCCTCAGCACTGGCAGCACACAATGTCACTGGCAAGGTCACATCAACCATGAAACCCAGCCAATGGTAGCAGCCAGCCTGCCTTTGGTGACATAAGAGAAAATCCAATGGGCTACGTGGTTTTTGCAGTTATCAGTTTGCACTTAATGCATGGGGAAAGAGAGGGAAAAGAATGAGTCTCAGAGTTCTGCCACTCTACTTGATATTCTCTTAATTACCCCTAATTATCCCATTCTCTTTAAATTTCCAATTTAAATATTGTACACTTTGTATGGCAGTTATTTTTACTTACTCAAATTATTTGATTTTTTTTTTCCTGTTCTGTAAACACAAAAGAATAAATGTCTTGGCCTTGAGCTGACATCACTTGAGTAATTAGACTGACGCTGGAAACCTACAGTTTGACCTTCTGTGTGTTCCTATGCAGTTCTTAGGGATGTAACTTTTGTTAGATAAAGCACAGTTAGATAGTTGTTATGAAAGAAATTATAACTGACAGAAATAGCAGAACTAACTTACACGAGAGTATTTACCCAGTGTCTCGCTAAAACGCTCAAAGACCAAAAGCTCACAACAGTCCTCCAGTCAGCAAAGTTCAAACAATCTGGAAGATGCTCTCTACCTCACAAAACTCATTCACCTCAGCCCAAAAGGAGAGCAGCTGATCTTGGAGGATCTCCAGGGATGTCTGCAACAAAGATCATGCAGCCCAAACTAGTGCACTTAATGCCCTACTCCTCTGAACTATTGACAACTGCTGCTGAGGTGAGCAGCTAAAGTGGAAGTAGAGACGATCCCATTTCTGCATCTTTGTAGTCTTCTATGCATTAACAATCACTCTTTCAGAGACAATAAATATCTAAATTTCTTCATACAGATCTAATTATTGCATAGCATTTGATGTGTGAGTTCAGTCCGTCCTGATCTAACCCACAATCATAGGAAATGCACTTTGAAACTTAATAGTCTCACTGAAATTGTATTAATTACGATGAGCATGAAAATAAGCAGGACTACTAACAGAAGGTTCAGAAAGTCTAGAAAGGGTTTCATTATCTGTTACAGTTATTGTAAAACATTAAATAAATAAATGCAAACATTCTTCCTACATATGACATCCCATTAAAAAGAGCTCCAAAAGTCATCACTTCCTCTTCAAGTATTGTCATGGGGCTGGTGTCACAAATTTGGTTTCTCTGGACATACAGGTTTACCTTCTTGCCAGAGATAAAAGACTTATTGATACTGAAACAGTTTTAAAAAAAATAATTTTGCTCAAAAAAACTATACACAAACTTGTATTTATAAAAACAGCAAAAATACCTAGTTACCATAAATTTTGTGAAATAATAATACATTTTCTGCTTTCAGACTTAAACCTATATTTAACCACTGCTCAGGAGGGCACCTAATGTAAAGAACACATTAGCCTCATTTCTATATGAAGCAGGTGGTTTCTTCCACCTTCCTTCTGAAACATCTGGTGCTGGCTACAGTCAGAGATAAGTTTGTAGAGTAGATTGATATGAAGTCTAATTCAGTATGGCAAATCCTCTGGGACAAATTCCACCACAGTGTGCAGATGTACCATGACTCTGAAGTCAACAATGTTGCATAATTTATATCATTATAGATTTTTCCAGGTTGGTTGGGACTGGGCTTTGAGGTTTTGTTGCTGTTCTTTTTCCTCTTTATTGGATTTTAACAAATAAATATACACAAAATTGTGTCTTTAGCATATTAACTCCTGGATACAGTGATGGGTTTTCTAAAAGGCTACTGAATTCAAACAGGGGAAAAAAAAAACAACGGTTTCATGAGATGGTCACATTAGTCATGTCAAGAAGTACGATGCAGTACAATAGGTAGTGATCTTATACATGCAAGTGTCTATTCTCTAGATCTAATAGCACAGTTGCTTCTTCACCAAATGCTGCCGGGTCCTGCAAACAAAACTGATCATATTGTGTCCAGCTGTATTACTCAACATAAGAAACACTTCATCAATAAGAATGGTTTTGACCACCTGCAGCCTGCCCTGACAGTCAGTTCTTTTCCTTCCTTCATAAATGCATACTGAATTGAATTTAAATCTGAAGCAGTGATTTTTACCTGGAAACAATTTGAGAACTCATGATCTGCGCACACAGGGAAACCACAGATGATCCAATAGGCCCTAAGAACAAAGGGAGAAATGAGAGGAATTAATAGCCTTGTCGTCATCCTCTTGTTCTCTGTCTTTTGGGAAGACACCTGTAGACTACTTGATTTCCTTCCCATTGAGAAGTGATTTATTTTCACTCATCGCCTGCTAGAAAAGGTTGTGTTCATGTTAGAATTAGTAAATACTTTTTCCCTCCATGGGAACTGCAATCCTGTTTCTCACATTGCTTTAAATAATCTTCTTTTTCCAGAATTTAACAAAGCATAATGGTCACACAACCATTCCCTTTGCAGAGCTTTGATTATGTTTACACCGGGCAATGGTAACATCACAAAAAGTCTGTTATTCAAAGGTAAACTTAAAAAACAATGAGTTTGTATAGTCAAGCTGGTGACAGACTTCTCATACCTGATAGTAAGTCTCCATGAATACAACTGCAAGCTGTAGATACAATCAACCTACATTTTACTTTTATTTCAGGACTTAAAATGGATTCCTTCATGCATCCTGAATACAGCAAACACCAAGTATTCATTACAATCAATAGAGTGTATTATATTGTGACCTCTCAGCTGTAGCAAGATCCTTCACCCAGCAGAAATCATTCTGTGTGAAGGGACCTAGAGCACAAATTAAATGAAAGTAGACTGCAATCGAGGGAAATTATAGTCATAACTGCTGTAGAAATGAAGTCAACTCTTTCTCTGCATGATCACAGCAAACAGTGCAGATGCTCTCTGCTATCAGCATTGATGCAGGTGCCAAAATTCCTTCCTGCTAAAAGAGTTTTATTAAAATGTCTTTATCCTTAAGGGATGTGTCATCAGTATTACACAAAAACAAAGACAGAAACAAGCCTTGAAAATACAATGGGAGCTCAGGAACCAATTTAATCTACTAGTGCCATTATAATACAAATGAGTGTCTAATGACAGATATTACACTTCAGGTGTGAATAAGAATCTATACATTGCCTGCCTAAGTGATGTGTATGGAGTTGTACAAAACACACTTAAAGGTCTCCTACCCCAAGAAGATTGACAGAATCATATTCTAAGAAACCCAAACCATATACTTATTTAGAAAATTGAATGTTTTCTTTTTCCTTCCAACTGCTTCTTCAGCATAGATTTTACAGTATATCATTTTTTCTCTACAAAGCTTATAAAAGCAAGTGATAGATCCTTAAAAGTAGTAAATCATCAGAATCCAAGCTAGCTTGACAATACTCAAAAAGCTAAGAACACATAACGGAATCTGCTTGCCAACAGCCACCAATTGAAAATACAAAATATTACTACTTATGACCATATTTATCAGAGAGAACTCACTAGCTGGTATAATGTACTACAGTCAATAAAAGAGCACAGAAAGGGCAGAGATATTGTTCTTCTGAGCAGAGACACTAACTTCAAGGCTTTAAGCCTTTAAACAGAAGATCAGGTTTAGCAGAGATGTTGAGCTCGCTAGGAGAAGCCTAGTGCCAGATTTTAGAATAAATTGGCCTTTCATGAAGGTAGAAATCTCAGAGTTTTCTAAATAAATGAATGCAAACCCCACAATTCTCTTTTAGGACTCAAAGACCTTAAATGTATATCACTGAAGGAGCAGCAGGCCACTTTACTTCAATGACACCAGGGAATAAGGAAAAGAAAAAGAAAAAAAAAAAAAAGAAACATTAAGAAATGCTGGTCACAAACTATTTAAGGATACTTCCCCTTTAAAAATATGCTTCACAAACATATCAACTAAATGAATCCTCCTTAAAGGCTAACTCCTAGTACATGTTAAAGATTAATTTACAGTGCTGACCTCTCAAAGAGAAAAATGCAAATAGAAACAAAACATGCCATTTTAATGGAACTGCTTGCAGGACACATACCCATTTCCATCAATAACAAACAGCATGCTCTGGGGACCAGGACAGATCAATGACAGGCAAATAGTGAGAAGTCTGAACTGATCATCTCTAACATCACTGTAGGATTCCCTTCTCTTTCCATTCTGAAACTGTTAAAAGCTGAGAAGTGAGGGAAAATATCAGAGGAAGAGAAACATCTCTTTTCCCCATGAAAAAAATAAATGCACAGACATACTATCTTTTTTATTTATGGCCTCAGCTCTTTATTGAGACAGCAAATATTTGCATATATATATTTTTTTTCCCCCATTAAAGATTTTGGAAAAATGTAATGGAAAGTCAAATTACTATTTGTCATAGTCCTGGCTGAGTGTCTTTCATAGACAATCATCAATCTGCTGTAATTGGACCCAACAGTTGCATCCCACACATTTCCAAGCCAGCTGAATCTGGCAAGATTCCAAATACTGTCTTTACTCTGGGTATCTCCAGCAAATTTCTGGATACAGAAATTCTATCAAAAGCCCTCTTGAAGGGATTCTTTAGTCTAACTGCCTAGGGCCTGGGACCAGTGGTAGAACCCAACTCAACTCTGCTGTTAGGCACGTTGTCCCAGAATTACACCTACCTGTAGCTGTTCTATAGACATTCAAAGGAATTGCCTACAAACGTACTTTAATTTTAGCTAGTTTTAGACCATTGCAATGTTGGCGGGGGGGGGGGGGACGGAGGACAACAAACCAAACCAAAACCCCCACAAATACTTGAAAAACATCTCACTTTGGAGCATTTGGATTTGATCTGTGTCCTTGAGGAAGGACAACACTCCACTTGCCCCCCAGCTCATTCAGCTGTCTTCTTTTTCCAGAAGTAGGTTGGACATACCTCCTTTTCTTTTATGGATATGTCTCCTTTATGGTATCAGAACACTACTCTTTTTCTTCTTCCTCTACTTGAAATTTTTCTATCTCTGCCCCCTGCCTCCCCTTCTTTATTGGCAGCTGAGCAGGGAACACATGAAAATCAGTGATTATGCTAGCAGAAACTCTTTTATGCTACCACAGTGGAAACGTTTGCTGAGACCTTGATTGGCCTCTTTCTACTTCCCAGATGCATTCAGTGCTGCTATAAAATGGATATTCTTTTCTACACTGGAGGTTACAATCATAAATGATGCTCATAAAACAAAGAAGAATTCTTGTCCTGACAGGGGCATATTCCCCACACCGTCACACTATTGCTCCTATCTTTATGTACCAGAGAATCAACAGACTCTTTTGAAGGAGAGCTACTGTAGTGGGGTATAAATAGCTTCCCTCAGCAGAGCCCAGGCCATGTGTTATACTAACATGGCTAGGATGCGTCCAATCCCTGTCTTAGCTACCCGTGGTACACCTGCATGGTGCTGACCTGGTGCCTTCTGACCATCAAACTACTGATCCTCTTTGGTTTTGCTAATTGGAATTTATGGGAGCAGAATGTGTCTTTGGATGCAATTAAAGAAGCATCTCTACCTATGGGCTTGCAACTGAAAACAATTAAATTTGTGCTAATGTTTCCTTACAAAGGGCTTTATCGCATATAATAATTCATCAGTACGAAAATATAAACATGAAATTAAGGCATATGGAGCCTCTCTAACGTAATGGTCCATGAAACAGATAAGTTCACAAGATATTGTTAAGGGTTTTCAGGCTAGAAAACACAGATACTCCTGCTTAAAACAAGAATTCAATACTTATCCCTAGGCTCTTCATTTGTCAATTTCCTTCCCGAAGCCCTGTGTAGCTATAATGTGGGTCCAGTCTAATTTTGAAACATCTTCTAAACTGAACCTTGTCTCAAGCTGAGCTCTCCAGATCAGGTAGTGAGGTCAACTCACTGAACATGCACGCCCCCAGCCATACAATCAGTCATGAAGTCAGGATTTTAGTCTGTGTGTATTTTAAATAAAACAACACTGAAACTCTCTTAGCCACCTGACTTGTTGGTCCTAATAATAAATAGATCTACTCAGCCAAATTCTGCTGACACAAAGAGATCCATTTAAATAAAAATAACCCTTTCTTCCTCTTGTGATCAGTTACCACCTAATAGATCGCAACACAACTCAGAAAACCTGTAATCTTAACATCATAATTTCTTTCCCCTCTTTACTAACAAATATCTTTCTTAAGATTAAGAATTGTATCTTCCTTTATGAATTACCTAGAAAATTTTTGCACCTTCCATGTATTATCTTTTGAGCCATACCTTGTCATTAGCCACTTTCTGATTGCTCAATATTTGCACCGATTGCCTCCATTCCTTGCTGCTGACTCTCATGACACTTGTCATTAATTTGTTGCCTAAAGAAATAATTCTGGAAACCTTCTGAAATAACTCACTTGCTTGGTGTATAAAATTAGGCACTTCTTCAATAAAGGATGCAGGTTCATCAAACAGCCAAGTTCTAAACAGAATTACTTGAATCTTGATTTGATGCCTTTAGGCACTAGGCTGTCATGTAAAGGAATCATTAATAAAGCAAGTATAATTTGTACACCTAGAACAATTCACTCTTCAGTTGGGAAAAAAGCATGCCGAATCATTTGAGCTAAAGTCCCAAGAATCCCTGGGAAAAGGGCCAAGTAGCAAAAAATCCATTTCAGCACAAGACCAAAGAAGGCAAAGTAGAACAGGTTTTTGATGTTATCCTCTAGACAACTGCTGACCTACAGCACAACAAATTATAACCACTTCTAACTAATCAGATGGCTGCCTTTTTCACTCTTACTCTTTGTTTATCTATGCAGATATAAGGAGTTGACAGAATACTGGATTCCTTACTATGGTCACCTTATCCCACAACTTCAGAAAGAGTAAGAGAGTATTATTTTCATATGCAATCAGCAAAGCAATACTATCTGGGAATAAATGTTCTTCACCTTAGGACAGGAGAAATCTCACGCTACCTTCTCCATACTAGAATTAGTAAATTACTTCAGCTATCTGAGAAGCTTTGCTAGCTGACTGCTAAAGTGCAGTTTGCATTTTGCTTAAATGGAGTACAAAATTATTAAGCAGTTTACTTATATTATCTGTAATGTTAACAGGCTACCAAGGAAGTGCACTAATATGTCAAGTACATCCATCTGGAGGGTGGGATATGGGAGGTGTCAGAGAGAGAGAAATACATATATTTATGTATTAATATCTTTTCATCTCAAGAAGCTGTTGATAGAATCCTGTTAATATGTCAACATTTTGACTTGGAATGAGTTTCAGCCTGATCTTTCTCCCGAAGCACTGGGTTGTTTCTGGGGAATAGGAAGAACAGGCCTATAAAATTCCTTCCAGGCTGAACAGCAAAAACAGCAAAAACAGCAGCTGCAGGAGGTATGAGTGGCTTTTTGGCAGAAAAGCATCCTGTCATGCATCAGATCCATACTCATTAGTATTAGTGAGCATTGCTGCAGTCAAAATTAACTATTATGCCCGGGACTCAAGGATAATTTAGCCTCAAACAATGAGAAAGCATATGTATTTTAACATTAGAAGTAATGGTGGCGTCAGCTCAGCTGCACATTTAATTCTTTTGAACAGAATGCAAATCTAACCCCATGCAGAATGCTCTCCTGTTATTCTAGTTGAAGACTTCCAGAATATTAAATAGAAAATATAAAACAGTCTTGTAATGGGACAAAAGAAAGAAAAAACAGGTGTGAAGAAAAAAAAAGTCATTATTTGCACCTAATTCTGCACAAAACTGAGCATATGCTGAACATTAAGCATTAAGCATTACTAAGCATTAAGAGGTCTCATTAGCTTCTAACAGAATCAGGCCTTTTAAAAGGAGATCGTACCTATAGATAAGGTCATAGCAAAATTTTCATCAGTACAGCTCAAAGCACCACGTGAAAGAGGCTATCATTATGCCCATTTTACAGATAAGGAAATTGAGGCAAAAAAGCTGTCCAATACCTTCATCAAGATTTGACAAGCTACTATTAGACCTAAAAATAGAATCCAGTTCTCTTAAATACTCATCTAGTCTAGTCACGAGCTTCCCAGGAGAAAAAGGAGACAGTTGTTCTTGGACAATGATAAAGAAATGACTTTTCAGAGGTGCAGCCAGTGAGGGAGAAAGACACTTGAAGCCTACAGAAAAAAAATGCACGGTTTTTTTTTCCTTTTTATAGCCAACACAATCACCAGATCAATAAACAGCCTCGAGTGCTCAAGACCAAATTTTTTGGCCTGGTGTCAGATGGCATCCCACACAAACAAATCCAACTGCCCTCAAAGGGTTGCTCTGGACTGAGTGGGATTCCCTTCAGGCAGAAACGTCGCATGCACAGGACAACTTATAGGATCAAGATATAATAGCATGATGAATTATTAATTTAAAAATGTTTAAAATTGCAACATCCCTTTAAATATAAGCTATTTCCTACATGGTCTTGACAGTACTCTCATTAAATGCTAATAGATGATTCTGTAATAAACAGAAGCTTAAAAATGAATCACATTTATATGCCTTGGGATGTCATGAGTAACAGTGTTTTGCAACTTAGGAGCGCAGAGAATTTTTTTTTATGATCCATTGACATCTCCTTGGCATTGAACAACACTTAGTAATATCTTACATTACAATTTTATTTCTTTTGTACCAAAATTTGTAGTTGTTCTATAAATTTCAAATGTTAATTGTATAATTGTCCTTTATGAGGATACAAGAAAGTCTCTTCGGTTTCACCTTTTTTTATACATGCAGAGCAATCACTCCCTTGTGTGCCATAACAGTGACAAACGTGAGGTATTTTTTCTTCTGAGTTAAAAGTAATATACCACTCCTCTCATTAGAAATGTAAATATTTGGACTGAAGACAAGAACTGTAACTAAGCAATGTTTTCAGAAGGTCACATGTCTCATGACCTACTGTCTAATCCTTTTCTAGGTGTACACATCATAATCTATTCTCAGCAAAGCTGCTGGTAATGCTGAGGTAACAGTTAATTAAATATTTTGTTCTAAGGCACTTTGAAATCCTACAATCAAAGGGACCACGCAATTTCAAATACTGTTACATCCAAAATCACTGTTATCGGCTACTATAATAATATAAATTACATTAACATAGACTGCAGTCCTACAAATGCAAACAAACTTGAATTTCAGAGGAGTCCTAAAATGAGATTCTGGTGTTGGGACAGAGGTAGGTGACTCAGCCATTAAAAATGCAGCACCGTCTCAGCTTTTTTTCCTTTGAAGCAAAAACTTGGAGCCATACTATAGAGTACATATCAATCCTGACACAAAAAAACAAAGAAGTCAACCACTGTTTATCACTGCTCTTCACACAGTTCCAAGTTCATCATAGCCACTTTCTAGGGAAACCACATGATGTCTGCACATTTGCAGTATTCGAGCTGGAAATAATAGCAGGGCAAAATAAAAGGTTTTACATAAATTTTATATTTGGATATACCAAGGCAAAGAAAACAAGATGAGAACCAAGCTATTTACTTAGGTACAAAAGGATGTGTATAGAGATCCATTTTTAGCAATAAGGTAAGTTATTAATGTTGGTTGTATAGAAAAGCAGACAAGCATTTCATGTAAGCTCTGCAGTTTAGTCGCAATGTTGGTTTTAATCTAACAATTGTTAATTACCTGATTTAATTATTAGTAGTCATTTTTTATGCAGGACTACAACACAAACATGAACCAGAAGACTTAATTTACTCTTTCTTTACATCTGTAGGTTCTAATTCTGTCTACTGTAGGGTTTTACACAATGGTGACACAAGTGTTATTATTGCTAGCTATGAAAATATTGGGATCAAATTACTTGTTTTATTTGCTCATCTAGATTTTAAAAACTGCACAAAACACAAGTTTAATACTAACTATCAAATTAGTTACATCAATGCAAACTCTAGAGGTATGTGCGCACACACAAATTACTGTGATGTAAAGCATGGTATGTATTTAGAGACATCATAGACTGATAGAACGATTAAAACAGTGTAGCTTAATATGGGTATGTGCATGTCAACAGAAGAAAATAGCTTCTACTTAATTTAGGCTAACATTTTAAAGGAATTTACTCAGGTAGACCAAATAAGCTGTCTGGAAACTCTCAGAAATTACCACACAGACAAATTACAATAAGGTAAAAGGCTACTGCGTATCAGCTGATCCATGGCCATGGTCCATGTCAGTTTTCTTAGCCTGCAACAAGTAGTGAGATAACCAAAGTTAGCTTAGCCATCTTTCCATGAAACCTAAATTAATTCAAATAATTTGGACAGATGCACAGTCACTGTAGATCAGCTGATATGCAATATCTTGTCAAGGCATTGCATTGGATAAAGAATATGAGAACAGAATAAAATTGGTCTAACTTCTGTACAAGAAAAATAACTAAATGACCAAACTAAAATGGGATAAACTATATTTTGTTCCAGTTGCTGCATTTGTCAGGGATCTATGTCAGCCTGAACTAACTGGTAGTGTTGCCAATTTTCTTTATCTAGATGGAAATATACAGAGCCATCAATAAAATGTAGTATCAGTTTAACTAAGTGCACATTTAAAATGCCTAAATGTAATTCAGTTCAAACCACTACATTTAAAGTAGATTTATTTTAATTTGCTTTGATTTGATTAGTAATGGGCTTAAATTAAACTAATATAGTCTTAAATCAGAATGCTGTATGAGAATACCACAACTACGCAGTTTTTTAACCTATAAAGTTGTTTAAAAATGCTTTCTAACCTCATCAGACAGACCAAAATTAATACTGGTAAAGGTAGTAGAAGGTCCAATTAAGACCTCCATTTTTTGCCAAGAAGCTCTCAATGTGCTAGTCTTTTGCATCTGAGTATGACTCAAAGGTGAAAATATTTGCATATGCAAGGTTATTATAAATATCTGATTTATTCCTGGTTGAAATTTAATCCTACTTGAGGAAATACTGTCAGGTAACCCAGAAAGAGTTAATTATTATGCTTGGAAGAAATGAAATATTTCTACAGCTTTAGCAATCTAAATTAAAAATGTAAAACCTTTTGCTCCTCAGACTCAAGAACTACAACTAATTAGACTGAATCATAATGCTCCCTTAAAACCAATACATATTAAAAGAAGAGTATTTAAAAGACTAGAAAAAACCACATAAAGAAAAAGTAACGAAATTAGTAAATTCTTCATGATTCTGCAAATCAGTATCAAAGGGTTTACTGTCATCACCTTTTAATGTCAAACTGTATAAAAGAGAATTTCTCTACATGTTTTAAAGCAGGAACATTTCAAAAGAGATTTAGTGGGTATATTGCTTTGGTTGGAAGTGCCAAAAAAACCCAGAAAAAATATTACTGTCCAAGATGTCCAATCTCATTTCTAAATAAAAGAAGTAATAGCCTGAGTTTCATCCATTACAGGAATACCAATGGTTTGAGAATCACTCACACTAAAATGACAGAGCAAAACATCTCAGCACACACAGGAACGAACAAGGCCTTGATCCAGAAAACTGCTCCCTGCTGAGACTGCTTGAGATCAATTAGACTCAGGATTGACATGGGACATGGTTTATTCGGAGCAGACTGCAAGACTGAGGCCAAAAATCTAAAAGAAAACTTTAACAGAAATTCCTCTCACAGCAACAAAAAGCACCTTCTGCATTTTTCAATTTTCTATCTTTTGTTATTCCTTCTATTAAATTTTAATATTATATCTCATTGTAAGATATTGGGAAGGCCAAGGTTTATTTTATTCTTAACATTTTTCATTAGTAAAAGGGGATATTACCAATTTAAAAAAAAAAAAANTAAATAATTTCAGATATACTACTCACTGATGACTTTATGGGTGGCCAAAATGTTTCTAAAGGGCTAAGAAACTTTAAGGGCAGGTGTTCCCCAAAATTCAATCCACAAATTCTTCTTCTCTCCCAGCAGCAAACTTGCAGGTATCTCTTATTTTCATTTAAAAGTTTCTCAGCTGGTCCTTGTGGGGATAGGTAGTGTAAACTGGTGGTGATGGAGAAAGGTCATTCTGAGCTGTTATGATTCAAGTGCTGGCATGGGTTCTAAAATAAAGCAACATTCTCAGTGCTATGATAAAGGCTGATCCTCCAACACTTCTGGGTTTACTATTGAAACTATTGCTGAGGTACAGTGTTAGTTATTCTCAGCAATTCATACTAACCTTGGAAAATTTGCAGAGAAAACTGAGAAGTGTCCCACTCTACTTAAATATGCACAGTATATCTACAGATTCATTCCATTAGCTTAATAAAACTGAATTTATTAAAAAAAAATTGATTCACCATGGAGCTTGTATGCCTTTCCTATTTTCACTGCACTAAGTGAAATGCAACAGGCAGACGCTTATCCCAGCAGGGAATAGCACTGAGATATTTCATGGCTTTGTAAAGTTTTAAATCAAAGGAGACCATCAGATCATCCCATCCGCTTCAGGTACATCATAATCTGTTATGTGTCATCTAGTCACCACTGCACTGAGCCTCATCTAACTTGTGTTTGTTGAATGGCTGTCTACCAAAATAGACACCTGCGGGTTTTGCTTCAGCCATTACTGGTTAAACTGTTGTCTCTGTGGACCCTGCTGCAGCTGTAAACGAACCCAGAGCAAACAAAATGGCACGGTTTTGTGTGACATTCTCTGCCAGGGCACTTCACACACATTGCAACTTCTTGTGTTTACATGTGAAGACAAGGCTGACATAAGGGTGCTCAGGTCCTTGGCAGTTCATGGCACCTGAGGCCTCTGACAGCAGGAGTGGCAGGTATGTCATGCTGTAGTGACAAAATCTGAAAAGACAGGTATTGACCCTCCAGTATGTGCTGGTGCAGATGCCGTTCTAAGTGACTGGCCATCAGGCTCTTTCCTGAAAGACAGGTGTGAAGTGTTCCAGGACTATTGGTCCAAAAACAACGGATACAACCTTAGCATCTGATCGGGCAGGAATAACTACAGAACAGTTTTTTACAGATATCAGAGGGTTCCTTCACTTCACAATGATGCAGATCTTTGAAACTAGGACACTTGTAAAGCATTTATCTGTACTATATAGCTTCAGCACAACTGAAACTAGCAGCTGGCTTCAGGTAAATGTGGGCAATACTTCTCTGTCTCCTCTTCCTCTGTCATTTGGGCCTTACTTTGATAGTGCACTTGTTCAATTTGAAATTTCCTGCATCACTGACACAAGTGGAGCCTGGATTAGGGTGTATATTAACATACATGAAGGCCTTTGAAGACAGCTACTGCCTTTTTCAATGTGCTTAACAACTGATGTAACCATGACCAGCATGACAACGAAGGTTAGACCCATGCAGAGGAGTATGTTCACGAACAGTAGGTGAAAATGGATCAATACAATCATGGCTGTCAAAACCAAAGTCATTCAAAGGATTTCTGAAGAAGTTGGAAGGAATTTAATGAAGGGGTGTAGCCACTCCATCTTTATATTCTTGAATGAGAACATGAGGGGACACAGCAGGGGCATACTTGTCAAGTGTGGAAGAAGTGAATCTCCCACAGGGCCCAAGGAATGGAGAAGCCCTGATGCTGAATTAAAAAGAGTGGGAAAAGGACAGATGTCTGGATAAAGAGTCCCACATGATTCCTTCAACTGAAAGCAGTCGACTTGAGCTATGCCACAAAGGAAAAAGAGAACTGCTATTAAGTCTTTCAGTAGTGGGGCAGGAAAAAACAAACAAACAAACAAACAAACAAACAATAAAGAAGAACCACCCGTTTCCTTACAGTTTCACTTTCTAGTTCTCATCTGCAACACTGTGGCTGCACTGCCTGCAAACACAACGAGGGGACCTCTCTTCCTCTTTTTTTTTTCCCCTGTAGTCACTCATTTCTGCCTTTCCCTGAGGTGCCACTGAATTCTAAAACTCAAGGAAGAATTTAGTCAGCGAGTGGGTAGGAATGTAAAGGAAAGAAGAGGGAAGAGAAGGCAAGCAAGCAGGTAAATGTCAAACCAAACAAGCGAAGGTATCTATAACACCAATATCAAAGCAGCAAAAGCCACAAAGGCCAAGAACCTGAGGCTGATGTGATTTACTTTCATGCCTTAGGACATTCAGTTCCACATAATCCACTGTCAAAGTCAATTATAAATATTACAGGATCTGCTGCTGGAACTGATCCAATCCATTCAGAAGAAAACATCAAATGCTGCCTGTAAGGTACATGAGCACTTAATGACAAGGATTTATACCAAGATACAATCAAAATGAACAAGCTGTATAAAAGAGCAAACCAAAGCTAGTTTGCTTGTGTCTCTCTGTTTTTTAATATCTTCACTTGATTTCTCAAGGGATTATTTTAAACTAATTTTTTCAAACATAACAGCATTAGGAAACAAAAGACCAAAGCTTTTTTTTAAACACTGGCCCATAAAGTTACTTTCCTAAGTCCATGTTAATCTATCAAAATAGACATAATTTTTAGATTTTTAAAACACTCAGAGCCTGGCACCTTCTGCTGAAATCAGTAACATCATCTATCTCTCACCACATGACTTTACCACTACTGAGAGGATGATCTACTCTGGAATGTGATGAAGTAGTGCTATTTGAAGAAGGAAACTGAGCTGGTAGGCATAGGGAAATGTTTTGAATAGTTTGAAATCAGAATACAGTCTCTTTTTGTCAAAGATATACAGGCACAGCTGATTATTTAAAACTGGAACTGGTCCCCAGATCTTTCCCTAGTTTTAGGGCAGATGAGTGAGTAATGATTTTTACTATATCTGCTTGGCTCAGAAACACCAGACTGTTCTGGCAAAAGAGGGCCTTGGCCACATTTATTTCTGTCTTTGTCCTTTCTTGTCTTGTTTACAATTGCCATGTACTTCAACATAAAGCCTCTAACACTGGAAATTCCAGCTGGCACAGAGCAGAGCAACATGTGCCCTCAGAAACACATGCTGCTGTGAGCACATCAAATCTATTCTCCTCACTTTAAAGTGGCTTCTCAACAGGCAACAAATGAAGTTCTAGTTCTACCAGATGGCAGGGTGTCTAAAAGATCAACAAAACCTCCAAAATTAACATTAGGTTCAACATAATCTCATGGCCCAAGCCTGCACTATGAGAGTAGTCCAACCCTCACCTCACGAGTACAGGTTGACTTTCTCTTATCTTCTCTTCTTCTAGCATTAACACACAACAGTAGGAATAGTGTGTATTTTAACCTTAAATTCCATTGCACATACTCTTCCTTTTAAGAAACTGTGGAGTAGGCAACACCGTCAGGCAGTTGATACCCTGCCACATGATGAGGAATATAAAGACCACACCAAGTGGTGATATGGGTGGGAAAGGACTAGTGGATTGCTTAGCACACCCTCATCTAGTGTATAAACTCGAGGTAAGCAAAATCGCTAGGAGGTGCATGGAAGTGCATTCATCACTAAGAAGAATCACTCAATCCTGCTGTAAAATCAGAAAGTAAGAGAGGAGACTGGATGAAATTTTCATTTCTAATTTCCAACATTTCATCAAGCCAGGTCTGGACAATTATGACACACTGATGCACTTGTAACTTGTGGGAAGCAAGCTAGTTTACTGGATACACTTTGCTAGTAGATAAACCACTATGGCACAGGCAGGCCCAGGGAAAACAAAGCCTACAAGAGCACAAAGAATCCTCTAAAGTGATATTCCAAGTGACTGTGGATATCCTTTATGGAGGCAAATTGTATTTCTACTGTTCCTCTTGAAAACAGATGCAAGATTTTTTCCAGGCCTGTTCATTTGACTTCTCCTGAGTATGTTCACAACTTATTCCTATATTTCTCACTTCTTTTTAATAGGAAGGATTCCACTGAAAATTGTGGATAGCACAGGAGACTAGTTTTAGTCTACCTTTTTAGCACAGTAAAAATCTTTCTACACTATATAATTTCATTTGCTACAATGAATCATTATAAAGTCAGCTGAAGTGCAAGATAACATATCTTAAGAACCTTCAAAGAAAAAATATAACAGTATCTACCTAATTATACATCAAAGAATACTTTAGGAATAAATTCTGTTATCTGCAATGTTAGAATTTTTTTAGTGCTCTAGTTTAGTAATAATATAAGAACAGTGCTACTTGAATTAACCACAGTTTTCTGCATAACTGCGCTCAGATATCAGGGGTGTCCAAATGTCCTTTTACATGTCCACTCTATTGTTGTCATTAGAGATTCTCATTCCATATTTCCCACAAAAATATTCAATTCTTAATGCCGAAGTACTTCCACTGTGGTTCTTTTTAATAACTTCAGTCTTGTCACAGTTCAGCATAATATTTTATAAAGCTTCTTTTTGAGTTAGAGGGCACGAAGTTCCAATAATACAAGTAATATATATTGCATTTGTATTTCAGTTTTCAATTATTTTCATGTTTCTATTATCACTTTCTCCACAAAAATGTTTATATGGGGGCAGTCTCATTTTACACACAAGAATACATCTAATTCTGACATCCATCTGCTATGCTGTCTGGAAATCTTTTTTATTATATTTGTCATAGTATATTTAGAGGTAAACTTACTCTGTGACATTTCAAGATATAACAGCATCTTCTCATGCACACTAACAAAAATCCTAACAATCTCCTATACCATGTTGAAAATTTGCCCTAAATCCTAGATACAATGTTTTTCAGGGTACTTTGAATCTGCATGTTATTTAGTATCTAAAACACTTAATCAAAGTCGATCAGAGTCGAGGTTGGAAGGAACCTCTGGAGATCAACTTGTCCAAACCCCTTGTTCAAGCAAGGACACCTAGAGTCAGTTGCCCAGAACCATGTCCAGACAGTTTTTTGAGTATCTACAAGATGGGAGACTCCACAACCTCCCTGGGCAACCTGTGCCAGTGCTCAGCCACCCTCACAGTGAAAAAGTGTTTCCTGATGTTCCGGGGAACCTTCTACATTTCCATTTGTGCCCATTGGCACTGGTCCTGTCCCTGGGCACCACTGGAAAGAGCTTGGGTCTGTCTTCTTTGCAACCTCCCTTCAGGTTTTTATACATATTGGTCAAATCCCCACAAGCTTTCTCTTCACCAGGCTAAGTAGTCCCAGCTCTCTCAGTCAGCCTTTCCTCATAGGAGAGATGCTGCACTCCCTTAATAGTTTTCATGCCCCTTTGTTGGACAATCCAGTATATCCATGTCTCTCTTGCACTAGGGATCCCAGAACTGGACACAGTACTCCAGGTGTGGCCTCACCAGTGCAGAACAGAGGGGAAGAATCACCTCCCTTGACCTGCTGGTGGTGCTCTGCCTAATGTAGCCCAACAACACACTAGCCTTTTTTGCTACAAAGTCACATTGCTGGCTCATGGTCAACTTGGTGTCTATCAGGACGGCCAGGTCTTTTTCTGCCAAGCTGCTTTCCAGCTAGATGGCCCCCAGCATTTATTGGTGCAGGGGGTTGTTCCTCCCTAGGCTCAGCATAAGCCAGCAATGTGCCCTTCCAGCAAAAAAGGACAACAGTTTCTTGGGCTGAATTACGAAGACTGTTGCTAACAAGTCAAGGGATGTATATAAATACCTGAAGGGATGGTATTGGATCCAGTATTGACCCCTGGGGTGCATCACTTGTTACTGGCCTCCAACTAGACTTTGTGCCACTGATCACAACCCTCTGGGCTCAACTGTTCACTCAGTTTTCAATCCACCTCACTGCCTGTTCATCTAGTTCATACTTCAGCTTTTCTGTGAGCATCTTCTGGGAGGCAGTGTTGAATGCCTCAATGAAGTCAAGGTATACAATATCCACTGCTCTTAAGTTTACCAGAACCATGATTTCATCTCATATTTTTTTATTGTTCATTAATATGTCGATACTCCTGATGTGCTCTAGTTATCGTTTTTAAAAGAGAGCAGGTCAGACATTCAAGATTCATCAGTAGGTTCATTGCCTCTGAAATCAGTGATACATTGCTGCTTCCCCATTAGACCAGGAATGAGCCTTTAATACTGGAAAGAGGAAGCAAGAAAAACAGAGGAACAATCAAGTTCATGTTTTCTTTTTATTTTTTTATCCATTTTTCTTTATAAATTCACTTCTTTGGGGTATCCTTGAGGACATCTCTATGAGATGTCTGAAAGAACAGAGAATGACGGACTGGTAATCGGGATGGAAGAATGTCCTATACCCAGCAGTCCTTAAAAAAAAAGAAACAGAAGACCAGGACATGAAAAGCTGGAATCACTAATAGAACAAAAGAAGGAGTGGTGACACAATAAAAGACTATTCAGAGGCAGCAGCATCCAATGCTCCTCAGTTTTGATTAAACCCCAGAGCAGGCTTATCTTGTGTACTGAATGAATCAAGGGTCCTTTGGAAAAAAAATGGGAAAGCCTTGGTGGCAGAGAACTAATTGAAAACTAATAGCAATCATATACGAAATGACAAGTCATTAAGAACAGCTTAAAACTGTAGATTCCTTACACATTTTACCCCAGTGTACTTTCTGTCAAACAAACAAACATGATATTCAAATTCAGATCTGTTTCCAAATGATTCACCTTTTTAAATGCAACATCAAAATCCTTTAAATAATCTTCCTTAAAAATAAGAGTAAAATTCCTTCTCTTTTTAAAATGTTAATTCTCAGAGCAGAGGTGTCATAGGAGACAATTATGAAATCTCAAAGTAAAAGTCATCTTTCAAAGGGTAAAAAGTAGTACAGTTACATAATTAAAAAGATAGAGTAATAAAATAGTAATAATGCTGGCAACTTCTTTCTAAAGATCTTGGAAATCTGTACAAACATTGATGTAGATGTAAGTATAATTTATCTGGAAATTAGGAAATAGTTTCATTTCAGAGATGAACAAAGGCATACAAAGGTTAACTAATTAGCTCAGAGTCACTCAGGTATATCATGGAATCAAGAAGGGGGATTCAGAACTGCTGTTCTTGGCCACCGTTTTAAAAATATAACTGAAAACTGCTCCAAAGTCACATGCCTACTTCCTAGATTACATTCCATTCAGGAGTACTATCTATCCAGAAAATAGATCACTTAGTGCCTTACATTAGCAAACAAAAGAAGTTACAAATCTGCCAGTACAGTACCTCAGTAAAGAAACATGTATAGCATACAATATGGAACAAATGAAAAGGCAAAGTTCTGAAGATGTTTTGTCATTTTCTTACCTGCTTTTATACTGCAGACAAATGAGAACAAGGCTGTGTGGAAAGACTAAATGATTAGAAGAAATGCAAAACAGAATCACCTGGATAAAATTAAATTCTAGTATAAAAATGTGACTGATAATGAAGTGGGAGGAAGAAGGTGCATGCTTACATGCACTCATTTTTTATCAGTGCATGACTGAATCTATCCTACAGCATTACATACCAAGGTGAGAAATAATCAGATTCTATCCCACATCTATTTCCTCTAAAAATGTGCTAATGTATACACAGGGCAATACTGCAACACAATCAGTAACATCCTAGACTGGCTTCTCCAAAGGGGAAGCATAAAGAGTGTAATTCACTGGCATTATAGTGAGATATTTCAATAGAGACACAAGAGAAATCAAATAAAAAATGAAAAGTGAAACTCTTCCTTGATATGGTATTAGTCACTATCTTTATCTTTAAAATGGGTGATAAGGGATGAAGCATACCTCGTGTTGGTTAATATCCTGTTTGTTACCAGTATACTGAATTTAGCAGTCTATTTAACTATCAGAGAATTTTAATCTCATTTGAATGTGACTCCAAAACCTAACATGGCACTTGTATGAGTCCAATCTGTTGCTGAAGAAGCACTGCTTGTTCAGTAACATCTGTGTGGAAGTAGCTTTGAATTTACAATTCTGTTATTTCCAAAATGTCACCTATTTTCTAAGTAACAAGAAGAATAGCATGTCCACATGATTGTACAACTTTCCCCAATTACAAGACTAAAACTCAGTTGAAAAGATAAGACAATCTGAACATTGAATATCCCAGAACAATTCAGATCCTATAATATGAATGTGTTTTACCTACCCTCAGCCATCCTACCTACCAATCTTATATATCAAGCATCCTGGTTGCTATTTTGTATTGCAATATGGCTACATAATATCAGAATGATGCAGTGGAAAATATTTTTATATGTTTTAATAGTAATGTAAAGTTTTGACAGAACTCATACACCAAAGACAAAAAGGTCTGTATTTTTAAAACCTGTATCAAATTTTCATTTGCATTAGTGTCAGTCTGTTAATCTTTACACCAATTCTTCATTTAAGCAACACATGTAGAAGATTAACACACCCACATACATTCCTTTGCTATCATTTTTGCCATTCACCTAACCAAAAAGACAGATCCTGAAGTGTACTGTAGTTGGAATTGTATGGATCTTAACAGATCCAGAAGCAGACGGCCAGGTAATAAGGAATTAGGAAACAGAGCTATAAAAGCTATCAATGTAGAAATTTGCAGATGGAGAGGTTTCATTAAGGCTTTAGCTATGTGATTTTTTAATATTTTTTTTTCAATTTGCCCATTTTAGAGGAGGAAAATTTTTATCTTAAAAAAATGAACACCAATTCAAGGTGCATTTTTAAAAGTCCAACACATGAAAGATTTTCCTTAATGTTCTAAATGCTGTACAGATTCTCAGTCATCCTGTATTTTCTCAGTTCTCTTCTTTATTCCTCAACAGAACACTGTCAAGGCAAATCATATCAAGGCACCTGCACAGAAAAATGACCATGTATATTCAGAAGATACTAATAAATTTTCTAATCTTGATTTATACAAGGCAGCAATAGATTTTTTCACTTTTTGCACACATAATTGCAATTTTAAAAATCCAACATCTTTCCATCTTGTGACAGCAAAGCCTCTCACATCTTTTGAGTAAAATCTTAAAAGGATGTCTCACTGTATTCCTTTTTATTAGCAGTTTGTAATGCTAAAGCAAGAATATTCACATTTCATTACAAATGCAAAATAATTTGCATCTTCTGGGACTCAAAAACCACACAATCTACTAGAGAAAAATCGTATGAGAAAAAGGAAAATAGGAAACAACTTCTGTATCAGACAAGGAGGCTAAAGTAAGTGATCTTTAGAAACAGCAACAAACCAGGTGTTTTACTTAAGATCTCATCTTTACTTAAGATCTATTTTCTGAGCAAGTTACAAGATCATTAATTGACACAATATTCAAAGGCCAGAGTTTTGAAAGAGAAGCATGCAAGAGCAAGCACCTCCCAGTCAACATCCTGCCAAAGAAGGTGATACATCTTTTACTATAGCTTACAACTCTACAGAGCTGATAACTGAACCAACTTATCCCCCTGATCTGTCAGTCTTTCATATCGCACACAAGTGCCATAAACTGCACCACGATAAAAGGGCTGAGTCTTTCTCTCTGTTTCTGCACCTGGAAAGCTTTCACCCAGAAGACATTTCATGAAAACGAGTATATTTCTGCATGAAGTTTCAGTTTTATTGTGACCATTTTTTTGCAAAAGAATGTTGTATCAGAAAATTCATGATTTGAATTCTTCAGCTTAGTCATGGCAATTAATATATTTTTCTGATACCATTTTTCATTAGTTTCTTTCCACACAGAGATTTTAATATGTTTTTTAATAAAATAGTCATCCAAGACAGACAGAAAGACAGACACTTTAAGGAATATTAAAACTGCCTATCACAGTGCACAAAGAGAACTTAGGAGCCTACTAAGGAATCTATATTCAGGAGTAATCAATCATTCACAGTATGTATTAATCACAGCCTGTAAGACTTGGCTGTACCTGGAGAGTTAGGAGCAGTACTTAATTTGGTCATCTACAGTCCCAAAACAGACTTCTCAGTTTTCTGAGTAGGCTGCACAGAAAAACAGGTCTGGCAGCCTTGGACAGTATGCACTGAATCTGTCATAACTTTCTCATTGTTAGAGGTCCACAATATGCCCTCAAATCTTTTTTTTTTTTTTTTTTTTTTCCCACCTAATCAGAATGGCTAAGACTATAACATTAATAAAAGAGTCCAGAGACTGTTCTCTGGCTTTAAGGCCATGTGGCAGATGCACACCACATAGCATTTGACCCTCAGTCCCTCTGGGCCCCATGAATTGCCCCTCTGACCACAAGACATCATTATTTTTTACTGTTTTCTTTTCAGTTCAAACCACCTGAAATAACATGAGAGCTGTTCATACACCTCTTCCAGCTTTGTTTGTTCTCTGTCTGCAAAATTTTACATCTAAAAATAGGACTTAAATATCCCTTCCATAACAATATGTCATACTGAAACAGCAGGCAAAAAAAATGAGTATGTATTACCATGTACTACTGCTGTGGCTGGTAGCTGTACTGTAATTAAAAATTGTTAATGGTTCTATTATAAGCATCTAATTCACAGGTTTTATCATTTAGCCTTAAAAGATAATGGCTTCATTTTACTTCATTTACTTGAGTGAGTTATCCAGACTTGTGAAAGGAATCCTGTTAATGAGTCACATCAATAAAGATGCAGAATTGGCCCCAAATTGAAAATAACATTTACAGTGTAAACTTTTGCTGAAAGTCACATTTCTTTCTTTCCCCCTCTACCTGTAAATGATGAAGAACAGCTTCATCTGAACCAAAATGAAAACACGTAGATGCTCTCAGTTGACACCAGATTTGTTTTCAGATTTAAATAGGAAATTTATCAAGTGAGCAGTCATTACAGGGTTATGATTTAAAAAAAAAAAAAATCTTCAAAATGTAGTTCAGGTAGTTCATCATCAGTGGTCAGTGCTTTTGTAAAGCAAAATCCAAAAGATCTTATTGCAAATCATAGAATCATAGAATGATTTGGGTTGGAAGGGACCTCAAAGATCATCTAGTTCCAACCCCCTTGCCATGGGCAGGGACACCCTCCACTAGACCAGGTTGCCCAAAGCCTCATCCAACCTCATCTTACATGAGGTGCTGAGTTTATACTCACTTCTTACTCAATACAACCCCAAACTCACTTCCAACCCAGTAGTAATTGGTCAGCTCTAAAGGACATGTTTGTTTCTGGATAATGTCTACATATCATGATTTTTAGTTGGCAAATATAAGTCTTTTCACATTATGAATGTTTATTTGACCATCTAAGGCCTGGCCTTTTTCACAAGAAGCAGTTCATCAGAGTACAGAAGAAATTCAGTCATTTTGGTGGAGATCTTATCTGCATTTTTATGCAGTGCCTCTACAGTGGGATTTCCTAGACCCACAAGGCACCCCTTGCACTTATCACTCCATGCTCTGTAGCACTGTATTTTTTGCGCAACACATTATTTTAGACACTAAGACAAACGATGAGCCAGTGCATCAACAGAGATCTTGTATCACTTAGCATACTGACACATAGAAGTGCAAAATCACAGTGAAGAATGAAGTTTCTTTGAGGGACAATGAACTCCAGGCTACTGAGGCCAATAAAACAATTCAGTTTCTTCTGCTAAGCTGAACAAGGGAAGTGAATGTGTATCACAGAAGCTACGAAGAAGTTTGTGCATCAAAACTGGTGACAGAAAGGTGGAACACTCAAGGTATTAACAGTGCTGGAGAGCTAATACAAAGGAGGCCAAGCTAATGATGATTCTGGTGATTTACCTTACTTTGAGCTGCTTATTTTAGTGGGGATATTGAACTCATAAAATTAGATCAGGGTTTGCAAAGGCAAAGTTTGATCCTGATGAGCTAAAGTCCTGCCAGTCCCTCAGCTCAGTCCTTTCAGCAATGCAGGAAGCTGCTCTTATCAACACATCAGTTTCAGACCACAGAGAAGTTTCAAGACAGAAATTAAACATTAAAAAAAGCACAAAACAACAGATAACACATCACCATTAGACTAGGACAGAAAACAACATGGAAGAAAATTTGACTCAGAGCTCAGAGGAAGGGGCCAAGAGCAGGATGAGCAAAAGTGCTTAGGTGTGCTAACAGCTAAAACCCTAGCTCAAGACAGCAGCCACTGAAAGAAAAGCTAGGTTAGGCATGTCTTTGAAATTCTTACCTACCGTTTGAATTCCAGTGATAACAAGTGATTAAAAAAAAGGAATGGGAAGCCGCAGGCTGAGACTTATAGGAATCAAGGAATTAATTTTATTTATATATGTGTGCGTATATATATGCACTGAGCACCTAAGAGGCTTTGACAAAAAGCTTAAGTTGTGTTGACTAGAATAATTGGAAAGTATTCTCGGGGCAAGGATTTTCTTCTGGGTTTTCAGTTACAAAGGAATTGTCTGAAATGCTCTCAGAGCTACCAGATTATGAGAGAATGCTAAGTGGGGGGGATCCTTTGGAACAGCCTTGAAAGTCTCAAAGGTTAGCAGTTTCCCTGATTTGTGTCAAGGGTGAAAAACAAGATGAATAGGTCCAAAACTAAATTAATACTTCACCAGGCTACAGAAAGGGCAATGATTTTGACCTTGGGGCAAAAAATCCCTGGATATTGGGAATGCAAGTGTGAGATTGTAATGACCACAGAGGAGGCAGAAATAAAACTCAAGGGGCTTCATGAACTATAGGGTATCTGCCAGTTTCCAAACTGGCATTCTGGAAGACTTAGTACATGCATTCACATGAAAATACTTTTAATAAATGTCTCAACTTGTCATATGAACAGGTAGCAGCAATTATTGAGTTTGTGTTTATGAAGCAGTGGGGGCAGAAAAAGTGATCCAGACAGTTACAGCACTATTTGGGCCTCAATGGAACACAGTGCTTTCAAACAGATGACACTGGTAAATGGAAATAAATACAAAATGGATTCAAAGGCAGATAAGTCCAGACTAAACTTGACAGCATTCTTTTTTAAAGAGAGCTGCCTTTAAAAGAAAATCCTTAGATGTCCTCTGTCTGGACTTCAGTAAAATAGCTGATACAGGGCTATGTGGGAAATTAATAAACAATGCTAGAGAAGAAAGAGGTAAAAGAGAAACTGCTAGACAGGTATTACTAAAGGAAAAAAGGAAATAGAGGGTTGGATAGTTGACAGTGTTGGAAGGGGCAGTTTGACACCAAAGAAAGCTTAATGGTAGTTACTCGAGGATCAGTTCTGGGGCCAATTCTTTTTAAATTTTCTTTCATGATCATGGCATAAAAATGAGTGGTATGATGACACAAAGCAAAGAAGCATTGTCAGTACAAAACAAAATCGAGTCATTGCAGAGAAAAATTGGAATGATCTGAGGACAGGAGTAATGGAAAAAAGTGTGGACTGCAACACTGTTTACTTGAGGACCTAATTGCCAATCTTTCTGCAGTAAATGTGGGAAATCACTAGTGTAAAATGCCTGAAGAAAAGGGCCTATCTTGGTTATGAGACACAGAGTTACCGGGAAACTAGAATGTCCTTCCTCTCCTGCACCAGCATTTATCTGAGAGCAAGTAGAGCCCACATACTGCCACTGCATGTGATGCAATTTCAGTTGTTCAGCTTCCTAGTCACCCAGTCAGATCACGGCACACTTAAGGGCTGATCACAGAACAACTATGAGCAATGCAGCTGTGACAAGAATGAAGACAAAATCAGGATGTATTATTTGAGGTATTTTCTGTGGACACAGAGAACCATGTGCACCATTATAGAAGGCATTGGTAACCAGTGACAATTCCAGCCACTCATTAAAAAAAAGGAAGACAGGAACAGGTGAGAGATGCTACTAGGAAAAGCACAAGAGTTCTGGTTGATGTAATAGCAGAACTCTGAAGCTGAAGTTGCAAGAAGTTTTGGGCAATTCCTCTTTCTTGGGTGGAAATCAGCAGTCTTTGTTAGCCTGTCTCAATATTTTAAGTAAGGTGACAGTCCTGAACTAGGAGCAAAAAGTGTTTGGGTTTTTTTTGAAAAAAAAAAAAAAAAAAAAAAGTCTCACAAGAATTATCCAGTGATAGTGATGATGCTTTGATGCTAAGGGTNCAACAGGACAAATATCTTCACAGGTTTCTTTAGCAGAGCTTTAGATTTATATTTACAGCTTTATGCAGATCCAAGATCACAGAGATAGAAGAGATATTAAAAAAATAACAACTCTATTTGCATGGTTTATCTTTCATGCCATTGTAGAAGAGTGCATTGTACCATCTCAAAGAAAGAATCAGTAACGCAACCATAAAGTGATATATTTAATGTGTTCTGCAAGAAGGGCAATTAGCATCACCACATCATAATACAGTCCCATAAAGATTTGTTCACCCTGAGCCAACACACAGAAACATAATGCCTTCAAAGGCTTTTTATAGCCCCTTAGTATAAACTTTCCAGAGTCTAATAACTAACTAACTAACTAACTAACTAACTAAATAAATAAATAAATAAATAAATAAAATTATTAATAAAATGTTCTTACTATTAAGGCAAAAGATGTGCATTTATGTAACATATTTTTGTAAACAGGATTAGCAAACAGAAGGACGAAACAGTAAAGCCTCGGGTTTCATTCATTCCTCCAAATAGCCTCCAAATAGTTCACTGTTGCATTTCTTGGTTTGTATCTTACTTACAAAGTTTTGCATTAAATCAAAGTAATAGTCTTTTCAATCTTATCCTCTCTTCCACAGTAGCCACAGGCAGATAATTTTTGCAACAGTTTAAACTTTCTTTCTTGATAAGGAACTGTTTGATATCATATTGATGCATAAAGTTCCTTCCTCATCTCTGGCGGGTAGAAGGTAGATTATACCCTGAAAACTTACATCCCGGATGATAGGCATTCCTTTCAATATTTCTAATATAAGCTAGCATTACTGTGGTTTGTGTACTAAATATCTCTGTAAAGTGGGAAGGCCCATCTAGAAATATGGGCCACATATGACTTGACAAAACAATTGATCGAGTCTGGCTGCTCTCTTCTCTTACTATTCCTGAGGCACAAGTGAGAAGGGAGCTGTCAGCCACCTGAATAGTTCTATGCCCAGTCTTCTTTTCCAGCAGCCCAGCATGTGGCAGTCACAGAAAAATGGGAAAACAGCAGTGAAGGGCTCTTGTGAAAGCAAGCAGTGGGGACTGGGATGGATCAATGATTCTGGAGGTGGCAGTGAAGAACAGCCAAAGCTTTCCTTGATAGATATGGACAGACATATGCTGCATTTTGCATCAGCAACATTTCCATTGCTTCAGGGAAGCATCAGATCTAGCAAGCACACTCAATCTCATTGATTTGGGCATGTTCGGTAAATCCAGTGCCATAAGGATTAATCTAGTTTACTATGCAAGTGCAAATCCTCTGAACAGTCCATTATGTGCTGGCCATGTGACCATGGAAGAGCCATGGCACACAGCTCAAGTGCTTTTACAAGAAGCTGTGTGACCCGCTATATCAGAAAGACTGGGCATCACCAGCATAAACAAACAATAGCAAAAAGATTGTCCACATATTAAGATACCAGTCTAGCAATCAGGTCACTAAAATTCAGTTTTGTTCTACAAGAGATTCTGTCTGTGGTCGAGGACAAATTATCTAGTGTTCCCCCAGTGTCAATTCTGTTCAGTAGATTAAGGGCATGATAATACTTTCCTGCCTTAGAAGCCTGTTGTAAGGATCCATACATTAAGGATTCTTAGACATTCAGATCATGTGTTATTGGATGATTACCCAAGGTAGCAAGAAATGTCAGACCCTTTTATTAATCCCATGAAGTTCATTGCCTCAGATCTTGAGGCAGTGAGGCCACATTTATGCAAAAGGGATTTTCTGCTATCAGTTTTAAACTGAAAGGCTATGATTTCATTGTGAACTCTCTGTTCTTGTGTTCTGAGACAGTTAAATCAGTGCACCTTCTTGACCTTCTCTAAAACGTTAATAATTAATACACCTCTTTCATTTCACCTCTTATTCATATCTGCTCTTACGTAAATATCCTAATCTTTTTAATCTCTGCATGTGTGGAACTCCTTCCATGACTCTAATAATTCTCATTACTATTCTGTATTTCCTGTTTCACTTACAGCCCAAGTGAAATAAAGTGATTAAATTAAATGCATATTCCAAATGGAAGGTTATTACTGCTTTATGTAAGATGTTTATAATACATTCAATTTATTTCTAAATTTCAGAATCCTCTCTTGTTTTT
This sequence comes from Aramus guarauna, assembly GCA_013400195.1. NCBI lineage: Eukaryota > Metazoa > Chordata > Aves > Gruiformes > Aramidae > Aramus > Aramus guarauna. The sequence goes on from VXBL01009853.1 coordinate 944,318, forward strand.
GCCCCTTGTATGTGTGTAGGTGTTTTCCATTGGAAGTCCACAGTAACAGCATAGTCTTTCCTCTGAATATAGTTGCTGTTCATTTAGGACTTCTCAGGATATGCAAGTAGTTCTAATAATTTTTTCCAATGTTCATTAATGTTTTCTTACTTTATCAGCTACTGCTGGAGTAGAGGCTTCCAAACTGTAGCTCCCTGCATTCTGCACCCTGCTGTTCTCTCTGTTTTGCTCTTACTTAATTTCTTCTCTCTCTCCTGTGTCAGCATAGCTGCTTCCTGAGCTTTGCTCAAAAATCCTCTTTTTTCTTCAATTTTATTTCTGTTACTCAGATAATTAGTATCCCACCATATCTTGTGCTGCTGCCTTATGCCATTGTTTTGCATAAACCCAAACCCAATCATCTGGGCACAATGAGAAGACTTTCACTCATCTACTGCACTGGTCGGTCTCTTTAGCTTGGCATTCCCTTATCTGCTCCCATGAACTCTCTTGCTTATCTGTCAGGATCTTTTCCTGTCTGTTTGCCTTCCTTTCTGTTTTGCTTTAAAGCAACAGTCTCCTGACCATCCTGATTGCCAACTGTGCCATGCCATCATTTTGTGTTACCCATGGAAGGTGCCCTTGTCCTCGAAGTCCTGTTGATGCTGACTTGGTCAAATCCAGCTGCAGTGTGGCATGAACCATTGTCTGAGTACAGTAACCTCAAGCCAAGCACCTACTTTGCAAAACACACCTGGGGCTCCCTAGTCAGAGCTCTTCCCCATGTGTCCTTCAGACAGGCACTTCCCAGAAATGCCTGTAGTGTCTTACAGGTAACTGTTACCAGAAGTAAAGTCTATTCTCACCTTCTGCTAGAATTGAGGTGTGTAAAGACTATATTGTGTACTGTCTTTGATTTCATCATCCAGTTATATGTGTGCCCTCAATTAGATATTTATGTCTGCCAAGCAGACAGGCTCTCTAACCAGTCTTAGTGATGTCTGTAATTTCATACATGAGATGTTGTCCATTTCATATCAACTCCTAAGATTATGACTCAATTCTCGATAAAGAAAATGTCTCAACCACACAGCTCATGCATCATCTCATATAAGAGATAGCTTTGTGTGGTACTTACTCCTCACAATCTGGTCAATGCCAGAGTATAAACCCTTTTTACTGTCATTGATCCCCATTTTCAGTACAGTGTTGTGTTACGCAAGACAGCACATACACATCTCAAGAAAAGAAGCAAATATAACAACATAACCCATTGCTGGAATCCATCTCACAGAGATGTGTGCATTGTGTTCAGGAAAACCAGTTCAGTATCTGCTACTGGTAGTGACTCTTGCTCCATGTTGTAGCTCTGGAGTCTTCACAACACTCAGTCATCTGACCATACTCAGAACGTAGCTTTTCTGATGAGAGTGCTCACAGTGCTGTTACCCAGAGGTGATCTGGTGAAAACATTTGTTTGCAAAAAGCTCAATTTGTGACTCTTTTTCTAATAGCATTTTTTTGTGTCTCTTGATGCTTTTTAACAACTTCTGAAGCTGCTCCTTAGGAGTCCTGTTTCCAGCAGGACAAATACTTTAGGCAAATACTTCAGCTATAATATTTTTATTTTTCAAATGCCTGTTCTTGGACCCATGACTCTTCTCATGCTGCATTGCTATCTGTTAAAATCTGTCTCAAAGACTATCTGTAAAAGCATCCAGTATCTAAAAAGACAGTTAGTTATTCGTCCTTATAGATCATTGGCTCCCCTCATACACATCAGTCATATATTCTTAATAGCATCTCAAAGGCTTGACCATTATTTCTTAGAAGCCTACAGAGGTTGGTTCCTCTCACCTTTACCTTGCCCATGTTTTCGCTAATACACTTTTCCCAGTACTTGCTTATAAATTGTTGCACCTTCATTGCTCGTTCCTTGATGCCTCGTTTACCTTCAAGAATGTCATCATTACTGTGCCTAGGAGTTTTTCTAGTGTGTGTTTCAATTGACATCAGAACTTCTTTGAAGATGGACAGATATTTAAAGCTACTCATGGCCAGCCCAATGATAACAAACAATAAAGGGAGTTGCATTGCCTTATTATGCTAAAACTTGTGCTTGACTTCACCTAAAATGGTATTTTTCATCCTAAAGCAGATCTTACATCCTCAGTCTCTGGATAAGGCTAATGGCTTATTTTCAGTGTGACCTCAGTACAGGTTCTGATATCACCTGAAGAGTCCTTCATTTCTTGTGGAGCTAGATTACCATTGTAGCCTACTGTAAGTAATTACACAGTATGGTATTTCATTGGTATGTTTGCCAGTTCCTTTCTATGAGGAGTTTAAAATAATTTCATTCTCACATAGTAAACATGGGAATATACCTCTAAAATAATCTTGCACTGTAGGCATCCTTTTCCTTGAAATATATTATCAGTCTCCCATTTGGATGCTGCTAGACAGTTTTCATTTCTTTTTTCAATCAAGGACTTCATTGCTGTTCAACAGTGGGAGGTGCACCTGCATTTGGACTACTGGAAATTCTAACAAATAACATTATTTGGGAAGGAGGGGTTCTTATAGACAGTATGTATTCAGCCCACTGACTTCAGAAAGGTTTTACTGTCTTTCATCACTTGGTAGACAACCTTCTTAAATCTAACCACTTCATTTATCAGCTGATATTATAACACAGTTGGAATTTAATTGGTTGCCAGTCTAATAACATAGCTTCAAATATTATTTGACATGAACATATATATACACTAATTTTGGGATCACTCACACATGACAGACATGTCTTCTACAGGCTTCCTTCATTACCCACACTGCTGCTTATCACTCTTATGATAGTTTCAGTTTTGGGATATGAAATCTTTCTAGTTCTCATCCCTGCCCCCAGACTGGGCATTTTTTCTTCCTGCTTTTCATACTGCTTTCTGATGTCTGCACTAGATCATGGTATCAGCCTCAATGCCTCCTACTTCATGGTTTTCTTTAATTTGAGCCAGTAGATTGTTTTGCCGTTTTGTTTTTTTGCCTAGTATCCTCTATTGCTTTGAAAGTTTCCCTGGATAGTGCAACAGTCTTGGTTATTGGAAGCTATGCTGTTGCACTGGATGTATGTCTCTTGACAGTCTTTCCTGTGAGAAACTTGTCTGCCACATACAAATCTGTCATTAACAAGGAACCTTTAAGGTTTCCAGAGTTTCACGGGGCTACAATAATTCTCAGCTCTTGCCATAATTATTTCCTCTTCTGCTTGGCTTTAAGTAGAAAATAGCAAAAGCAGCACAACAGCCTCTTGTCCATGCCCATCTTCTGTGGGATCATGTTATTCATTAAGTACTTTTATCAGTCTTCCCAGTGTTTCAGGCACAACAGCATCTTATTTTCTTCTCTTCCATCTTTTCTCAAAAGGACAGTAAAAAATCCCAAACTTTACTGTCATTTTCTCACCTTTATTCCTTTGGCCATATACTCAATTACTTTTTCAACCACTTCCTTGTTTGTGTAGGTTATTTTGTCTGGAAATCCACCATCACAAGATGGTGGAGATGGAAGACTCCATGTTTCTAACACTAACCTGGCTTTTTAATAAGCAAACTGTTTACACAGTTGCTAAGACTGCACTTAACACCAAAGCAATGCGCACACAGATTAGCTTATGTGTGGTCTTTCAGATCTCCCTGCAACCTATGTTCTTCTCCCTGTTTTCACACAGACTGCTGTACTCAGCAGTACTTTATGTACTTTGCCAGCCTAAGGAATTGTACATGATTTAACAGCAGTTAGAAAAGTCAGATGCTGAGCACTTATCAGTAGCGGTGGCAGCTGTTATTCCAATAAATCTGTCTTTTCCAGCTTGGATTTATATTTAGGTACTCACTTAAGCAAGACTCAACCTATGTTAAACAGAATTCTTCTCAAAAAGGGGAATTTTAAATATTAGCTCTGGCAACTTTATGTATTTACTAGGAAAGCAAATTTTCAAACCTCTGTGCTCACGTTACACGTGTAATACAGGCACATGCAGATAATATTACCAATTTTAAGTATTGATGAGCTTTTCTTAAATCCATCACTGGTCTTGTACACCTTATCTCACCTGGACTGTGTCACCCATACAGGATGTCCAGAAAGTCTGTGCTTAACAAAGAAGTGTATTATGCTGATAGAAAAAACCTTCAACATATTCAAATTTACTCTTTGATCACAGACTATGATGGTATTGCCAAGATAAGGATAAAAGGCACATTTAAAATTACTTTAGCTTAAATATTTAAACACTTCTATTTCTAAATTCAAATGTATACAGAGATGTTCTAAAATATATGAGCAACTAAAAATAAACTCTAAGCTCTTCCTATGTTTTTTGACTCAAGCAGCTAAACATGGCAAAATATATCACATATTTTGATAGGACATTAAAACATGACCATTAAAATGTGGTAACTCCTGTGGACAGCTCTTTAGTCAATAACTCCTGTGTTAATGTAGAAACATCCTGTAATAATTCAGGCAAATCAGAGAAAGAAATGACAGTTCAGACCTTGTGCTTAAAGCATTGTGTTCTTTAGTGTAAACCAGCAATGAAAGATTAATTTCACATTTAAGAATTAAACAAACAGCTATAAATATAAGGTATGGTATCAATTACAAAATGAAGATTACATTGCCTTCATGAAAAGCCAGCTAATTTTCATTCATCCAAATATGTTCAGTCTTACTTAAAAATTAATATATATGTAGAGGCATATTGCATTTTTCCAGGAAGACAGACAAAGTATGTTTTCTTACTTCATATTGCAATACAAATGGCCACATCTGCTCCCCTCAGAAAGCAGATGGATGTTCAAATACTGTATCAAAGTATATATTTCGAGGAGAAAATTTAACTACCTGGGTGTCACAGTTTAATTCAATATAGCTGAAGCAGGAAGATTAGAATTTTAAAAAATTTCCTGAGTTAATTGATTGATGAATAACAGCTTCCAAGAACAGACTTTTATTCATCTCATTTCATATACCCTGATCTGAAATTCACTCAGATTACCTCAGGTCATAAAAAATGATAACTAAGGACACACTGAAGTGTGCACTGCACACTGCACACTTGCAGTTTCTATTTTCTAGCATTTTTCTGGGATTTTAATTTACTGGAGATACATGACCAGAATACCTATTTCTATAAAACTACTTTTAGAGCTTGAGTCAAGAAATATTAAGAGCAAGTATTTCCCCATAGTGTTTCTGTGAAGAGCAGTAATGACCTGGTGCCATTTCCATCTCTCAGGGGGGAAGAAACTTTTTTTACAACTCTCAACCATAGACAAATGGGGAAGCTTCTCAGCTCCAAAGATAAACATTTTTATAAAGATAGTTATTGATGCAAATGCTTCCATGTTTTCTGCCAAATTACCTTTCTTGCCCAATAGCTTATACAATTGAAGAGGTGTTTGCCAAAATGATAGCGATATAGGTACAAATAACTTAACAATAAAAGAACACCAGCATGAGATCTGGAATGTAAAATCTATGCATATCATAAGTTATTGTGGATCTATCTGATTTTATCACTGCTGAATGGTTTTTAAATGTTGGATTCCTTTCACATGTGCATCCCTAGCTAGCATATAAATGTCAACTCTTTCAATTATAGACACCTACTAGCAGGCAGCCAAATTGTCTATATACTAAGAGGGAAATTCAAGAGATTTAGGTTTTGAGATAGCAAGAGTCTATTAGAAACATAATAAAAAGCATAAAGCTTTGGAACATAGTTCAGATTGTATCTTCTTAAAGAATGATCTACGGTGCATCATATTCAGCAGCTCCACAGCTTAGAGTACACCTCATCTGAACTGGGTACAGCCCTGTACAGAACATACATGTTTTTCATAGGCAAACTATGTGATGGGATGTTCCACACTGAATAGACATGTCACATGCTGACTACATTTAGCCCTTGACTGGGCAGTGAACTGAAGACAAGAAAAAACACCTTCCTCGTCACCCAGACTGACTGAATGAACAAACATTCCATCTGTGAATAACTGAAGAAAAAATTAAAATTCATGGAGAACTTGTTGTTTGCTTAGCATAATCCTAAAATGTGTGCTGTTCACACAAATTTACATAAAAAAATGAATACTTGTTCTTCAAAAATAAATAAATGTTTTGCAATAGAACTCCATCATCTCTGATGCTGATCATAGTGGCTTTCTTTTGTCATGAGAGTGATGAAGTATGACTAGTTTTAAGAAGCCATATCATGTAATTATTATCAACATCCATATATATTCAATTGGACAGGTAATTTTTTTCTCACTGATATTGGCTTCCATCAGCTCTATGGATAGATCTTCTTTTTGTCTTCTGGAATGTTCATAATACTATTGGGAAATTGATTTCTAAATTATAAACGAGGCAGGGTCATTTATAATAAACAATGTTTTTTAAAAGATCAGGGTTTTGGAAGTCAGTTTCTAACATTAATATGAACTGTCATTGCAAGGGGTTTGTTGAGCACAGCTAGAGCAAACAGGACAAGCAAAGTACAGAACAATAATATTATAGAAGAGGACATTATTGAACAGAACAGATAAAATGGGATGCCAAAAAATATATGGTATGAGGAGTCAGAAGGTTTAAGAAATTATGAACTTTAAAATGATTGTTTCACTTATAGCTTGGTGCTGATAGTAAGTTGTCAACTAACTGATATCATCTATACAAGAGGCTAGCTGAGTTTACTAACTGTATATAGGCAAGTGTGTAGAAATAGCCTAAAGCCCAGGCTCAAGCTGAATTTCTCACTTCTCCATATTTTCCTGCAAAAGCTGATTAAAGGGTCAACTCTACAGCAACCCAAATAAGTGCACCTAGTAGAGAAACCCCATGTACTTTTGAAAGCACATAAGGTTATGCTTACTTGCTACATGGCTGCACTGCAGGATAACTGCAACTTATTTGCCCTCAGGATGTCATCATATCATGGAGGTTCGCCAAATGAGATGCCTGAAGGTTCTTCCAGGAAAGCCTCACTGAGTCGTAGTGCAAAGCCAAATGGGATGTATAAGCTCAAGCTCCAGCTCAAGGAAAACTGCTTGTAAGAGAGACATAAAATGTCAAGGTTTCAAAGCATTTGGGGGCCACCCAGATCACATACAATGTGTAGGTACTGCTGGAGGTTATTAACAGTTGTGATAGCTTTGTATTTACCTGCTTTGTATTTACCTGCTAAGTTATCTATATAACAAGTAGGTCACATGACCAAATATCACTCTACATGTTCCAATGACTATTACACACACATTTGTCCTTCCTTAGCTTGTTGTTGTTCTTCATTCGGGTCCCAGTTTTGCAAAGAGTTCCAGGGCCTTGTCATGGAATGGTATTAAAGTCTCAAGACCTTACATTCAAATTTGTTTGGAACAGAGACTGTCTTGTGATATACATCTGTATAATGCCCAAGGTTTCAGGGTATTTGAGTTTGCTGTTATTAAAAAAAACAACAAAAACCCCCAAACAAACAGCAACACAAAACCAGTAGAACGTTACATTCTCTCCAAAAGATTTCTTCCACACATTAACCTAGTGAGATTACTTGGAATTAGCTGGTCTGTAGAAAGTATTCCTCTGACCCCCATTCTTCTTTTTCTGTTCTCCTCTTTGGAACTGGGAAGGCACCTGAGAATGGGCTCTTGCCCACTTTAATCACATCTTCACTTCAGAATCAATGAACAAAGTCAGCACTATTGGCAAAGAAAAGAATATAACATTTCAAGAGAGAGTAATCTTACTTGCAAATCCTCATCAATCTCATTTCCATTTCTTGTTTGCATTCTGGAAACAATACTTTTATATTGCCACTATACCCTTGCAATGATTATCATCTTCAGGTGTCTTTATTTTTGTAAACTAATGGGTTTTATTCATAAATAAAAGTGGGATTGAATGAAGAATGCTGGCAAAGCTAACAAAAAGCCTTCGAAGCAGCAGTATTCTGGTCATCATTACCCTAAGACACTGTATTAAAGGCTTTCTCCTATAGTAATCTTAACACTGTAAACAAGAGGTATCTGCTTCTGGAGAGCAGTGGAATGAAGGTGCCACAATATTAGCAATATCACAGCAAATAACAGACAGGCTCTGATGTGACAGAATAATAATAGAAAATACATCTATTTCAGGGAGAAAACATACTAACTTGTATTCAACTCCACACACTGGAGAAATACTGGAAACAACTCCTTATACTGGCTTCCTAAGAAAGATGGTAGAGATATTAGCTTACTGCGTCTCTTGCCTGAGAGACACAACCAAGTGCATTACACAGAAGAATGATAAGTGCTATTTTTGAAAAAGGGCAGTTAACTATTTCTACCAATCCTAATAATACTTGCCTCTTCATATAAAGTCTTCCAACTCACCAGCATGTCACAGCACTCTGCAAAAGTTCTGTTCTATAGTCCCTTTTGGCCAGGGAATTCAAAAGCAAAGTATTATCAAAGTGGGGTTGCCTCTGAGGAAACACCAAAGGAGGAAAAAACATATCCAAACCATTTCTGCTGCTGCCAAGAACATTCACCTCTTATGTCCTCATCCTTGCAAGTTCACACTTGGAGGAGGCTGCATATCAAGAGTTACAGAGAAAAGGGGTAAAGATAAGCAGGCTGACTGGAAGGAGGTGGTGAGGAGAAAATAAGATCAGAAAAACCTTGGAGGAAATACAGGTTGATAGAAGGGAATGTGGAAAGCTCACACAGTTGGGAGGGCCAAGACCCAGAGGTAAAGATAGTTCATTAACATTTATATAGACTGTCAACCACCTTGGGAAGTAGACCACAGATATGACAACCCTGCACTGCACAACAAAGTTAGTTCTAATGGGGAATGTGGCATCTGTTGCACAATGAGCAACATTTCACCACATTCTAGGGGACAAAATAAAGAAGCATCTAACTGAAGCTACTAGGAAATTTAATAGGCAACAGGTAATTCTCTACACTACAGACTGGAGTTTTCTTTTCCCACAACTATTAAATGAGAAAAGGCTCTACTCAGCTCCTAGCTAGTGGAAGACAGTTGAGTTCCACCTTATGTTATTCTTCTACACAGGTCAAGGAATGCAAGAAAAACTCTCTGCTGTGCAATTCACTAGAGCAGAATACAGAGTTCCTCTTCCACAATCCTTTAAGCAACACCTTCGCTTTGTATCCATTGCTAGTAGACTCTATAATCTACCATATGGAGCTCAGAGTAGACACTGCATTGGCTCAGTTCCAGCAATTATCTGAAAACACTGTTTCAGCCACTAAATCTACAGTTTTAATCAACTTACAAAACTAAATCATCCCCAGCAGTGGGCCACTGCCTTTCTCAGTGTTTAGGCCTCAAGGAAACAGTGATTGCATCCGTCACCCCAAAAACCTACTCTCTCTTAGACAGCTCTTCACCACCCCTAGAGTCAGACTCCACACACAAAATTCATCCCTCTGAATTTAGGCAAGACTTTAAATATGGAACAGTGCCCAAGTTGTTGCTTATTTGGACCAGAATTCCTGTGAACTATAAATGACAGGGTTTGAGACAGAACTGTTATCTGTATCATCTGATTCCTAGTTTGACCACAGACTTCCGTACTGCTCTTAAGCTATGTTTTATGGGAACCCTTCTAGTATAATTGAATTTCTTGGCTACCATTTCCTTTGTGCCAAGGAGGGGGAAAAAAACCAAAACACCAAACACAAAAAACCTCCATACTTGAAAAACTGGTAGGGACCTCAGCAGTGCAATTTCCAGACAATCCCACCGTTTAAATGAACAACAATGCCAAAAACATTTATTTCTAAGATCTTTAATTCTAGCCACCATTAAGCCTTGCAAAATCAACTGCAGCCTAGAAAGAGAGCAAAATGCAGTAGATCAGTTCATCTTTTCCATAGTAGAGCTCTATTCTGTGTAATGCTCCCACCTGTTTAGTAATGTGGGAAGGACTGCAATTGCCTGTTGTCTCAATCCCAAGAAACACAAGTCCCTGCTAAGAAATACAAGTCTCTGCTAAAAATCTCTGTAACAAATATGACCTTTAGAGAAACAGTGTGCAAGAGGCTTGAATTCTTTAGTTACTACCTAGACATGTAGAATGTAGTATATGACATTGAAAATAGTCATCTTTTCACCAGACATTAATTCTATCACCTCATATTAATTATATCACCAGATATCTAACTCTATCTGGCCAGACTCCCCTATGTCTTATCCCTGTGCAATCACTTACACTTTTCTAATTTAAACTAAAGAGTAGGTAAGGCAGCCATCCAGTATTGTTGGGACATATAACATCTGTTTTGTAATAGCACAAGGTGCTCTGCATTAAAGAATTTTTTTAAATATCCAAATTCTTCAATATTGGTATACTACCACATAGAAAAATTGATTAAAATGTATAGCAAATAATCTTAGAAACAAATATTTTTGTTCTAGCAAACTGCAGATTTAAGCTGAAAGAAGTCTGAAACACATTGCTAAAAATAGTATTTCCAGAGCAGACATAAACCTTCAAGTAAACTTCTGTTTACTTTTACTATTGTTTGATCACTGTTGTCACTAAGAGCTATAGTCATGGACCATGAAGTCATATCACCTTAACTATTGAAAAATTAATATTTGCTATGTAATTGATCTTACTTGTACATTGTCAAACATAACTGTCAAAAGTTTCAGTGCAGCAAACTGAACACTTGAAGTCATCAAAAGTAACAAATTCCTGGTGCCTGCCCACAATACAGTGCAATTCAGTGCCATACTTCTGCAGTTAACAACACTATGAAGAAAATAAACCATATTTGCCATAGAATTTTGCTTTGTATCCCATACCTTCACTTTCTGTCTTGTTTGCACACTTCTGCTGCCTTGTATAAATCTTCTTTTTTTTTTTTCTTCATTTTTCTCAGGAGAATACATTTGGGGTTTTTTTGCCTTCCCATCAAATCTGAACTGTCTTTAGTTTGATAGAGTTAAGATGCATGTGGGGAACAAAAAAAAAAAAAAAAATCAGCCTCTACCTTATTCAACAGTGTTTCACATGAGTATGGAACTGGGAAAAAACATATCTTTGAAGTGCATGTGGTATCATACTGTGACATTATATTACTAGGTAGTGATAAAACATGACACTATGTGAAATGATGATACATCTTTGTCATGGACAATTTTTGGCTGCTTTGGAAGAGTATAACTTGCTGTTCTGAGAAAGAAAAACTCTAAGTTATCAGGAAACTTACAGGATGGCTGCATCCAACACTGAAGAAAATTACTTGAAAATAGTTTCAACTTCACTGCCCAGAGCATACATTAAATGCATTATCTGTATTGAGCTCTGCTGCAGCTCTAAATTTAGTGAAATGTGGTTTTCACTGAGGCTAATGAAACTGGTAATCCCTATGGAGAGTGAAATTTCAGCATTTTCTTTATTCAGTGGCTTCTCATTTTCCAACCAGACCACCTCAGGCTATGATTTATCAGAGCTCAGAAGCTAAAGTTTGAGGGTCTTTTTAAATACGTGGATAGGAAACCTTTTTGGAAAACTTGGTGTTGAAGGAAGAAGTGATAGTGATACTGTTGCACTACTATAAACTCAGAACAAGGGTAGTAGGTACCTAGCCACTGAAATTCCCCTCTGTTGATTGAGATCTAAAATAGAAGTGTAATTAGCAGAAGATTTTCAAAAGATTATTTAAAAAAAAAAAATTCCCACAAGAGAAAATGCCTATGCTGCTATTTCAGTGGGATATGAGGCTATAGTTCTGCATACTGCCAGGTCACATAATTTCTTCTGGTTTAATTGTGGGTGCATAACCATAGTTCTGTTGAATTTGCTAGATGACACAACTTGGAGCTTATACTGGCTTCATGCTTTTTTGATAACTGTATGTCACTACAGAAGTACCTGCTTCCCCCTAAAATTGGGGTGATAAAGATCATCGCTACCCAACTGGCATAAAGTTAGCAGGAGCAAAGCTAGCCTGCCAAAAATTTTCAGAGAAGTCTAACCTAGCCATGTGAGTGGGGTTGTTTGGTCCTGTGGCCAGGGTAGTTTCCATGCAAGACTAAGAGCTCTAATGTTGGATTTACTGTATGACCATGTTATAGCTTGTACACAGATTTAAAGACAAAAAACACCCCATGTGATGCTCAGTAAAAAGTTATGAGGATGGGACTTACTTCTACATTAAGACATCTAAACATAGGGTTCTACATGTGAGCTATATGCCTTCACTCCCACTGTAGTTAGTGGAGAATTGATCGATATAGTTGATTGAATCCAAAACCAATTCAGCTCAGAAGTCTGTTCTGAATTTGGCAGCTCATAGGGTCAGCATGGTTAAAAGCACTATTTCTGTGGCCAATTTTATACAAATGAACGGTGCATCTGTCAACCCACTTCATTATTTTTGCCTCCTGAACCCAAATGACCAAGGACCCATACATAGCAGGATCAATCATAGTTTTGTCACAAGGCTGAAATTCACATCTCTACATATCATAAGGGCCACTCTACTTCCACAGTGTCATCATTCTCTGTATCTGTACTTCATCTCTTTGTCTTTACTTCAAAGCTCCACTTAAAAGCAAATAAAACAGAAGCATAACAGTTAGGATTTGGTTTTAACACCACAGCTCAAATGGTATAATTTCCTATCAGTATTAAGTCCTCCTGAAGAAATATATAATGGCATAATTTAGGCAAAGCACCTAAAATTACCTAAATGCCTGATGTACTGAGCTGCCTGCTGAAACATATACTGATCCTATACATCCTCTAGGCAGCCTTTACTGACTGACACCTAAGGAATCCAGTATGGAATTTAAATCTCCCCTACGCAGACTTCTCAAGCTCTCTGTCCAATAATTACACCTCGGCATTACAGCAAGGTTCAAGCATCCTCTCATACATGACATTTAACTGAAAATGGTTCACCCCTCAGGCAAAGTTTGGATGAAGATGCTAAAGATATCCCCTGCAGATCAGCTTAAAAGCTTTTTAGCTTTGTTATAAGATGAGAGCCTGATTGTATCAGTATCAGCTAATTGATATGGGGAACAAAAACCTATAGCCTTAGGTTTAACCTGTCTTACAACTGTCCTATAGCTTGCTGGTAAAGCTGAATAGTCAGAGACCAAGTCTTACCAGATGCAGCAGAGACTGGAAATTGGATGTTTTCCAGCTCAGCAATTGGCATAGATGCTATCTGGATTATGCAGTCCCTTATTAAGAAGTGTCAAGGATTAGCCAGAACTAAAAACACTTGTGGGATTAGGGATTTATTTATATGGGGACAATCAGGAAAGTGAATTAACTAAAAATGTTCCTTTAAAGAGAAGCTGTAAAACTGCATTAAACACTAATGTGTATGTTCTCCTTTAGAATTACATTTGAATGATCTAACTTCACTGTAGAAGTAAATTAAATTAAATTAGGACCACTTGAATTCTGGATAAGAGGGTCCTTGGGGGTTTTAATGACGTTTAACTGATCTATTTCTAAGTCACATCTTTAGCTGGCTCACATTAATTTTCATGAATTGCCCCATGTAGATAAGTCTCAAGTTCTGAAATGAGGAAATCCCACAAAAAGAATAGTGACTGCTAAATTAATGGCAACAAAACATTTCTAAAAACAGTTGCAACACAGCTTGTTCATCTGCAAAGGCAACAGTAAGTAATCACAATGACTCTGGATCTGCATACTGAAGGATAAGATTTAGTAACAGGCTCACAAATAAGTCTTCTTGTGCCAACACCCAAGTGAGGCTCCTTCTATACTTCTCACATTGAAAACTGCTCACTCTGTAATTGTTGTTTAGCTAGTCTTACACCAAAGATTTTAGATTTTTAGGAAACTCCAACCATTTTGGAAGGCGTTTAGGCCAAGTTTAATATTTATAATTAGAGCTGTAAACTATTGACACATCAAGAAAACAGCTTTCTTTTATCTTTTTTTCATTCCAAGTTCAACTGCTAGAGGCAAAAAGAACAAGACTCAAAATCATCTTTTCTTTGTTTCCATTTCTGTAATCTATGTAGTCCATTGTTAACAACTTCTATCCAATCTGTTTCTTGTATGGTATTAGAAAGCCAATGGGACAAATGGCATTGCTGACCTTTCTCCTTTATGGATGTTCAATATCCTATTTCCAGAGGGGAAGGAACTATATGGCTCTATAATATTATTGATACAAGTCAAATTATGCACCAGTTAGTTTGCTGTAAATTCAGCTAATTTACCATTGTCAAGCTTCTGTTGTGCATCTAGAGTTCCTTCTGCGCTTTTACTGGCTGTAGAACAAGTACTATTACATACAGATACTCATATTTGGAGTGCACATAAGACTTCATTCCCTCATACAAGGATTCTTCTTCCTTAACAGGTATAATATAAGAATATGCATTTAAATTGTAATAGCAGGCATTATAAATAGGTTTTCCTTGCTAAGAGATAGTTCCTCAAGTCCCTTTCATGACATGTGCAGCAATGAGCATCACATCACTGTTGATGGGTTGTAGCTATTGCTGTTCAGAGAGTTTCTCTATACTTAGAGCTAAAAAAAAAAATGCTGCAACAAGGCTAAAAGATGATGAACCATTGGTTCAAATCCTTTTGTCTTCACCACTGTCAGTAGCTAAGGGTAAAAGCATCCATCTTATGCCTCAAAAGAGGCAAACTCAAAGATTTTCCTTGTGCACAGGATAATCTGTGAAGGCCTGACCTTCGTTGCTAATAGCAAACACATTAAAACAGATTAAAATGTAGGTCTTAAAATATCCTACTTTTGAACACATGCACCTACAAGGACATTATGTCTAATTTAGGTCTTTTGGGAGGCTTAGTATTCAGATCATATTTTACAGATGTCTTAGTATAGTTGCAGAAATAAAGTACAATATGTTGATTCAGTAGCAAACGTTTAAAAAAAAAAAAAATCAAGATTAATACAGTGTTTTCTCCTCACTCGAAAGATTAAAAGAAAACGCTACTTTGTAGTAAAAAACAAAGTAAACCAACAAAGAAAGGGGGGTGGGGGTGTTGCGTTTATGAACAAGGTAGAAAATGCAATGTCTCTGAACTTTCTGGAAAATACAAAGGGCTAAAACCAGAGAGGTTAGGGGGAGGAAAGTGTACCAGTTTTAAAAATGAAGAGGAAGCCCCTGTAACCTGGACTTCCTCAGTATTTATGAAATGCTAACATCCAAACAGATCTTTAAATGAAAAAAACAACCCTGCTTCTCAATTATGCTAGGGTGACAGGAATTGCAGAACTTCAGACAGCATGGTTCTGCACTTCTGGTATGCTGTTGCCCATCACAATATCCTGATTTTATTTTCTACTGGGAAAGATAAAATCAATTATTTCTTTTTTGAGCCCTGAATTAGTAATGGCTTAAGCACATATCTAAATCCTTCTGATTTCTAAAATACTGTATGTTTTTCAGGACTATGTTTGTCTTTTTGTGATGTGTTTGTGCAGACTCTTCCATGACAAATACAACAAATAAAATTGCAAAAGTCTGCCTCATTCAGCAAAAAAAAAAAACAACACTCTGCTTTATGCTGACTTAATGAGCTGAATCAGCTCCTGAGTGGCTGAACAAGTAACAGTGCCTGTAAAAAAAGAGGTTGGACCATGGGGCAGAAGTAAGGGAGGGCAGAAGAGGAAGCAGGGGAGAACAAAACCTGAAATCCTCCTTTCAGCAGTAGCAAACTGTCGAATGGGCTCAGACATCTCATCTCTTTGCAGGTTTACAGGCTCAAGTATGATGTCTTAAAACAGGCAGGCACCTCTGCCTTTTCCTCTTCCCTTGCTTCCCAGGGGCACAGTTCTGCTAAATGTGTAAAAAGACCTGTTAAATCTTGCAAGTTTTAGCAAAAACTTTTTTTTTTTTAAACTGATGTTCAAGTACTTGTAGTAGCTCCAGTGCATTGAATACAGTCTTATAGAGAAAGTCCTACCTACTTAATAATAACCCTGATGCTTTCTCATACTAGTCAAGAGTATTAAGTCTCCAGACAAGACATTTTTATAAGGCTTTTCAAAAAGCAAAGTCTTTTGCTGTAAAAATGAAAACAATTTCTTTTCAGTTTCCACCCTCTCAAAAAACAGCCTGTGCAGTTGAACTCGAGTCCTTTCCAAGTACTTTCTTCTGACTCCACAGACTCCAAAATTTAAAAAAAAAAGTTCTTCATGAAAGTCAACACTAAAAGCTTTACCAAAAAACCCAACAACAACAAAAAAACCACAAAAAGCACACCTCAAAACCAAAAACCAAACCCAACCAAACAAAAAACTTTAACTGTGAAACTGCTGTTGGAAGACTATATTCTCGAGATACACTGCAAAATATTTGGGGGGAGAGGTAAAGAAATTTGTCTGGATTTTTCCGTAAATTATCAACATGCACTGGCAGATTTGCTGGAATGCACTAAAACTCAGTAAAGGAAAAATGTTGCCCTTTTCTATCTATATTTAAATTAGACCTTTGTACAAAAGCCCATTTCAAATCAGATTTATTTTTTTTTTCTTAAACCAACACTGGAAGAAATGAACTATTAAAAAAAATCCCCCCAAATGAAAAAGAGGATTATCCAATTGTATTTTCTACCCAGTTTTGACTAAAACTCAGTGACAAAAGCCTTCATATGCTATCCCATGTAATAAATTGATATAAGCAGCATCTGCAGAAATCCTAAAAATACAAGTATCTTTTAATGCATATTAAATATCACACACCAAACTCATCAGCCTTCCACTGTGAAATAATACAAGTACAGGTACCACAAGTTCCCACATGACAATCTTTCATGCTGCCTTCCGCTCTTTTCCTGCCCTATAGAAATACTCTCATGACAGACTCTTTTACAAAATTTATCATAAACAGATAAAATGGATAGCATTTTCATTCTGAATGTTACACCTACACCCCCACATATACACCAGCAGATTTTTACTGTGGTTTTGTAAGTGGCAATGTATACCCATTTGCTACATCTTACTATTGGTTGGAGAAAGGAAAACAGATGTGTGTGTGTGGAGGAAGGAAAGCAGAACCAAAAGTGAACTTCTGCATACCAAAGATGGTTGTAGCAAGTAGGGGCTGTAACATATGATGGAACACTGCTCTTAACATTAACAGTCTTTTGGACTGCAGATAACAAGCAGGAATATAGAGATGATTGATGGACAAGAAGTGAGAAGGAAGGAAAGGCAGAGTGGCTAGAGTCTCTGTAGAGTCCCTAGAGACTGCGGTTGGCCTGCTGACCTCTGCAGCAGCAGGACTGTGGCAGCAAGATTGGGGAAGCAAACACTGGATATGGTATGAAACAGCTGGAGGCTGAAGGAGAGAATGCACCTGTGAGGAAATGCCAACTTACTCAACTGCAGATGCCTTGTCAATTATCCTCCTCAGTTCCTATTTTCAGAGTAATACCTGATTCCCCTGTTGAAGGTAACAGAAGACGCAGGTGTGCCGGGAGCCTTCGGAAATTAGAGCTGGACAACAAAAAATTCAAAGACCAACAGTTATGGATACTTTCCAAAAGCTAGCTGTTAAAGATCTTCCATCTCAGCTTATCTCTAAAATGGAGATACAATATCTAGCTAGCCTACAGAAGATATCGAGTTGTTGGCAGCAAAGCTCTTTTCAATACATGGGGTAATATAAAAGTGTTAAATATTATTATTGTTACAACCACTAAGAAAAAACAAGAAAATATAGTAGTGAACAAAGGGCAGCACACTGTAATATTGTTAAATGCTGCTTGAAAAAATATATTTTCCTGTCAATGGTAATAAAAATATACTATAAAAATGAAAATTTGTAAAAATAAATCTCATGTCAGTAAACTAAGGAGGGTGAGTGATATAAGAAATTGGCATTGGTTTGCTTGATTACTTTTATATTAAATGACTTGGGGATTGGGCCGAATAAACTGTCGTAAGATTCTCTATTAAGGTTGATTTGTCCAAATCCATTGTTCTGTCAGAATTTGGTCATTTCAGCATCTGTAGGGGAAAGAAATCAAATATTATAAACTCTCAAGCCAGTGATGTAACTGCGGTATTGTCATTTTTCAGTTTGAAGCCACCACAGACCACCTGGACGTTGCGAATCTCTTTATTCCTTCCACAGGAGTCTGGACACACTTACCTTTCTTTACCCTATGCAACTTTGAGTAGAATAAAGAATATGCCAGTTTGCCACTAGGCAGCATAGCTTGTGTGTACATATCCAAGCTGACTTAACTAACCAGTTTGGTGACTGATGAAAGTACATCCCAAAGCAGGATGAGTCTCAGTAAAGACTGTTAAAGCCTAAATAAGACAGCCTAAATGGAGCTCCAGGCCACTATCTGGCTACACTATGCTTGGTACCCAAGCCAGCTGGTTTAAAGCCAGCTCAGGTGTATCATGAGGAGCTGTAGCTGCATTGCTGGATTGCAGTGTAGATATATGATTCAAGAGATGACTGTAGATATTCATCAGCTTTAAAAATTAAAAAATGCTCAGGATGAGAGCAGGAAAGAGACAAAGACAAATTTTTAAAGGAAATAAGATTTTACTTTCTGGAAATTGCCATTTGGACATAAAGTCTGATTAACGACAGTTTAGTAATGTTCTTAGCATATAATCACATTTGTGCAGGGTGGTTTTGGCTCTCACCAGTGCTGGTTATCCAGTAAATTCCTAACTAGTGAAATACATGACATTTCCTCAGTCATCTACAGCTTTGGTGGGAAGATTTCTCACAAGAAACTGATTCCAGTCCCAGAGGTTCTTCTCAGGAATGCCACACAAATTTTGAAGATTTCTGGTTTTAGCTTCCTGGGCAACAAGCTTGCTCATTTGCTTATTTTGCTCAGCAATTTCAACAAGCAAAAGCAGTAAAATCCTCCTCAGATGGGAGCACTACTTTCTTAGGGATTCCCTTTTACCTCACTTAATGTTTTTACTTTCTTTAAGCAAAACACCCCCACAGGCTTCCTACGTATAAAACTGAAGTCCTTAGAAAAGAATGTAGACAAATGTCCAATCCAACTTATTTTAAAATTCATTAAGTACTTAAAACATTTTAGAATGGGCGTAAGTCCTACTGATATTTTTGGGAAGGGAGGGGAGCAAGTCTGTTTCTTAAGGCTTTTACCATTACAGAGGGAAAACGTCAGGAACTTACTGTGTGCAATTACGGGATGAAGTCCATAGGAGTTTCAAATCCCTTTTTTTGGTGATGAACTGATCTATAGGTACCTAGGCAATCATGTTATTTCATTAAGATACAATTCATTAAGGAACTGAAGCCTGCCAAATTGTTACCGTGAATTGTAACCATAATTCTATTACCAAGAGTAGAAATATTGGAAGTCCTCTATCTTTTGGGTCTCTAGCTATTCAGAAAATGAATAAAAGTTTTATTTAAAAACTTTTAATATTAAAGATTTTATATATATATATANCTACAAGCAGCAGATTTTTTATATATATATATATATATATAATTTTTAAATTAGAGAAACTACTATCTTTAGTTTGATATGAACTGCTTTAGCAAGCTACACTTTTAGGTTTATTTACTCAAACTTACCTGTTTTCAGTTCTGAAATTTCTGTTAATCATCCTCTCATTGTACACTCTTACACAGCAAGTCATTGTTGTCATGTAAGTTGTCCCAAAAAGGTGATGAATCGTCATATTTATGGGCAAATAGATGTGTTACAATGTTTTAAAACACTAAAAATTATTTCTGTTGCATCTTCTAGCAGGAACAGTAACAGTTTCATTAAAGGGTGAATAAAATTAAAGTGAATGTTCGCTTTTTGTGCCTCTATAATGCTCTTCTTTACTTGATCTTTAATCTTTTAGCGAGATTAAAAGAACAAGACCTGTGCAATTTGTTTCAACGATAACATTGTTAGTTCAGAAGGAATACCTATGAAGATCTGCAGTGCTTGGCAGCAAGAATTATTAAGGACAGTAGCAAAGACGTGTAGACATGAATTTAAAATAAAGAGCATATAATTTACTAATCTTATTTTGCTTACTCTTTTGTTTACCTGTCATTGCAATTAGCAGTACATTAAATGGCTGTGATAAGAAGTCATGATAATAGGAGAAGATTTTTTAATTATTATTATTTTATTTATTTATTTTAGTGAGGAAGTATTTGAAAGAATTTGTTTCAATACTATATCGTCTCTCACTCTTCAGGGGGCCCCTTACTGCTATATGAAAACATAATTGCAAAACCTCAACATTTGCTAAGGCACTTGGGTATATATAGCATGGGACTGGAAAATACTTTTTTTTTTTCTCTCTCTATCTAGCCCTGAAAAGATCAGATAACAAATTGCTGCTCTTTAAAATATATCTATATCCAACTACCTATCTATATATGTATGCTAAATATAAAGTAAAATATAATGAAATTGTTTTGAGTAAGTTATTGAATTACTTCCCTAGGGAAGTAGCCAAAATCCTGTTATTTGCAGAGATATTTAAAACTAAATTGCATAAAGCACTGGAAAAGTTTATGGTAGAGAACCACTTTGCAGTGGAAAGGCGATGGACTACCCAACCTAACAAGTCTTTCCTATCTAGATTCCATGATTCATATGGTACATGAAGATGACCAATGGCTTTTAAGCAATAAAACAAATATTTCTTATGAAAACTCTGTCCATTATTCTGGCAGAAAATAAGGCTGAAAAGTCTGACAAGTCCGCTAATGGTTCTAAAATTGCAACAAAATCTAAATAATTGATTTTATTTAAGTACCATTTCACAAGTACTGTATCATACTTATGCTTCTAAAACATTACACTTTCTAACAAGTTTACATTTGATCCGGGTCTAACACAACTTGCTGTATGCCCAGAGCAAAGGGAAACAGCAAAGTCATACAGGTAAACAAAGGGTAAAAACCCAAGTATTTAAGCCCAATTTGAGCTGTAAATCTACTAGTCAAGTTAGAGCAATAAATGATTGATGACATGAGTGAGTAATCCTGAAAGGACAGAGTGGCCTGGAGCCTTCCCAGCCTCACTGGGGATACTTACCAAAATTCCTAAAGTGAACATTGTCACCTCGTGCTCCACCTATGGCCACTTAAGAGAAAGCTGCTCTGCCATGCAATTCAGGCCACCTACAATCCAAAAGAAAAAGAGACTGAAGAGGGAGCCTCAGTTATTTATCCCTGCCCCAACAGGGACTGCAGTCTGAGACACTCCAGGGAGCCCAATTGCAAATCCTTCCTTGGAAACGTTAGCAGATAATGCTCTGCATGACCCCAGCTACTCACTTATTACAGCAGAGAGCTGCGATATACTGGAACCATACAGAGTTTCCTATAGGACAGAAAGAGGAGTAACTGGGCTGCGTGCTGGCTATGCCAGTCAGCTACCCTTTATTACATTTGGGTGAGCCTTGAGTAACTTTGGGTTTCCCGCATGCTCACCTCCCTCAGGATACATCCCATGCACCTTCTTGAGAGCATATACACCCCCGTCACCAAAAATAAAAATCTGAGATCCATTTCTGTGGGCTGATTCTTCCAAAACAAATTATGAATAATTCTTACTGGCAACAGTGGCTTAATCCTGTTTGCAGAGTGATAATAGAGTTTCTTGAGCACAATGACTAGTATCATACTGGATTGGAGTAGGAGGGCAGGTGATGCCTTGCGCTTTCTCTGTGCTTATGTAACAGTACGGAACAGTGCACAAATCCAGCCCTTAGGCTGTTGAAAAGTATCTTATTACTGTCCAGCATTTTAAAATTCTTAATAAAATAGTAACATCAATATATAGCAGGATACACTTACCAAATGCAACTTGGGGGGAGGGAGGAAGGGAAGAAAAGAGAAGGATATTTATGGCATGCTTCTTGCATCCGGGTTGCTGAACTACGGAATTATATTAAAACTGCATTGAAGGGAAATGCATACTAAGAAGTACATATAGAAAGCAAAAATATTTCCACCAACCCTAGGAACAATGCTCATATATTTAGATATATTTTTCTTTGTGTGCATTAAATCCTCTAGGGATTCAATTCAGCAAAACACTTCAACATAAGATTAGCTCTATGCACTTTAATGGGGCTATTCACGTGCTTACTGCGAAATACTAGCTTAAGTGCTCAACTTAAGGCTTAGACATTTCAATAATTTTAAAATTAGTCTTCAAATAAAACATGCCAAAATAGATTTTATAAAAATGGATCTTATAATAAAAACATTCCCAACTTGCAAGCAGCTTTTCTCCCATCATTCAGAATCTGCAGGGATGTCTTCACCTCATCCATTGCTAGACAGAACTCTCAAATCTGTCTCTTTTGTTATATCCAGACATAAAACCTAACTCCAAATGTCCAAGGTAACCTGATCTCTTACAGGGGGCACATATTTTTAATTATTTTTTAAAAATCACAACTCTTTTGTTTATTTTCCTAGAAAAAATGAATTTGAAACAACACACCTAGAAAACTGCCTAGAATGATGCTTTCTTGATGCAATACTTAAACCAAAGTGCTTCTGCAAGAAGTTATTGCTCTGGTCCTGATTAAGAGTCAGCAGCAGCATCCTTCTGGCTTCTACAAAGGACGTGACATAAAAGACACAAGTCTAACACATACGTCACCATAAGTGTGCT
This sequence comes from Aramus guarauna, assembly GCA_013400195.1. Taxonomy (NCBI): domain Eukaryota; kingdom Metazoa; phylum Chordata; class Aves; order Gruiformes; family Aramidae; genus Aramus; species Aramus guarauna. The sequence goes on from VXBL01009853.1 coordinate 967,008, forward strand.
CTGGCAGCACTTCACCTCACCTAGATGGAAACCTTCACAGAAAAATCTACAGATTTTTCTCCTCTTGTAGTCCCTGATCTTCTGTCATGGATTCAGCCCAGTCAGAATCCAAGCAACTCTACCTTCAAAAGAATTTGAAAACTCAGAGCAAGAAATGCTTACCTCTATTACTGTAGGCAAGTTGCTTAGATTAACCAGGTAGCTAAGCACCAAGAATGCTCCTGCTGATTAGGATTTCATATATGCTACTTAAGGCACAGGCATTTTTCTTTTCCCTCTGCCACAGTCACAGGACAGACATTTAGGATTTAAAATACTTCTTACATTTCTCTACAACTAAAGTCAAGTCTTCCACAACTATCATCATAGTTTTCTTCCTTTCTGCATCAAGTATCACAGTTAGTACCCTTACAACACAGCTGAAAGGCAGGAAATTTAGGACTATTTAGCATTAATGGTTTAAGGGTTGAAGTTAATCTCCCATCAAACTAAGATATCTGTTAACCTGCAGAACTCTTCTTCAGAACACTAAGAAACCTAGATTTTATTCATTTTAGGGACAGACATTCAAAATAGTCTAAAAAGTAAAACACACTATCATATCCTTACAGTTCTTTTACTCTGTGTAAACTATTCATCAGCAGATAGGACTGGGGAAGCTCCTTGCTCACAGTAGGAGATCCTGCACTAGACCAAAAGCATAAACATTGCAACAGAATAGCTCTTTTCAGTCCTTTTCAATTTTTATACCCCAAAAAGTTTTCCAATGAAGATGTATTTCTCCATAGTCAATCTAAGGTCATTGGTATAGGGACTCCTTTTACAAACTCTTTATAGGTAGCCATGAAGGGGATCCACTGACCACACTTGGAAATCTGTAAGCAGCATTGTTACCAAAAGAACTGGCCCCTGTGACTCTACTTGGTCAGTGGGAAAAAGCTCTGCCACATGTAAGTTAGGCCTAAGAAACTGTATTTTTCAAAAGATTCAAAGTTGACTAGATACATAAGTATAAACTCAGTGTTTGTTTGCTCATGACATATATATACACTGATAAGCTTGTTTTGGCCACTTAACATCTCAACTCTGCTACCAGTGTATTATTTATAACTCCAGAGTATTTCTCAAGCCTTGCAGATGCCTGAAAATAAGGACTACATAAGCACAGGAAAGGAGGCAATGCCAATAACTACGTACTAAGAGGCTCAGAAGAGCCGTAATACCGTTCTGGCCAATTTAAATATTCATTCTTTCCTTGTTAACACAAAGCCTCTCCACGTTCAGTTTCTCAATTAAACAAGAGGTGAAGTGGTTTACATAGCAGTGCTTTAGTGAGATGGAATCTAATTACAGTTAATCTCCCAATATACAAAAGGGTGGCTTCCTAACAGTTAATAAAAAGCGATGGTTAGGAATGATGAGAGTACTGCTTAAAATGAACTTAAGATAAAGCACAAGAATGTCTAATTACCAAATTAAAAACCTGCATTAAGAGGTATTAATTTCTCAAGCAAGGATGGGTGGAACAAGTTATGATTATATCTCTCATCCTGGAGGAAAGGAAAGCTTACATACACATTCCTTATAGACCTACCTTGCACTAGTGCTTAGGAAGCTGAATGCCTCTGCTTTCTTATCAAGAAATGAGGTGACATGATGTTGGCTCTATGAATAAAAGGATAATAATACCATATGGAGACAGAGGAACTAAAATATTTATATTTCATTTTTTAATCCTACTTGGGATCTGTGGTTCTTCAGATCATTCTAATATGTGACTGACAGAGAACACTCTTGGCCATCATAAATTAATCTGATTCAGGATTGCACACCTAAAGGCACTCAGGGTTTGACCTTGTGTTTCCAAATTTTTAGGAGTCTCTATAGTACTCCAAAACATAATTGTATTATGCTGACAGACAGTGCTTATAATACTCTGGAGAATCTGGCTGATCTTCAGAAGTATATCTCTATCTCAACTAAAATAGAGATTTAAGTAAAAGATGGTCAGTTATTGTACTTAATATTCACAGCTTTCCTAGTTTCTGGCTGTGAGAACCAGCAGTGACTGTATTACTAAAAAATTTCTCCTATCACATTAGAAGAAACCACATAAAACTTTTACTTGACAATTCAGGTTAGGACAGTGCACACTAAGCTACAAGCCACAGTAGGGCAGAGGAACTAAAAAGAAATGACACTACATTTTTCCCAAGCCTGACAAAATTCCTCTAATGCTGTTAAAAGAGCATCTCCTGATTGTTACCTAGCATGAGTTAATGAAGAAAACAAGAAAGTCACAGACTAATACAAGTCACTCTTCTCTCCAAAAGAAGGATAATTGTTATAGAAATAAGAAAAGATTACCATACCTAATAATTCAAATGCCAGTAATTAACAGCCCAATAAAAATTGCCTAGGATTTCCACACAAACCTTACCATCTGCCTGCAATAAAAACCATGGAGTGTATCTCTGCTTCAAGTGGAAGTCACATGAAGGAGATGTAAGTAGAACCGATTCAGCAAATTAAAGAACCTTGTACGTCAAGATAATGGGGGTATTTTCTCTAAAAAAAAGAAGCCCATTATCTCAGAATTTCCTGAATTTATTCTTGATATTAATAAATAAGATCATCTCAACAGAAAAAGTTATGTGACTCCATAAATACGTACAGCCTCTGAACATAATATTGAATGTGTGATGTTGTATAAACAATAGCATGTAATATAAAGACCTTTGAATAAAGTGAAAAAATTCCTGGTAACCAGGAAAAATATATCATGGTCCAGATAGCTTGGTCACATTCCCTATCCAGCTTGCCTGTGTGGATTTGGAAACTGTAGCAGGTGTATGTAGCAAGAGTTTGGTAGTGGGGGACTGCAAGTGCAGCTTCTGTGGGAAGAGGTCAGGGGTTGCCCTATCCTGGACACAAATGGTTCCATACAGCTCTGCAATGGACCCACCGCAGGTCAAACCTGAGCCTACCAGCCAAGTGACACTTTTATGAAAACAAATCTAAGAAAGAGAAGGAAACACCAGCTAGAGAGAGGAGGAGGGAACAAAAAGTGTTAGAAACAGAGGGAACACCAAGGTCAGAGCAGGAGGAGGAAGGGGAGGAAGTGCTCCATGACAGATACTCTCTGCAGCCCATGAGATCCTAACTTTATACGATGCACTTAAAGATGGCAACTACAAAATACATCTCTCAAATTAATGTTGATAAGCTCTTTATGACATTGTGTGCCTGCTAGATGACAGAGGACAAGAGCAGGCATGCAAGCTGCCACACAGTTTGGATGCTGGTGCTATCCTGTCCCCTTCCTCTCTGGCCCTGTTAACAATGCATGTCTGACACAGTAGGTTACACGACTTGAAAAGGCTCTAGGGATCAGTCTTGAATATTGTCCATAATGGTTCACACTTCAGTCATCAGTATGAGGAATAGTTGGAAGATTTGTCCATCTCTCACCCATCCAATTTTGAAGGTCAACAGTTTGGCTATACCTACCATACGATCTCCATGGCACAAAGAAGCTAAGGCAACACTGAACACCCTTGTGCAACACCAATGTGCACCTGTTCTAGCTCAGAAAAGAGCAATATTGAGATTAGAGTTATCACATAGATGTCAGCAACTTCAGATTGTCTCAAGCAACACTGGCTCCATGCAAAAATGAGGCACCATATCAACAAGGCAAGGGAAGGGAGGGGGCAGGCAGGCTGTATGCATGTGCCAGCAGAGTAGAGTTATTAAATCAGCATTTGTAAGGCACTTATGTATCTTCGTGTTAAAGACAATTTCACAAAACCCTCCAAAGTGCTGTTAAATGCAAAGTACAGAGAGCATAAGAGCAAAAAACAAGAACAAGTTCTAGAGGACAGAATTCACACCAGAAAACAACAAAGAGGCTTTTTAAAGTTATGAGATGGCTTGTTACTTTACAGTATACTGCTCTGGCTGATTGCCACATCAAGGAAGGAAAACAGCACGTAATAGTTGCGTAACCAGCCCAATATGTCTTGCAACTGTCTGCCCTGAACTGTGTCTCAGGTGCTTTTGTGGGAGAGTTTACCCTCTGGTCCTGTTTTTGCAGCAGCAATTCTTATATAGTCAAATAAGAAAATTATTTTTATTTTTACCTTAGATGTCTGTGACTGCTTTCCTTTAGCAATTAGAAATTATCTTTTAGGAAATTAATTTGAAATACTAACTGGGTTTTTAATTCTGGGAGCATGTATCAGTAACATAAAGTATCAGTAGGGATTTCAGTGTCCACAAAAGTAGAACAAATATTTAAAGGAGGAATGCATAAAAAGAGAGTTTAGCAGTAAGGATCAATTATTGTGGGATCAGTTTCCTCAGGATGGGGTTCTAAACAATAAGATTCATTGTTCCAGATACACCTACAATTAAAAAAAAAAAACAACCACCAACAAAACAAAACAAAGAACACACACAAAAAACCCAAAACACCAGAAATTCAACTGGATAAGAATAAATCTGGGATTCAAGTGCTACAGTCACTTACAAAAAGAGATTCCTGTGAAAAGAACTAAAGACCTACAGATTAGATATCATAGAACTGGCTCGGTTCACATGTGGACAGAGTCATTAAAAGCCTCTCAGTAACTTTTCTGCAATACAGCAGTTTTTCCATTTTTGAGACCTCTAATCATTTGATGCCACTGTAGCAGCCAAAAACATTCAAGTCATATAAGTCACAAAGTAGTCATTGTTGAATTCTCTTCTCAACAGTGATGGAGTCCTCACTTCAGATCTATATGTGACGATGAGTTGAAATTATACTATCCCGAAGCACCCATAAGTTCCTGCTTTGTATTGCATTGTGCATTTTGGCACAGTTCATTCCACAACAAAATAACTTAAATATTTTTGCAATTCTGATGCAGTTATTAATGCAGCAGCTAACTAGAAGAATAACTACAAGTAGTCTAGAAAACAGCAAGGAGACGATACTTTGTCTGAATTGCTAGCAACAGAAAAGCACTAGAAACAATCCTTTGTAAAATGACTTCTTTCCTTAAGGCTATGCACATTTAGACTACAAACCTAATTATGGAAAAATACTGCACAATACTTACTGAGAAATTTTCAGGCATAGGGAAGTCTTTGCTGATATTATACTACACGATCTTCAATTTTTTTCCTACTGCATTAGTTAATGCTCAGAAGTATCTCTGATATTGTAGAAGAACTTTCCAACTTAAGAAAAGCTTGCTCAAATTTATCAGCCAAACTAAAATCAGAAGAGTTAAGCTTTGATGAACTATGGTAATTGTTTACAGACAATGTGCAAACAATACCCTCTTCCCCTACATTCAGTTGCTACCAGGAACTGTGTGGAATGTTCTGGTGAGGGAGGCAATGAAAAAAAAATAAATACAATTCAAGAGTGATCAAAATCCTACCAACAAAAAACTCCCACTGATTTCAACAGGCTTTAAGCAACAGTATAAAAATAATTTTCTTTCCTCTCTGTCCTTCAGTTATGTGCTGTTTCCACGTCTCGCTCTGATGCTGTAACCTGCAGCTGGTGTTACAGCTAACAGCAGAATGACTCTTTCCTATATTCTGCTCTCCACTCTCACTTCAATCTAGTGACAAAATTCACCTTAATTGCAACTAAGCAGTAAGAGATCCCATATATTTAAAATGGATATATTTCTCTCACTCCACTCTCCAGAGGTTAGCTTTACCCTCCAGCTGGTTCCTTTAGCAGCTTTGCTGTTCCAACATATTTTAATAAGACCCAGTATCTACAACTTCTGGGGACTTAGCATTTACACACTAAACATCACTCTTCAGCTATTTGATGGGCCATTTAGTGATGTCCCCGAAGATAATGGCCTTTTTTAATTCTTTTTTTTTTTTCTGATCATCCCCAAGGCAGCACATTCCTTCCTACCAGAAGGAAGAAAATGAAAATTTTGCAAAAACACTTGGCTGCAGCATTTGCCAAGAACAACCAAGTTCTTGTTAAGATGCTTGCAAACATTAGCGATGACAAAACACAGCACTTCAGGAAAGGTACTTCAGAGGTCCACAGCTTTTAAATGTTGCACAGCACTTATGCACATGGGGAAGAATATACACATGCATAATGTTGAGTATGGGGCAGGGGAGCGATTTTATTTATTTAAAGAAAGGTCCAGTTTGTGCCTCTCCCTCCCTTTTTCCAACAAGGGAAGGGGACTTTGCAGAGCTGGTACCAGCCTAACAGAAGGAAAAGCTCCCTTTCTTCACTAGAAGTGAAGATGAGGTTGATACAAAAGGTGCTGGTGGCAGAATATTATGCCAGGGGTTGGCTAAGGAGAGCAAAAAGCATTGTGATTCCTGGCAGGTCTGCACGTGCAAACTGGAGTGATTTCTACCATTGTGCAGGTCATGGGAAAGGGAAATTAAGTAGAATAATTAAGACAGGAGAAGCAGTGGAGGCACATCAACATGAGTTTAAATTATTGGAAAGGAAGAGAAGAAATCATCAGTAGAACACTGTCAGGAGTAAGTCAAGTTTCTACTGTTATTGAATTAAATGCTAGATGACGGCCTTGTCTAAACAGAACAGTTGTGCCATTTTAATTCAAATCAATTAAAAACCTCATTATAGTTACACAGGTGCAAAGCTCTTTGCAGACAATCTTGTATCAGTTTATAACTGGCTTTAGACATATCCACAAAGGGTTGCACCTGCTTAATTAAACTGATTTTAAAATTATTTTAAACTTGTACTATTTTGTCTATACGGAGACTAATAGATATTTTTAAAATGCATTAAACTTCAGATTCTCAAGGATAATTATGTGCAATAGTATTGTTTTCTCTCATTTAAACACTGTCATATTAAACAATGATCATCTGAGCACACAGCTGAAATGAAGCATTCTCCACCACATCTAGTTATGCTCAACTGTGCTACTTGCATTGTAATATCATTCAGTTCAGGAAGTAATGTACCATTAATTTCTAAAGCCATCCAAAAATCATCTTCACACCAAACTTTTTAGCTTGTTCATCTGCAGGACCACAAAGTTGGTACAACTGTTTAAGAGACTTGTTTATTCACCTCAAACCTGAACTGAAACAAATAGCTTTCTAAAGTAATAATCACTGCTGAAGTGCTGCCAGTAAAGTTTGGTGAAAAGTATGAATTGTTCCCACCAACCATGAGTTTGTACTTCTGATTAATAATTTATTACCTGGATGTGTCCATGTGCAGTTTCTTCTGCACAAATTTTGCTTGCTACTCATTCAATAGCAGACTGAACATTAGTGCCACATGGTAGCTGTGTTGAGGAATGAGGAGCTCTCATCTGACATTTTCCTGTATGCAGCTCCGCAACTTTCAAGATGCTCTCGTTTGTACAACCATAACATAAATTCTGCACTTGGCATTATCCCCTGAATAATTCCATTATTAAGGAAGCTTGAAAATGCAATAAGATTTTTTTTTTCCCTTAAGGCAGTTGGCTATTATTTTGCATGATCAGAGTAGGAAACTGATTTTCTAAATGCAAAATGGTTCATAATCCCTACACAAAGTCAACTCCTCAGTCACTTATGCGGACGCTTTTGTGGGTTTTTTTTATGCTCAAAGAAAACACCACCACACACAGTGGAACAAATCAAACCAAATTACCTTAAAACAAATGGAAAAACACAGGAGGATAGGAAGTAAAAAAACCAACCAACCAAAAAAACCCCCAACCTCTTTCCCCATCAAGCTGTTGTTATGGGTTGAATGTAGTTTTCAGTAGACATGTTTTGTAACTCCTCTACAGAAATGTACTTTCCATTGCTGTCATGGCGGTATAGTATCAAAATCACTGAAACCTTCCATCTAACTGTAGGAGTCTATGCATTTCCATCTGCATGCATTTGTTTGATCAATTTCATTGTAGAACTACTAAACCTCATTTCATACAGAAATTCAAACAATATATTTACAGAAGCATTAACAAAAGCTTTTACTAGAACTGTGCTTTTGCTGCCACTATATTTCATTGCCCAAGCTCTAAGGTATTCAACAGTACACACTTTTGAACACTTTGAAATGAATAGGCAACAATATCATTTGTTACTAATGACAAAGAAACACTTTACCATTAGTCAGCATTCAAATAAATCACATTCTGTCTGGGCTTGTCTATGCTCAAAAAATTGTCTGATTTAACTCCACCAGAATGATATAACCTCCCTGTTGGATGCAAAAGTTATAGCAGTGGAATTTAAAGTAAACACTGTATAACCTTATCCACACTGTGATCTGCAATAACTTTTAAATAAACCAGATTCCCAATCGAGGAAAGTTAACATTGATACTAAATTTTGCATGAAAATAAGTTCTTATATACACATCTTTTTCCAGCTGATGTGCATCATCAGTTCTTCTTGGCTCCTTAACATGTAGGAAAATCGTTGGAGGGGAGAGGGGGAAGAAAAAACACAGGTATTCTATGTACAACACTACCATTTAAAGCAGCTCCTCTACTGCATCGTTAAGTTTGAACTGCTGTTACCAAAAGACAGGATCCCAACTGTGAGAATGGAAATACAGCATTGTCATTTCAGAAAAGTAGACCAGGACTGAGCCTGTTGTAAAATCAGTCAATGTATTTTAGAAAACATTTGATAGTTGCAAATTTCTAGTCACATTTGCTCTTTGTTCGTGAGCCAATTAAAAAAAAATCCTTCACTTGAAATGCCAGTTGGTCAGCTCATTAAAAAAGCCTCTACTGACAACACTAGAAAAGGGGGCAAATGTCTAACTTAGTTTATCTTGAACGTATTATCAGCTTATTTTAACAAGAATAAGAAAGAACACGGTATTAAAAAGCAAACAAACAAACCTGCCAAACAAAAACCCCATAGCCTTCTAAGAGCTAGATTCAGCAAAATTAAACCTCACAATTTTCTGGAAGCTTTCCCAAGCCTTATTCTAAAAGAGTATGTAAAACAGAGTCCTTCAGGAGCAATAGTATATCAAAGTGCTTATCTTAAAACATGCACACACCTTACAACACAGTAACTCTTGCTTTCAAACCCAATGACCAAGTCACAGCTGTTGACTAATGCAAGGATTGAGTAAAAATAGTTACATTCTCTACAAATTGTTAAACAGCTTTCCACTAAAAGACCAACTTTAATAGAGAGGCTTCCACCTTGCTTAGAATGAAACATACTGTTTTTCTTCCTCTGGCAAATAAAATAAAACCAGAGACAATAGCAAGGACTAATTAGAATGATATTAGTCAGCTAAGGCCCAGCATGGTCCCATCAATATTTGTGAAATTGAACTGCAAATCTTCAGGACCTCTGAAGAGTCATGTTTGTGTATCAAAGGGAATGCCCGGAGCTCAGACAACAAAACCCCAGCTATTTAGTTTCAAAAATACAGCCCTACATAAAAGTCACAAAAGGAGTTGTTGCTGTAAACAGTGCAAACAACCACGTGTTTTTGTTATTTTGCCTGTGCTTAGTATCATACTTCTTCGAAAGGCAGGCAGATCTCCTGCCATCTCAGAGAACAAAGGTCAGCAGGACCATTCAAAGCGTGACTGCAAAACTTCACTAGCTTTGCATTTTCTTCACATTCTCTTTATAACTGCAGGTTCACAAATTATTTGAGGAAGTTGCAAGACTCCCAAGTAGCATTTCATGATGAAAACTCCTAAACCAGAAGTAACATATAATAAGTAAAAAAAAGTGCCAAGGTTTCCATTTGCTGGTCTCTGCACATCTGGAAGTGACCCAGCAGAGGCAGGCGGGCCCAGGCACCCTGCAAATGGATGTAGGTGGGTGAGGGCAGCAAGGTCTCCCAGACCTCGGCCAGGCCTCGCCTCCAGCTGCTTCTCCTAGCTGCCTGAACGCCAAGCTCTGGCACAACGCTTGCTGCAGCCAATGCGATTTACACTGAGGTAATTGAACATTTGAAACAAACGGCTCAAAGGTCGGCGAGCCCCGAGGAGGCACAGGATCCAAGAGTACGTTCATACCATGGAAGACAAAAGCAAGCTTCAGGGCTGAGAGGTGGGTGACCAGAGCTTAACACCAGCCAAGGGGCCCCTCAGGGGAGGGAGGCGAGCCCCAAGGCTCCCGGGGGAAGGCTAGCACCACTGCTGCCTCGCACCCACACCCCACCGCAAGCAGCACCACAAGACTCCTCCGGGAGAAGAGAGCCGTTGGGGCCGTTACAACCGTTAGCGCAATCCCTCGCGCGCTGAGGGACTGAGGCACACCCTCACCCCAAACTACGACTCCCGGCAGGCTTCGCTCCACGCCGCGCGGCTCAGGCACCCCGCGCGCAGAGCACGCCGGGAGCGGTACCGCCCCGCCGGCCCACGCGCACTGCAGCGCCCTGGCACGGCGCCGGAGACCGCCAGGGGTGATCACCGCCCCTGAGGGCACCCACGTGACTCGTACTCCTCACTCCGATTGGAGCCAGTCACTGCGCTACCTTTTTCTTTTATCCCCCCCCAANTTGGCTGTCTGGAATCGCCCCGCCTCTTTTAAATACCTGTCGCTCTGTGACAGGTCGTCATGGAGTTCCTGTTAGAAGGGCTACTGCGGGGATTGGTCCCTCCCC